>CM056058.1:131601180-131930458 GCA_029574335.1 Rana kukunoris
GCCTCCCCCTCTTAGCATCTTCTCTCTCGCCTCCCCCTCTCTCTCTCGCCCCCTCTCCTCTCTGCCTCTCCCTCGTCTCTCTCGCCTCTCGCCTCTCTCTCTCTCTCTCTCTCGTCTTCTCTCTCTCTTCTCTTCACACGCACTTCCCTCTCTCTCTCTCTCGCATCTCCTCCACTGCTTCTCTCCTTCTCTATATCAGCTCTCTCCTTCTTCTCTCTCTCTGCCTTCTCTCTTTCTCTCTCACTCATCTCGCCTCTCTCTCCTTTCTCTCTCTCGCTCTCTCGCTTCTTGCCTCTCTCTTCTTCTCCTCGCTCATCCCTTTCTCTCTCTCTCTCTCTCTCTCTCTCTCTCTGTCTTCTCTCTCTTTCTCTCTCTTCTCTCTCTTCTCGCCTTTCTCTTCTCGCCTTTCTCTCTCTCTCTCTCTCGCCCTTCTCTCTCTCTCTCTCTTCTCGCCTTTCTCTCTTCTCTCTTCGCTTCTCTCTCTCTCTCTCTCTCGCCTTCTCTCTCTCTCTCTTCTCTCTCTCGCCCTTCTCTCTCTCGCCTCTCTCCCTGCCTTCTCTTTCTTCTGCCTCTCTCTCTCTCTCTCTCCTCTCTCTCTCTCTCTCTCTCTCTCTCTCTTCTATGACGATTGGTTTTGATTTTCTTGAAACCATACAAAAAAATTCTTTGTTAGTGAAAATATTTTTAATGTATGTCTCCATTTTGAATTTTAGGTTCTTTTTTTCCCTCAGTCTTTTCTCTTTCATTTCAGTATTTATCTTAATTACAAGTATATTTCACTGTTCCTCCTCTATCCATTATATTTATTATTTTTGCATGTATCTCTAGCCTCCTCTCTATCCCCTACCTCCTATTTTCTCCCCCCCCCATCCTTCCTCGCTATTCCTCCCTTCCTCTCCATTTTTCACCCCCCCTTATCCCTTCCTCTCTATTTCAACCCCCCTTATCCCCTTCCTCTCTTAAAATTTTCACCCCCCCTTATCCCCTTCCTCTCTAGTTTTTCACCCCCCCCTTTCCCCTATTCCCTCTTTATTTTCACCCCCCCCCCCTTATCCCCTTCCTCTCTATTTCCCCCCCCTCCTTATCCCTTCCTCTTTATTCCCTCTATTCCCCCACCCCCCCATCACCTTCCTCATCTATTCCCCCCCCCCACTCATCCCTCTCACTTTTATTGTATCTCCCAATTCCTCCCTCCTCCTTTATCTCCCAATTCCCACTTCTCGCCCTCTGACACTGTTATTTCACACTTTTAACTTTTCTCGCCTCTTACACTTTATTCTCGCCCTTGGACACTGTTATTTCACACTTGATACTTTTTTCTCGCCCCTCTTACACTTTTATTCTCGCCCTCTGACACTGTTATTTCACACTTTATACTTTTTTCTCGCCCCCCCCTTACTCTTTTTTTTTCTCGCCCCTCTTACACTTTATTCTCGCCCTCTGACGACTGTTTATTTTCACACTTTATACTGTTTTTTCTCGCCCCCCTTACACTTTATTCTCGCCCTGCTGACACTGTTTATTTCACACTTTATACTTGTTTTCTCGCCCCCATTAAACTTTTTTTTTCTCGCCCCTCTTACACTTTATTCTCGCCCTTGACATGTTATTTCACGCTTTATACTTTTTTCTCGCCCCCCTTACTCTTTTTTTTATCCCCTCTTACACTTTATTCTCGCCTTGACACTGTTATTTCACACTTTATACTTTTTTTTCTCGCCCCTCTTACACTGTATTCTCGCCCTCTGACACTGTTATTTCACAATTTTATACTTTTTTTCGCCCCCTTATCTTTTTTTTCTCGGCCCCTCTTACACTTTATTCTCGCCCGCTCGACACTGTTATTTCAAACTTTATACTTTTCTCGCCCCTCTTTACACTTTATTCTCGCCCTCTGACACTGTATTTCCCACTTTATACTTTTTTCTCGCCCCCCTTACTCTTTTTTTTCTCGCCCCTCTTTACACTTTATTCTCGCCCTCTGACACTGTTATTTCACACTTTATACTTTTTTCTCGCCCCCCCTTACTCTTTTTTTTCTCGCCCCTCTTACACTTTATTCTCGCCCTCTGGACATGTTATTTCACACTTTATACTTTTTTTCTCGCCCCCTTACACTTTATTCTCGCCCTCTGACACTGTTATTTCACACTTTATACTTTTCTCGCCCTTCTTACACTTTATTCTCGCCCCCTGACACTGTTATTTCACACTTTATACTTTTTTTCTCGCCCCCCTTACTCTTTTTTTTCTCGCTCCTCTTACACTTTATTCTCGCCCTCTGACACTGTTATTTCACCACCTTTATACTTTTTTCTCGCCCCCTTACTCTTTTTTTTCTCGCCCTCTGACACTGTTATTTCAACTTTATACTTTTTCTCGCCCCCTTACTCTTTTTTTTCTCGCCCCCTCTTACACTTTATTCTCTCCTCTGACACTCTCTATTTCACAATTTCTACTTTTTTTCTCGCCCCCTTTCACTTTATTCTCGCCCCTCTGACTCTCTTCTTTCACACTTTTCTACTTTTCTCGCCCCTCTCTACACTTTCTCTCTCGCCCCCCTGTCACTCTTCTTTCTTTCACACTTTATACTTTTTTCTCTGCCCCCCCCTTCTCTTTTTTTCCTCGCTCCTCTTACACTTTATTCTCGCCCTCTGACACTGTCTATTTCACACTTTTTTACTTTTTTCTCGCCCCCCTTTACTCTTTTTTTCTCGCCCTCTTACACTTTATTCTCGCCCTCTGACACTGTTATTTCACACTTTATACTTTTTTTCGCCCCCTTTCTCTTTTTTTCTCGCCCCTCTTACACTTTTATTCTCGCCCTCTGACATGTTATTTCACACTTTATACTTTTTTCTCGACCCCCCTTACTCTTTTTTTTCTCGACCCCTCTTTACACTTTATTCTCGCCTCCTCTGACACTGTTATTTCACACTTTATACTTTTTTTCTCGCCCTCTTACACATTATTCTCGCCCTCTGACACTGTTATTTCACACTTTATACTTTTTTTCTCGCCCCCCTTACTCTTTTTTTTCTCGCCCCTCTTACACTTTATTCTTCGCCCTCCTGACACTGTTATTTCACACTTTATACTTTTCTCGCCCCTCTTACACTTTTATTCTCGCCCTTGACACTGTTATTTCACACTTTATCTACTTTTTTTCTCGCCCCCCTTACTCTTTTTTTTCTCGCCCCCTCTTACTTCCTTTATTCTCGCCCTCTGACACTCTTTATTTCACCCCCCCCCCCCCCCACTTTTCTCTTTTTTCTCCCCCCCCTTACTCTTTTTTTTCTCGCCCTCCTTACACTTTATTCTCGCCCTCTTGACACTGTTATTTTAACACTTTATACTTTTTTTCTCGCCCCCCCTTACACTTTATTCTCGCCCTCTGACACTGTTATTCACACTTTATACTTTTCTCGCCCTTCTTACACTTTATTCTCGCCCCCTGACACTGTTATTTCACACTTTATACTTTTTTTCTCGCCCCCCTTACTCTTTTTTTTCTCGCCCCTCTTACACTTTATTCTCGCCCTCTGACACTGTTATTTCACACTTTATACTTTTTTCTCGCCCCCCTTACTTTTTATTCTCGCCCTCTGACACTGTTATTTCACACTTTATACTTTTTTCTCGCCCCCCTTACTCTTTTTTTTCTCGCCCCTCTTACACTTTATTCTCGCTCTGACACTGTTATTTCACCACTTTTATACTTTTTTTTCTCGCCCCCCTTACACTTTATTCTCGCCCTCTGACACTGTTATTTCACACTTTATACTTTCTCGCCCTTCTTACACTTTATTCTCGCCCTCTGACACTGTTATTTCACACTTTATACTTTTTTTCTCGCCCCCCTTACTCTTTTTTTTCTCGCTCCTCTTACCTTTATTCTCGCCCTCTGACACTGTTATTTCACACTTTATACTTTTTTCTCGCCCCCCTTACTCTTTTTTTCTCGCCCCTCTTACACTTTATTTCTCGCCCTCTGACACTGTTATTTCACACTTTATACTTTTTTCTCGCCCCCCTTACTCTTTTTTTTCTCGCCCCTCTTACACTTTATTCTTGCCCTCTGACACTGTTATTTCACACTTTATACTTTTTTTCTCGCCCCCCCTTACACTTTATTCTCGCCTCTGACACTGTTATTTCACACTTTATACTTTTCTCGCCCCTTTACTCTTTTTTTTTCTCGCCCCTCTTACAC
Organism: Rana kukunoris; assembly: GCA_029574335.1. Taxonomy (NCBI): domain Eukaryota; kingdom Metazoa; phylum Chordata; class Amphibia; order Anura; family Ranidae; genus Rana; species Rana kukunoris. The sequence continues at coordinate 131,605,394 of CM056058.1, forward strand.
TTTATTCTCGCCCTTGACACTGTTATTTCACACTTTATACTTTTCTCGCCCCCTTACTCTTTTTTCTCGCCCCTCTTACACTTTATTCTCGCCCTCTGACACTGTTATTTCACACTTTATACTTTTTTTCTCGCCCCCTTACTCTTTTTTTTCTCGCCCCCTCTTACACTTTATTCTCGCCCTCTGACACTGTTTTATTTCACACTTTATACTTTTCTCGCCCTCTTACTTTATTCTCGCCCTCTGACACTGTTATTTCACACTTTATACTTTTTTCTCGCCCCCCTTACTCTTTTTTTTCTCGCCCCTCTTACACTTTATTCTCGCCCTCTGACACTGTTATTTCACACTTTATACTTTTTTTCTCGCCCCCCTTACTCTTTTTTTTCTTGCCCCTCTTTACACTTTATTCTCGCCCTCTGACACTGTTATTTCACACTTTATACTTTTTTTCTCGCCCCCCTTACACTTTATTCTCGCCCTCTGACACTGTTATTTCACACTTTATACTTTTTCTCGCCCTTCTTACACCTTTATTCTCGCCGCCCTGACACTGTTATTTCACACTTTATACTTTTTTTCTCGCCCCCCTTACTCTTTTTTTTCTCGCCTCCTTTACACTTTATTCTCGCCCTCTGACACTGTTATTTCACACTTTATACTTTTTTCTCGCCCCCCTTACTCTTTTTTTTCTCGCCCTCTGACACTGTTATTTCACACTTTTATACTTTTTCTCGCCCCCCTTTACTCTTTTTTTTCTCGCCCTCTTACACTTTATTCTCGCCCTCTGACACTGTTTTTTCACACTTTATACTTTTTTTCTCGCCCCCTTACACTTTATTCTCGCCCTCTGACACTGTTATTTCACACTTTATACTTTTCTCGCCCCTCTTACACTTTATTCTCGCCCTCTGACACTGTTATTTCACTTTATACTTTTTTCTCGCCCCCCTTTACTCTTTTTTTTTCTCGCCCTCTTACTTTTTTTCGCCCTCTGACACGTTATTTCACACTTTATACTTTTTCTCCCCCCCTTACTCTTTTTTTTCTCGCCCCTCTTACACTTTATTCTCGCCCTCTGACACTGTTATTTCACACTTTACTTTTTTCTCGCCCCCTTACTTTTTTTTTCGCCCCTTTACACTTTATTCGCCCTCTGACCTGTTATTTCCCTTACTTTTTTTCTCGCCCCCCTTACACTTTTTCTCGCCCCTGACACTGTTATTTCACACTTTATACTTTTTTCTCGCCCCTTTACTCTTTTTTTTCTCGCCCCTCTTACACTTTATTCTCCCTCTGACACTGTTATTTCACTTTATACTTTTCTCGCCCCCTTACCCTTTTTCTCGCCCCTCTTACTTTTTTCGCCCTCTGACACTGTTATTTCACACTTTATACTTTTCTTCCCCCCTTACTCTTTTTTTTCTCACTTTACTTTTTTTCTCGCCCTCTGACACTGTTATTTCACTTTATACTTTTCGCCCCCTTACTTTTTTCTCGCCCCCCTCTTACTTTTTTCGCCCTCTGACACGTTATTTCACACTTTATACTTTTCTCCCCCCTTACACTTTATTCTCGCCCTCTGACACTGTTATTTCACTTTATACTTTTTTCTCGCCCCCCTTACTCTTTTTTTTCTCGCCCCTCTTACTTTTCGCCCTCGACACTGTTATTTCCCTTACTTTTTTCTCGCCCCCCCACTCTTTTTTTTCTCGCCCCTCTTACACTTTATTCTCGCCCCTGACAATGTTATTTCACACTTTATACTTTTCTGCCCCTCTTACACTTTATTCTCGCCCCCTGACACTGTTTTTTCACACTTTACTTTTTTTCTCGCCCCCCTTACTCTCTTTTTTCTCGCCCCTCTTACACTTTATTCTCGCCCTCTGACACTGTTATTTCACACTTTATACTTTTTCTCGCCCCCCACTCTTTTTTTTCTGCCCCTCTTACACTTTATTCGCCCTCACACTTTATCACACTTTATTTTTTCGCCCCCTTACACTTTTTTCTCGCCCCTCTTACACTTTATTCTCGCCCTCTGACACTGTTATTTCACACTTTATACTTTTTTCTCGCCCCTCTTAGACTTTTTTTTTTATCGACATATGAAAAAATTGAATGAGGCTATATATCACCCACTGTAAATACTGAATATTTTTTTTTTATCTCTTAACTTATAAATAAAATGTGTATTCATGTAAATACTTGAATTATATTTGTATAAATAAACCTATTCTTTTGCAAAAAAAAACTGTTTTACTTTTTATTTTAATTTTTAGACCGGACTTTTTTTTATAAGTTTTGTTTAATTTTTTTTTAGTTTTTTATTTATTAGATTTAAAAAAAAAAAATTTTAAATGCAGGACAAGAAACAAAACATTTTTAATTTTTTTTTTGGTATTTATTTGAATATTTTTATGAATATTTTTGATAGATTTAGTTTATAATATTTTATTATATTTTTTAAATTCAATATGTGCAGTATATGTACTTGTATTAATTTTTCTTAAAACTTTATTCTTTTATTGATTATATATAGAAATGCCGAGCTGTTTTGCTCTCGTGTGCAAAAACCACACTGGTTCTAAGGAAGCTGACAAATGTAAAAAAGATGGTATAAAATATATCACATTTCCTAAGGATAGTGATAAGATAAGGAAATGGCTCAGAAATGCTGGAATGCAGGATCCTATGGTAGAGGAATATATTCCACTTATTCTGCAAGATATACGTAGGAGTGACATTTACCGTTTTTGTTCTGCGCACTTCAGTGAAGATTCTTTTGTTGGCCAAGGAAAAAATAAAAGAATCAAACCTGATGCTGTCCCTACAATTTTTGATGAAACACCTTCAATAAGATCTGCCGAAAATAAATGGCAGAAAAAACTGAAGAGAATCAAGAATGCTATTTTGAAGAAGGCTTCTACATCCCAAGGTTTGTTGCAATGTAAATGCAACATTGTAAAAACCGATGCTGGCACACAAACTGCCCTCTTCGATTTACCACTTGATAGATCCGACGAACCAACTGTTACAATTGCTAAAGAAGAATTAATCATTTTGGATCATGACTACATACCAACTGAAATATCTACAATGGCACCACCACTTGATGTGTCTACACCGATTAGTCTTGTAAAGTCCTGTGCAACTCTTGGAGCAATGTCACCCTTATTGCTAGATAGTCCAGTGCCCAGAAGAAAAAGAAAACTAGTTTTTCGGACTATGTTAAAGAAGACACTAGTTTTCACCTGAGGATCTGACTGTGACACTCCTCTAAAAGGAGACGTAAGTGTGGCCGAAAGTGTTGAAGACACTCCACATAATCCACATAACAACTACCATATCCTTTGAATTTGGTTAAGGAAAAAAAATTCATTGTTTTTTTTGACACATGCTTATTGGACGAATTACTTTTTAGGGTGTTTTTAGTGAAATGTGTTGTCCCAGTGAAGGCTGTCTTGAGAAGATAAAAAACAATAGAAAAACAAACAGTTGGTACTATGGTGGTTGTCTTCTCGACGTGTTCTGGAGAACATAGACTTAAACTATGGAACAGCCAACCAAAAATAAAAAATTATGCAGCAGGTAATATTTTGTTGGCTGGGGCTATCTGTGTCTCAGGAGGAAACTACACCAAGGTCAAAGAGATGTTTGATGTTTGCGGAATACAGCTTTTCGGTAAATCCTCTTTTAATAGAGCTCAAAATCAATACATTTTCAAATCTATTGACCACAGCTGGCAAAATGAGCTTCGTAAAGTAAAAGAAGAACTGAGTACAGAACCCTTGTGTCTTATTGGAGATGGACAATGCGATAGCCCTGGTTTTTCAGCTAAATATTCAACATACACTTTCATGGATCTTAATACCCAAAAAATAGTGGACTTCGAGCTGGTGCAGGTGTCTCAAACGACTTCATCTGTTGCGATGGAGAAATTTGGATTTGAAAAATGTTTGGATCGGCTAATTGGTAACCAATTTGATATACAAATGATAGGAACAGATCGGCACACTGGCATACGTAAATTGTTAACAACTGAAAAATATAAACACATAAGGCACCAATTTGACCTTTGGCATTACGCCAAAAATCTCAAAAGAAAATTGAATCAAAATTCCAAAAAAAAGAATTAATCGTCCAATTTTGAAGTGGATTTCCCCCATAGTGAATCATCTCTATTGGTGTTCTAGAGCTTGCGATGGAAACGAAGATCTTTTCAGAGAACTATGGCATTCTCTATTACACCATGTGAGAAATGAACATCAATGGAAAATTGGCGATGTGGAACACAAATGCCTTCACGGCGAAGTCAATGTGGCTAACCCGACTGTTCCTTGGATGAATGAACATACACCTGCATTTCACAACTTGTCCACAATTGTTTTGGATGCTCGAATTGATAAGGACATGAAACACCTGACCTATTTTTGTCAGACCGGGGTGCTAGAGACGTACCACAGTATGATTTTGAAATATCGTCCAAAAAGAATACATTTTGGAATTGATTCAATGGATGCCAGAACCAAATTGGCGGCATTGAGTCACAATAATAATGTGGTACGTAAACCTGCCCTGACCAAAAAAAAAGATGAAAGTGGTGCAGAATATTTGGTTGAACGTAAAACCTTAGAGTTTCCCAGGGGTCGCAAAAAATGGATTGTCAGGAATGTATACGAAAAGATGAACAATGACCACGCATTCATCATGCTTGCTGACATGATTTCAATAGTGGAAGGAAAATTGACAACTTCATGGAGAAGCAGAAAAATGGAGATGCCCAAAAACCTCGCTAACATTGAAAGGCCGGAAACCAGTGTAGCTGTGACAGCTCAAATGACTCTTTCCAGCGGCTAAAAAATAAACAATGCATTGGTCTTTATCTTTGTTTCTGTGTGATATAGATCTACCTACCATATTTAAATTTTTATGTTTAAAACATTGTAAATTTTTTTTTTTGGTGTGTCATAAGTTCAATAAAAAGTTATTTATATTAAGAAAAAAATTCTTTATTTTGTAAATTCTTAGAATAAAATAACATTTTCGAAAGAATCATTTTAACAAAAAATTAAACATTTATTTTGTAGATAAGTTATTATTATTATTATTATTATTATAGAATATTAAATATAATAATTTACAATATTAAACAAACAGAAAACAGGGTTGACACTCAAAGTAAAAAACAATTAATGAAATGCCATCTCAGATGCATCGTAGTCCTGAGAATACATGAATCCTACGTAAGCTCCATTTGGATCCGGAAACATCTGGCGTACAATATTTACAGCACATGATGGGATCACCCTCCTGTTGTCTTTACCCAGGTATCCATAGATCCAGGCAATAAAACTTCTATACGCTGTCTTTCTCAATCTCCTATGATTGAAATTACATTGTACAAAAATATCAGCATTGTAATATCATTGAGGAATACATTGTAGATGAATAATATTATTGCTTCAAAAAATGTACCTGTTGTTTTCAGCATCTACCACAGGTCGTTCCTCTATATGTATTATGGTATTTATGACTCTAACAATTTGGTCCGTAGCTATTATGGTACGGAACATATCGGCTTCAGTAATACAATTACTACCGTCTGGTATGAAGCCTAGCACATCTTCAACCTCTTTGCAACAAACTGATTCTACCCGGGTGGGCATTTCTATGCAACAATGACATAGACACCAGTGTTTTTTCCCGATTCTGTCATCAGTAGTGTTTTGAGATTGTGAGGAATCACTGATACTGGAAGAGTCAATGGTGGGGTTTATTGGGAAGGCTGGATCGTTTTCACGTGATGGATAACGGGATAACAATCTAGTTCTGAGGATATTCCACTACAACGAAAATAACAGGAAAAAAATTAAATTAAAAAGATATATACATATACAGTATATATATATATATATATATATATATACATACACTACGGTTCAAAAGTTTAGAAAAACCTTCTCATTCCAAGAATTTTCTTTATTTTCAAGACTATTACAATTTTAGAGTCACACTGAAGGCATCAAAACTATGATTGAATACATGAGGAATTATATACATAACAAAAAAGTGTGAAATAACTGAAAGTATGTCATATTCTAGGTTCATCAAAGTAGCCACCTTTTGCAGCAGACGCATCTCTAGAACAACTGTTAAGAGGAGACTTGTTTGGGGTAAAGAACACAAGGAATGGACATTAGACCAGTGGAAATCTGTGCTTTGGTCTGATGAGTCAAAACTTGAGACCTTTGGTTCCAACCACCATGTCTTTGTGCGACGCAGAAAAGGTGAACGGATGGACTCTGAATGCCTGGTCCCCACCGTGAAGCATGGTGGAGGAGGTGTGATGGTGTGGGGGTGCTTTGCTGGTGACAGTGTTGGGGATTTATACTGAACCAGCATGGCTACCACAGCAACTTTTGAACATGCTATTTCAACCGGTTTGCGTTTAGTTGGACCATCTTTTAATTTTCAACTGGACAATAACCAAAAACACACCTCCGGGCGGGGGAAGGGCTAATTGACCAAGAAAGAGTGATGGGGTGCTGCGTCAGATGACCTGGCCTCCACAGTCACCGGACCTGAACCCAATCAAGAAGGTTTGGGGTGAGCTGGACCTTAGAGTGAAGGCAAAAGGTCCTACATAATTTTTTTCGGTGTATATACATATATTTACTGTGTTTTTTTATATATATATATATATATATATATATATATATATATATATATATATATATAACACATATATATATTTTACACACACAGTTTATATATCTCTATATTTGATTTTTTTTATAATATTTTAAGAAATAACGATTTATAGAAATATATGCATTACAAAAATTAAAATAAAAAGTTACACACAATCAACTATAATATATATTTTTTTAAATAAACTCATAGATAGTAATCAAAATTTTTTATTTAATAATATTTAATATAAAAAAAAATCTCTCTCTCTCGCTTTCTCTCTCGCTCTCTCTCATTTATTTTTATTTTAACAAATAAATAGAGATATAAACACATATATATGAGAATAGGGGATAGAGAGGAGAGAGAGACAGAAAAAATAGATAGAGAAGGAGATAAAAAGTGAAAGAAAGAGAAAAAAAAAGAGCCAAAGAGAGAGAAAACGACAGAGAAAATGAGAGAGACGGTGAGAAAGAGGGAGAGAGAGGAGAAAAAGAGACAGAAAAAGAAAGAGAATGAGAGAAAAGGAGAAAGAAAGAGAGAGAGAGAAAACAAGAAAAAGAGAGTGAGAAAGAAAGAGATAAAAAAGAGAGAGTGGAGATAAAAAGAGAGAGAGAGAGAGAGAGACCGAAAAAATAGAAAGAAAAAAAGAGAAAGAAAGAGAAAAAGATAGAGAGAGAGAAAAAGAGAGAGAAAGAGAGAGAGAGAGAGAGAGAACAAGAAAAATAGTGAGAAAAAAGAGAGAGAGAAGGAGATAAAAAGAGAGAGAGAGACAAAAAATAGAAAGAAAGAGAAAAAGAGAGAGGGAGAGAAAGAGAGAGAGAGAAAAGGAGAGAAAGGAAACAAGAAAAAGAGAGGGAGAGAGAGGAGAAAAAGAGAGAGAGAGAAAGACAGAAAAAATAGATAGAGGAGGAGAGATAAAGATAAATACATAGAAAAAGAATGAGAAAGAAAGAAAAAGAGAGAGAGGGAGAGAAATAGAGAGAGAGAGAAAAAAGAGAGAGAGAGAAAACAAGAAAAAGAGAGAGAGAGAGATTGAGAAAGAAAGAGAGAGAAAAAGAGAGGGAAAAAAGGAGAGAGAGATAGAGAGAAAAAGAGAGGGAAAAAAGGAGAGAGAGATAGAGAGAAAGAGAGAGAAAAGAGAAAGAAAGAGAGAAGGAGAGAAAAAAGAGAAAGAAAGAGAGAAGGAGAGAAAAAGAGAAAGAAAGAGAGAGAGAGAAAGAAAAAAAAAGAGAGAGAAAGAGAAAAAGAGAGAGATAGGAGAGAAAAGGAGAAAGAGAAAAAGAGAAAGAAAGAGAAATGGAGAGAGAGAGAGAAAAAAAGTCAGAAAGAGAGAGAGAAAGAGAGAGAAAAATAGCAAAGGAGAGAGAAAAAGAAAGAGAAAAAGAGAGAGAGAGAAAAGGAGAGAAACAGAGAGAGAAAAAGAGAAAAAGAGAGAAAGAGAGAAAGAAAGAGAGAAAAGGAGAGAGAGAGATAGAGAGAAAAAGATTGAGAAAGAAAGAGAGAAAAGGAGAGAGAGAGAGATAGAGAGAAAAAGAGAGGGAAAGAAAGAGAGAAAAGGAGAGAGATAGGAGAGAAAAGGAGAAAGAGAGAAAAGGAGAAAGAGAGATAAAGAGAAAGAAAGAGAAAAAGAAAGAGAGAGGGAGAAATAGAGAGAGAGAGAGAAAAAAGTCAGAAAGAGAGAGAGAGAAAAAGAGAAAAGGAGAGAAACAGAGAGAAAGAGAAAAAGAGAGAAAGAGAGAGAAAGAAAGAAAGAAAAGGAGATAGAGAGAAAAAGATTGAGAAAGAAAGAGAGAAAAGGTGAGAGAGAGATAGAGAGAAAAAGAGAGGGAAAGAAAGAGAGAAAAGGAGAGAGAGATAGAGAGAAAGAAAGAGAGAGAGAACGAGAAAAAGAGAAAGAAAGAGAAAAAGAGAGAGAGAGAAAGAAATAGAGAAAACGAGAAAGAGAGAGAGAGAAAGAAAGAGAGAGAGAGAGATTTTTAATATTTCAAAAAAATGTATATTATTGTATGTATGTATGTATGTCTTTGTATGTACATATATATTGTGTGTCTGTTTGTATTTAATACATATATGTAAATAGTTCATTTCAAAATATCTAATGTGTGTATAAATCTATATATTTTTTTTTATGTATTTAAAAACACACAAACACTCAACAGAAATCATACATCTCTATATATATATATATATATATATATATATATATATATATATATATATATATATATATATATATATATATATATATATATATATATATATATATATATATATATATATAGATATTTGTGTTTATTCTTATTGGTTGTGTGTGTGTATATATATATATATATACATACATACACACACACACACTTTATTTTTGTATGTATATAAATATATACATAGACATTAAAAAAGCACTTATTTTTTCAAAAATAAATATTGTGTATATATTTATTTTTGTGTGTATAAATGTTCTATAAATGATGTGTGTTTGTATGTGTATTTATTTTTGCAGATATATCTTTTTGTCGTGATTCATGATTTATAGAGATTTATTATGTTCCTAAATTTATTTCACAGTAAAGACACAACCTAATTTGTAATTGATGTAAAAAAATGTAAAAAATGTAAACTTACTCTTTCCTCTTGAGTCAATAATCGGTACCTTGCTGCAGCTGACGCTTGAGATCTCTGTTCACTGTCCTGTTCCTAAAAAAAAAATGAATTTAACCATTTTTAATTAAAAATATTTAGTATAAAAAAGAAAAAGACAGTATAAAAAATTCACTTACCATTTCAATGTAGAAATTCTGAAATGAAATAATAAAAAAAAAAAATGTAATACATAACATTATTAGAATATAAAAATGTTTAATGAACTAGTGTAGACACTATAGTAACCACCTTAATTTTTATTTTTTTTCTAAAAAAAAGATTGCAGTAGATTAATCGCTGTAACAATGTGCTGTAATGAGATCTGTTGGTTTACAAGGTAATGAGGCTTGATTTATGCTAGACAGATGAGGAGTCTGTTTTTAAGTCTATGTAGATTACTATCTCTTAGTTAAATGTTAATTACTTTGTGTATGTATGCATGCATCAGTCTTGAAGTGTATGGAGAGGTAAGAAGAAAAGAATGACCCTGATCAGACACCCTTGAAACAGTGTAGACCCAGACAGTAGATAACAACTGAAATTCCAATGTCTGTGTTAAACAAAAAAAACTTAAAAAAAAAAAGATAAAGTTCATCTAAATTATAATAGTAAGTTAGAAACAATAGATAAAACTATAGGATTTATTTAATACATGATAAACGATATATTTAGATTAATATAGAATTTTATATGTATATATATATATATATATATATATATATATATATATATATATATATAATTATATATATATATATATAAATTTAAATTGATTAAAAGGTTATTAAAATTAGGAAATCATATATATATATATATATATATATATATATATATATATATATATATATATATATATATATATATATATATATATATATATATATATATATATATATATATATATATATATATATATAAAAATATATATAGATATGTTTATATATTAAAGAATTTAATTAAAATTTGTTTTTAACAAACACAAATGCACTACGTGATATAATAGTTGCACTAAAAAGTATAATTTTTACAGTTGGTTACAAAAAAATAAATATATATATATATATATATATTTATTATAAGATATATAAAAATTTAATCAGAGATATATATATATATAAATATATACATATATATATATTATATATATACATATATATATATATATATATATATAAATATAAATATATATCTTAAAATATTTTTACATTTATTACAATTATTATTTTAATTTCTGTACTATACTGTGTGTGTGCACACACACACACACATATATATATATATATATATATATATATATATATATATATATTAAGGAGAATTTTAAATCTATAAAATTATTTATATAATATTAATATATATATATATTTTTATATAAATTATCTTTTGTATATAATATTTTAAATAATATAACTAGTTTGGAAATATAATGCACAGACACCAATCATTTCTGATAAGTAAATAAAAGTTTAGGAAATGTAATATAATTTTTTAAATAATATACATATTAGATTAGATTTTTTTTAATAATATTTAATTCAAATAGACATTAATAAATACATTATTACTTAACACACACACACATCATTAAGAATGTTTACTTTAAGACATATAATTTTACAAAAGAGTAATTACCTTGCTAGTCCGGTCTTTGGATGATGATCAGATGGTCTTCTGACGCTGTGTAAGAGGAGGCTGTGTTATCACAACGGGGCGGTAGCTTTTCGTTTCTACGCCTCCCGTTGTTATAGCAACACAGATGCTATCGACGCTGCTCACCGTTGCCAGTGCGCACGCGCGAGATCGAGCGGTGGATGCTGGGACAGCATCCACTGCAAACAGGAAGTTCCTGCTCACGGGGGTTTCATGCCCAAAACCAAGATGGAAACGGAAAAGAGAAGGAGAATATAACTTCACATTTTGGGACAAATGACAGCGGAGCGGCCGCGGGAAATGAGAACAGTGAGTGTTGCAATGCAGCGTTAATAACTATTGAAATCTCACCCTAACAAAAAAACGATTTGGCGTGGGAGATCCGCTTTAAGAAGACCTGCCTTGGACAATTCAAAATGCCAAAAATTTACGTTAAACTGTTTGACAGTCACACCAAGTCTAGGGTTACACAGAAATGGAAGTGTGTCCAGAACAGGATTAGTGCAGATTAGAGAGACCTCTAGAGCCTGTGGAGGGTAGTGCAAATCCTCACTGAAACCCCATACACCACAATACAGAAAAAACAATTCATTCTTTGAACTAAAAGAAGAAGGATCAATTGTTAGTTATGAAAATGCAACATAATGTACAAATAAACTGCACTAAAGCCTGTTAACTGGTCAGTTTTGAAGATGTATAGTTATACTGCACAAACAGAGAAAACAGCCCACATGTGGAGGGCTACAGTATATCCTTACGTTATGGATTGGACACCCAAGGATCACCAATAGGGGGTTCCCTTCTTACACGTGTTGTAAGATTCATTTAATGCACATTTTTCATATCATTTAGGTTGATGATATTTACTCATTATTTCACTAGCGCTACACTTTATATTATATAGAAGAAGCAGATTGACAGGAAGTTACATAGCAGGAGGCTCAAGATGTACATCAACAGTAACCCTGTGATGAGCTGTTTGGATTCAGGATGCAGCGGATAACACAGACCTCTGACAAGGCAAACTCAAGGAACTTTCTGATAGTTGCAGCATTTGCTGGATAACAGCAACAGTTCACTAGTTTCACTCATTGTCGTAATTTGAACGAATCGCTCAGTGTGAACCGGCTCTTAGAGGTTAAATCTGGTACCTATCATCAGACTCAGAGATCAAAATTATTTTATAAGGTCTACATAAGGCCTATCCAGTAGTTCAGGAATCCTCAAAGGAGGAGCAGCCGAAGATAAGCCCGGAGCCCTTGGCGGAACCACGTGTGTTAGAGGCTCAGTCCTAGGGGAGCCCGATCATTGCCAGAGGAAAAGGAGAAGCAGTTGCCACAAAGGAAAGACCACTCCTTTTACCAGAGGCAAGTTTGGAAGGGATAAAGTTCTGAAGGAGTACCAGAGCAGACGCTTCACTAGCCGAAGATGGTGAAGTGAGTGGCAAAGCTTCAGTAGAGACTCATCCAGGAATGCAGTGGGTAGTTGTGATTAAAGCTTGAAGGAGTTTTGCAAGTAGCTGTTAGTAAAGCTTGAAGATACGTACGGTTATGATGCAAAATGAAGGAAAAACGTTCTGAACAAGACAGCCGCACTCCAAAAATAAATAGCTTTTATTGTAAAATCAAAAAAACACACAAAAAAAGCATGCCACAGCAGATGGGGTAAAAGGCTGACGCGTTTCACACCAAACTTTAGTGCGTATTCATAGTACAACGGTTAGCTGTAGGTGAAGCTCGAGGTATCCAGCCGGTAGCTGAAAGTCCAAGAAGTCTAGTGAGAGATGGCAAGCAGAGCTTAAGGATCTACAGTGGGATAATGTGAGATAAACTGGAAGATCTACAGTAGGGCACAGAGAGAAGTTGTTGAAATAGGAGATGGCAGTTGCTACAAGATACAGATTGCTGCATTCATTTTTTTGCTACAGACATTTTTTTGTATTGCGGTCTGCCTAGTTCTATATTTGTCTGCAGAGTTTGCCTAATTGCTGTTGTATTTGCCTACGGTTGTCCTGTGCCCTAACCCTCTCTCTCCCACTCTTCCTGTTAAGAGAAAGAAAACTCTTTGTTAATTTTTACAAAAAGCGACTGGCGCCCAATCTTTTGACCTTGCACCACACCCACTATGCCTAGTAACCTGCACTCCGAGGAGGAATGTCTGTTCTCCCTGGCTTTTAGGGGTCACCATCAGGCCCTTGCGCTAGAAGCATGTTACGGAAATATTCTACTGTAGCACCCCCTAGCATTGCTAGAGTAGGATCTTTTGTGTTGGTGCAGGTACATTTTCAGGCTTGGCTGGCAGTCAAGCCTGTGTGTGTTTTTCTGGGTTCGGCAAGTGACTCAGGTAGGCTGCATGACTCAGTAAGTGGGTTTCCCCACATCCAATTTGCATAGCAGGAGAGTGTGACTGGCTCTCTATGGAGCTGGGTCACATATCTCCGGGGTAGCTGTGGAGCGCACTGCACAGAGATGCTGTGCGTCTTTAGCTCCATTTCAGGGCCAAATTTAGGCAAAGATTCAGCCCTGATTGGTCCCTGAACCGGAGAATGGGGACACGCAGCTTTCCAGTGCGATCCGCAGCCAATTCCAGTGTAAACCAAACCTAAGAGTCAATTTGTGTGTGTGCTCATTCAAATTTCTTGCCCTCCCGAGGCCTGTTTCTGAGCTACTTACTTACCATATCAAAAATAAAATAAGAAATATATTTTTTTTGCCTTATCTACCTTAAATCATAATGCTCATTGCATATTGTATCTGTTTGTAGCCCAAATACTCCAATTTGCACTTAAAACTGTAACTTTTTAACTTTTGTAAATGCCAGTAAAAACTTGGATGAGCCAGTAAGTTTTGGGTGGTGTGTGTCAGTAAATTTAAATCTAGCAGGTTGGCAACACTGTGCCCTGCTGAGCGCAGACAATGTAGAAGGGATGCTGGGGAGACCACAGGGCCTGCCATAATATGACACATCACTAGATGGCAGCACAGCAAAGACGATGCAATCAAATGAGCCCACATTCCCTTTACTACAACGGATTTGGGTATGCGTAGAGTATTACTGAGAACAAATGTTAGAAAGTTGGCAGATATGAGAAAGATTTTTGAAATATGTCCAATTCTTTTTTTATCATACTTATTGTAGCACTGAAAAAACTCTATCACTTGTGGCGGTATTTCTTCTTTTAAGATGATAACAAATTGAACAGTAAAGTTTGAATTGCTGTGAAATTTCCTCAGCAGCATAGATTGCAGGTCCTGCCCTTTTTTGTGTTCCCTAACTGTTGAGGCACTCAAGGCCTCATTTGCATACCCCTTGGCCCAACCCTGGCTGGATGTTTAGAATCCCCTAAACCAGGGGTGCCCAACCAATTGCTCTCTGATGGGGCACGCACTCTCCTGCCCTGGGATAGCAGGTCATCAAGCCAGATCAGTGTTTAAAAAAAAAAAAAAGCCAGCACTAGAGGAAGCAAGTGGCAGTGATACCAAATGCACTCTGACGGGACAGCAAATGCCGGCAATACCTAAATGAAAGACTAGAATTAAAGGTACCATAAGTTTATTACTTAAATCACAGTGTAAATATGGGCAAACCTCACTGCAGTGCACCTTACCTACACTGAGCCATAGACTTCTGTTTTTACCTGCCGGTTTGGTGAGCTTTCTGAAAGTGCACCACACCTACAGGATATAATAGAAGTCTATGGCAAAGTGTAGCTAATCCGCATGAAAGACAAAGGTGCACTGTGCTGCACCCACGGTGCAGGTAAATTGCAGCCTTAGGCCCCTTTCACATAATAAGTCCGACCCAATTGGACCCCCAATTTACCTCTATGGAGCAGCAAATGTAAACAGACTTGTATCCGTTTACACCCACCTACCTCCAATTTGATCAACTAAAAGAAAAAACAGAAGGGGATCTGTCCCCTTCCATCTGAGTGGATTGGGTTGGAGGGAGGGCCCATAGAGTAGAGCAAGCTGTGTCCGTGTTCACACTGCATATGCAAAGTGGACACGAACCTATCATCCGCCCACTCCACTCATTGTGGCCCACAACTGGTTAAAAAGTTGCTTAAGTGGCCCTCGCTCTTCAAAATGTTGGGCACCCCTGCCCTAAACACACTTTACTAGCAAGCACAACATTTCTGTGACTATACGGTCAATTTCCTCTAGGTGGCGCATGTGTGCTTACTTGTTAATTTATTTCCCCCATAGTGCATTATTACATGCTAGCTTTCTGTCTGTTTTTCTTGCAATTGGAAGAAGACTGTGCTGTTCTCCCAAGGTTTAAAGTGTTTTTTTTTTTTTTGTGTAAAGTAAGCCATCTATGAGAAATCTTCAAGATAAAAACCCCTCTTTTAGCTCACAAGCAGGCAAAAGTGGTATGTAGATTTATTTCTGTCTAGTTAGGAGTTTCAAGTTATGTGTGTTTTTAAATGTAATTTACTGTATGTCTGATGATTTGTCCCACATATTTGTTCTCTTTATTTAGTTCTGTGGTGTTGATGTAAGTGTCGGTGTAAGAACGTGATATGTACATTAAACATCTGTGATATAAGAACCTCAGCCAGATTCTCATTGTGACTAAGGGCGGCATACACACAACATATAACAGATTTAATATAATACTATGTCCCAAAGTTTTTACTTTCTTTTCATACCTGATATTCACATCAAATTAACCCACATACCTATGGCTTATCAATTTATCTGTATGAAAATTGTACTTTTTTCACCGTTCATGCTTGGTCAGTAATCAAGTTACTTGACACACTTGTGGACTTTATGTGTGCAGGGTGAGTTATCAAACAAATGTCCAGACCTATATTTAAAGGGGAGTTACACCCACAATTTCACTTTTTAAATATAAATACCCCTGTAATACACAAGCTTAATGTATTCTAGTAAAGTTAGTCTGTAAACTAAGGTCCGTTTTGTTAGGTTGTTACAGCATTTAGTTTATAACCTAGAAATAGACCGTAGCCATCTTAAGTGTGGGCATTATGAAGCCAGACCGTATGACTTCCTGGATTTCAGCTTTGCATATCTCGCACATGCTCAGTGCTGCACAAACAATGTAATAGGTTTCAGTCAGGTTTGCAAGGACTACTGGGAAACATGATGCCTATCCCAGAAACCCTTGCAAATAGCCTTGTGACTTAATAGCCTAGGCTAATAAGGAGGAGGAAGTAATGAAGGACTACAAAATAAAAGGTATTTACAAGCAACAAAATAAAAATTGTCCATTCTGAACGCTATGAGATTAGGGTATGCAGCACAGACAAACATAAAAAAAAAATGGGTGGAACTCCACTTTAAGCCCTGAATGAAAGCAAAAAATGTCAGCTGGAGTCATGTCCAGTGGGGGTGACAATGCAAGAAAATCCTTGCAGTGGTTTCAGTAAACGTTATGGAGATTGAACATGTGTTTGCGGGTAGGAGGTGAAACCCAAATTGAACCTCACCCCTTTGGATGGTGAGACCATATTATTTGGCACAGGGTGCATTTGGACAGGTATCCCGAGTGCTATGAGTGGATTGCTAAAGCAGCTCTGAAATACAAATGCTTTTCATTCATAGGTGAGGCATGGAAGGTCAGAGAAAAGCCCAGGGCATACAGAATAGGCCACAATTAAACCACAGTCTGCAGTTTTTTAAATGGCCCCAGAAGCAAAAAAATGTAGTGTAGACAGGCATGATATCAACTCGGTAAAGGCTGACTAAACCAACTACCTGAGACTCTGGCCTGTCACTTGATGTGAAATAAGACCACCTCATGTAGTGGTCCACTTTTAAAATCAAAGATACTACTTTCACAGTTCAGTGCCACTTATTTTTCTATTGTCTATTTAGAATGGTGCCCTCCACTCCTCCTGATACATTTGCCGTGTCACAGTTGCAGCCAATCAGTAGCAGGTCTCCTCTGCCTGCAGCCGCTCTCTACCTTCTTCTACAGAGTCTGTTTAAGCTCAGTGCAGCTTCTGGCTCACCTTCACTAGTTAGCTGACCGTGACGTAGCCCTGAAGAGCCTTACTGCTATCCAGCATGCATTCTTTAATTCAGGGGTGTCCAACCTTTTGACCTTCCTGGGCCACATTGGAAGAGTAGGAAAAGCAAAAATAATAAGGTAGGGTACACGTTATTAAAAAAGCAGAAGAAAAATTCAGTACGAGGCACGATTGTTTGATTTTCCTATAGTGTTATAACTTTTGACATCCAATTCATACTTTCCAAATGACATTTTCCGAATGGACAAACTCCAAAAAATTTCTACCACGTGAGCGGAAATAATTTTTCCTTGATGTGTTCTGTTTTTGTATGAGAAAAATCAGATATGAAAGGCTGTGCATGATAACAATAAACAACAAAAATAAAACATTTGTTGTATGAGAATCTTTGTACATTATTTCCTTCCTCAGTAAGGAATTCTGGACGATTGTTCGTCTGATTTTCTGATAATGTGTACCTACATCAAGGATAGCCGACGAGCAGAAAAAGTCGGTCAGATCACAAATTAGTGGTCACCGATATAGATAATGTACCTATCAGAGTAATAAAACTTTATTTATATAATATTTTGTTATAAAAGTAAAATAGGATGACATAAATCTAGTGTGATATTTGACACAGCTTTTGATATACTACACAGCATCAATATCTGGTTTTGATGGATGGAGTAGCAATTCTCAAAGTGCTCATCAGATATTTTGGTTATAATTTTGCCCTTCGTTTGCTTCATCCTTAAAAATAGTTGCTCACAAATATAGTTGCTGCGGAAAACTGATGATATCAATAAGGCGTGAATGTGAATGTTTAGAGTGGGAGATTTTTCTTTGGTAATATAAGACTTAGAAAAGTCCAGCAAAGAGACACTGTCAAATGTTCCTTCTGCCACATATGTTCGCTAAATGTAAATGCATGTTTATAAGAAATTCCAAAAAAATAATTTTAAGTACGTTAACGATATAATGTTGGGCCACATTCATAACCGTCCATAGGTTGGTTCCCTGCATTAATTGATTCTTTTGTCCCAACCTCTGACTTTGTTCTGCTGCCTGTTCTGACCTCTGACTTATTGCTGGTTATCTGTGTCTGCTGCCTTCAATGATCTCTGTCTGGTATTCTGATTTTTCATGTCCAGTGCCTGCCCTGACCTCTGGGCTTGTATCCTGATTATAGTGTCTGCAGCCAGTCCTAAAATCTGGCCTGTTACCTGTTTAACATAACATTCAATTGTTAACCACAGTACACCTACCTGTTCTAGTCCTACTTTCTGGTGCCCATGGCACTAGAGCAGCTGAATTCAAACCCCAATGAGGCTTTTAGATACTGCACTCTGGGAAATCCTGGGTCACTTACTCTCACATGGGACCAGGGATGTATTCTGGCCTAGGCCAACAAGGCCTAGGGCGGCACTTTGTGGGGGGCGTCCCTCTGTCCTCTTCCCACGGCATGCCTCTCTCCTCTTCCCACGGCGTCCCTTTATCCGTCACCCACGGCAACCCTCTGTCCTTCTCCCAGGGCGTCCCTCTGTCCTTCTCCCAGGGCGTCCCTCTGTCCTTCTCCCAGGGCGTCCCTCTGTCCTTCTCCCAGGGCGTCCCTCTGTCCTTCTCCCAGGGCGTCCCTCTGTCCTTCTCCCAGGGCGTCCCTCTGTCCTTCTCCCAGGGCGTCCCTCTGTCCTTCTCCCAGGGCGTCCCTCTGTCCTTCTCCCAGGGCGTCCCTCTGTCCTTCTCCCAGGGCGTCCCTCTGTCCTTCTCCCAGGGCGTCCCTTTGTCCTTCTCCCAGGGCGTCCCTCTGTCCTTCTCCCAGGGCGTCCCTCTGTCCTTCTCCCAGGGCGTCCCTCTGTCCTTCTCCCAGGGCGTCCTCTGTCCTTCTCCCAGGGCGTCCCTTTGTCCTTCTCCCAGGGCGTCCCTTTGTCCTTCTCCCAGGGCGTCCCTCTGTCCTTCTCCCAGGGCGTCCCTCTGTCCTTCTCCCAGGGCGTCCCTCTGTCCTTCTCCCAGGGCGTCCCTCTGTCCTTCTCCCAGGGCGTCCCTTTGTCCTTCACCCACAGCATCCCTCTGTCCTCTTCCCATGAATATGACAGGGGTGTGGCTTTGACAGGAAGGGGTGGGTCATATTTAAATTAGGGGGTGCGCAAGTTTAGTCAGGCCTAGGGCAGCACAAAACCTAAATACACCTCTGCATGGGACTATGCTCATACTTTGGCTAGCAGTTTCCTACTCATTGCTTTCATCCACTCCAGTATGATCTAGGCCCAGCTACCAGTTCTTAATTCCCATCAGCGTGATCCAGTGTGGTTCCTATTCCATAGATCCAGCTACCATTTGTGTCCCATAGTGCTTTGTCCTACTAAAATCTGGATCTTTGCCCACACCTCTCAGGTATGTCTGCTACTTTTCCTAGGCTATCTTTTATAGTGTTGCTGGAGGGGCCATGTTGGGGAAGTTGCCATAATTACACTTAATAATACAGATCAGAGTAGTATTCTCACACCCTGTTCACCTCCCTTCACCTTGCTCTTCCCCTTTCATTGTATGGTGTTGATATTAAAGTCCATCTCAGTAACTGGAAGCTGAACAGCACAAACAGAGTGGCCTGCTCCTTGTGAATGTAAAGTTAATTATTTTCACTATAACCTATTAGCGTAAAGGAATTTAATTCCATTTCCCATGTAATTCCTGAAATCTGGGAATGGATGGTATAGTAAATGTATGTGCCCATGGATCGGACACCAGAGATGTGTTAGAACAGGAGCTCAGCGAGATCCATCGGCTGGAACATGATCTGATCTCCAATGTAAGCTTTTGTTGTTGTCACTAAGCCTCGCTAATAACTTAATCCCCATCCACAGTGTGAATGAGGCTTGGTGGACGTGTGCCTGGGATTAGTCCTGGGGAGGCCTGGCTGGAACTGCCATTCTCACACCTGTCACTAGAGGAAACTGTAGCAGAAGCTTAGAGATGGTATAGACTGGCACATGTCAGCACTGGAATATATGCAACAAATGGAGAGAGGTTTACTGCTAGACAACTAGAAGATCAAAGGAAATTAAATACTATATGGAACACAGGGATTCTTCCTTTATGAGGCTTCTTATGTTTCCTATATTCACCTCTAGATGTTAAAGTTTTACTAAACCCAGTAATATGAAAATAAATCATCTGCACCCCCACCGCAGTGCTCACAGCTTATAAATCATCTTTTTAGTTTAAAATACTGCAACTATATACCTTTTTGGCTGATCTGTATACCACAGTCACATGATAAACTGCAGAGGTTTTCCAGGGTGCTGAGTGCTCAGGTGGGGGGAGATTTCCACTATAGCCTGTGTACTTACGCTGTTATGGGAGGCGGATCAATCAAGATGTAACATCCCACCCACTGTTCTTTTTTAGTTACCGAGCATGGAGGAGGAGGGAGGGACTAGGCTGTCATTAGGACCTGAAAATCTCAGCTCAACAAGGAAATGTTCTCTCCAGCGAGAGAGACCAAATTGGGTATTTGCAGCTTTATTGGGATTTTTTTTTACCAAAAAAAATAAAACGCGGTCACGTAGAAGGCCTACGACGAGCCAAGATCAATGACGTTCAATAGGCAGTTCGGCTCTTCTGCTTGATTCTAAGCATGCATTTTTTTTTGCGCATCCGAATTGCATACAGATGAGCAAATTTTAACCTGCTATCGATCTTTTGTTGGCGGAAATTCCGAAAGCAAGATTCAAATGGAGCGACACACACGGTCAGAATTTCCGACCAAAAGCTCACATCAGACTTCAATTGTCGTAATTTCCGATCGTCTGTATGCGGCATAACACTTAATGTCCCCTGACCCCTCCTGCTACTTATGTCAACTAAATAAAAAAAATGTGTATACTTATCTATTCTTAGTCGTTTCCAGGTTTAGTTACATGATCCCCTGTGTCAGTCAGCAGCAGCTGCAGGGGAGAAGAAAGAGCGCTTGACAACATTGGGGAAACCTGGGAGCAGTGTTGTCACCTAAAAGCTTTCCTCCAAACAATTTGCATATTATTTTATACATACTGTGATACTGTACTTGTCCAATATGCTGCAGAAATCTCCCTCCACTAAGTCTGGCTGCATCCATTGTAACTGTGGGCAGCTGAAGTACGTATTCCATACCTCACATAATGGCATACCTCCCAACTTTTTGAGATGACAACGAGGGACTCCTATCAGCAAAAGTATGCAGACATAGCCATGTGCACCCTTAAAGGAGAATTGTACCCTTTATTTTGGCTTTTGGAATTTACAAATGCAGCAATTTAAAAATCAGATGAAAGGTTTAGCACTAGGAAACACTTTTTGATAAATAAAAAGTGCATTTTATATACAACTATATAGATCAGACCAAAATGAAGGGAAAATGAAGCGGAAAGAGGGACATTTCTCCAAATCAGTGACAGTCCCTCGAAATCAGAGACAGTTGGGAGCTATGTAATGTGTTTGCGCCACAGAACAGGTGGATACATTGTAGACACTAAACAACGGCTATACTATTAGCAACAATACTGCTATTAATAACAGCACAATTTCCTTCTGGATAACCACTAGACATGTGCAATTTGTTTTGTTTCTAATTCGTTTTTAACGAAAATTCAGAAATTCGTTAATTACGAATTTTCGTATTTCCGAAAATTTTATTTCCGAATTTCTGGACTTTCCGAAAATTTTGAATATACGAATTTTCAAATTTTTCAATTTTCGGACTTTCCGAAAATTAGAATTTACGAATTTTTCAATTTTCGGACTTCCGAAATTTCGAATTTTCGATTTTTTTAATTTTAGGAAAATCCGAAATTTCCAATTTTTTTGAATTTTTGAATTTGGGAATTTTTTGAATTTGGGAATTTTTTGAATTTGGGAATTTTTTGAATTTGGGAATTTTTTGAATTTGGGAATTTTGGAATTTTGGAATTTTTCCGTTTTCGAATTATTCAGTTTTCGAATTTTCAATTTTTTCGAATTTAGATTTCTTTCTAATTTAGAATTTGTCAAATTTCAAATTTTTTCAATTTTTAAATTTCGAAAATTATAAAATTATAAATTTCGATTTTTCTTAATTTAAATTTTTAAATTTTCGAAATTTCGTATTTACGAATTTTCGTATTTTAAATTTTTTCGAAATGTAAAAAATTTGAAATTTGACAAATTCTAAATTGGAAAAAATCCGTGGCCCAGATTCACAGAGAATTAGATTCTCGTAGAGTATCAGAAATACACTACGCTGCCGTATTTTACCTGGCTCTACGTGGAATCCAGGTAGATTTTGTCCAGTAAACGAAGGCGGCGTAGTGTATTTCTCCCGTCGCAATCCATCTGCGCGAGTAGGGGGGCGTGAAGCATTTAAAATAGGCGCGTTCCCGCGGCGATCGAACTGCGCATGCTCCGTTCGCTAATTTCCCGCCGTGCATTGCGCGTAAACACGTCGTCACGTCGTAGTAGCGTCGTTTACGTACATTCCTATTCCGGAACGAGTTACGTTAAAAAAAAAAAAATATTTTAAAATCGACGCGGGAACGACGGCCATACTTTACATGGGTTACGCACTGTTAGACCAGCAAAAAGCTCCTCTAACATTACGTAGCCAAAAAATGACGTAGGCGATTGCGAGGGACACTCGTACCTTCGTGGATCGCCGTAAAAAGTCATTTGCATATCCCGACGCATGAAAACGACGCAAACTCCTCCCAGCGGCCGCAAAAATATCGCAGCGTAGATCCGAAGGCTTACGAGGACGTAAGCCTCTCGGATCGAAGCCCGAAGCCGCTGTATCATGGTTTGAGGATTCAAACTAGTGATACGGCGCGCGAAATTTGAAATTACTCCTGTCTAACACCAGTTAGACAGGCGTAATTGCTCTGTGAATCTGGGCCCGTATTTCGAATTTTCGTATTTCTGAATTTCCACATTTTTAAATTTCCGAATTTTCGTATTTCCGATATTTTAAATTTTGGTATTTCCGGATTTAGGAAAATCCGAAATTTCACTTTTTTTCGAATTTTCGAATTTTTCAGTTTTCGAATTTTTCAGTTTTCGAATTTTTCAGTTTTCGAATTTTTCAGTTTTCGAATTTTTCAGTTTTCGAATTTTTCAGTTTTAAAATTTCAAATTTTTTACATTTCGAATTTTCGAATTTTTCGAATTTAGATTTCTTCGAATTTAGAATTTGTCACATTTCAAATGTTTCAAATTTAGAAATTTAGAATTTTTCAATTTTCGAAATATCAATTTTCGAAATTAACCTTTTTCAAATGTTTCTAATTTTCAAAATTTCGTATTTCCGAATTTTTGTATTTTCAATTTTCGAAAATTGAAAGTTTTGAAAATTCAAAATTTGAAAATTGAAAAATTCGAAAACTGAAAAATTCGAAATTGGACATTTCGAAAATTCGAAAATTGAAAAATTTGAAATTCGACATTTTGAAAATTGAAACATTCGAAATTTCGAAAATTGAAAAATTGAAAAATTTCAAAAAATTGAAAACATTTTTATTTTCATTTCATCCATTTTTTTCGGAAATTCGGAAAATTCTTTTTTTCTGTTTTATTCTTTTTTTGCTTTTTCGGAATTTCCCAAATTTACGAAAAAAGCAAAAAAACGTATAAAACGGGAAAAAATGAATTTTTTGAATTTACGAAAAGATAAAAAACGAAGGAAAAAAATTTTTTTTTTTTTGAATTTCCGGAAAAAATCAATTTTTTGGCACTGCACATGTCTAATAACCACTACCAGGAGTGACAAGACTACAAACTAGAAGAACAATATGTTAATTTAAATGGAATTGAATACATTACTGATCGTCATTAGAGGCATTAGATGCACAAGAACATTAACTGTAGCCTGTATTGAGGGAAATTGCTTCCAAGATGATTTTATTTGCAATTCCACATTAGTTTGTTTTATTAGCACCAGTGCTTTGAATATATTGCTTCAAGTTCATCCACAACACCATAGTTTGCTCTGTGCACTGTCAAATGTTAAATAAAATGCTTGTTTTCACCTTTTTCATTCCTTGGTACATCTCAATGCTGCTGAGCTCCAGCATCCTCATTGCAGACACTTCCTCTCTACATGCACTGCATAGCATTTCACAGGGGTTAGAGATTCCTGATGGTGGAAACAGTGAACAATACCTGCGTAATATGTGTGTAAAAAGCCCTCCGTAGTCACCGTTGGAGCCTATTTTGACACGGTGACAACACAGAAGCTTAATTGGACTGGGACAGAGCAATGACACCCTAGAAAAGGAAGTGCTTAACCACTTAAGACCCGGACCAAAATGCAGGTAACGGACCTTTCCCCCTTTTTGCGATTCGGCACTGCGTCGTTTTAACGGACAATTGCACGGTCATGCGATGTGGCTCCCAAACAAAATTGGCGTTCTTTTTTTCCCCACAAATAGAGCTTTCTTTTGGTGGTATTTGATCACCCCTGCGGTTTTTATTTTTTGCGCTATAAACAAAAATAGAGCGACAATTTTGAAAAAAATGCAATATTTTTTACTTTTTTCTATAATAAATATCCCCCCAAAATATATATAATTTTTTTTTCCTCAGTTTAGGCCGATATGTATTCTTCTACCTATTTTTGGTAAAAAAAATCGCAATAAGCAGTTATCGGTTGGCTTTCGCAAAATTTATAGCGTTTACAAAATAAGGGATAGTTTTATTGCATTTTTATTATATATTTTTTTTTTTACTACTAATGGTGGCGATCAGCGATTTTTTCGTGACTGCGACATTATGGCGGACACTTCGGACAATTTTGACACATTTTTGGGATAATTGTCATTTTCACAGCAAAAAATGCATTTAAATTGCATTGTTTACTGTGAAAATTACAGTTGCAGTTTGGGAGTTAACCACAAGGGGGCACTAGAGAGAAAGGAGTCACCGCTCCAGGTGGGATCACTAAATGGTTACAGGTGGTGCAGGATACCGAGGGTGCTGGCGGTGCACTAAGCAAAATGAAGACAAAGAAAAATGGATAGCCGCACTCCAAAACCTGATGGGTGGTCTTTTATTCAATAGACAGCATGTACAAAAATAGGGTCACAGCAGTAGAAACAAGGAACAGCCGACGCGTTTCGCACTGGATCAGTGCTTATTCATGGCTGACACAAGGGGGCACTGTAGGGGTTATGTGTTCCCTGTGTGTGTTTATTCGTTTTTGGGGTTTTTCGGGGTCATTGGTTACGATTGCAATTCGTAAATTTGAAAATAAGAAAGAAAATCCTAAAGAACGAAAATCCAAAAATTATAAATAACTAATAATAACCAACTATTAAATTATAGGCATTTGAATTTCCTTTTAAATTTGGCCGTTAGTGCCAAAAAAAAGTTTATTATTATTATTTTGTTACGTTCTATTCGTTTAGATACGACATTCGTTATTGCGGACAATTCGTAACTTAGGATAAATTCGTATTCGTTATGTTCACCAAAAGCCAAATTTGAAAGGAAATTCCATTTCTATAATAGTTAGATAGTTTTCAGATTGACGAATGTTCGAGTTTTCCGATCTTCGAATTTTAGAATTTAATTAGTTAAAAACCGAATTCATAACGAAACGAATTGCACATGTCTAGTTCCAATCTACTCTTTCATTGCAGTAAACTAATTTACATTGATAACTAAGAAGACAAATTGTGGGGTAATTGGATGTGTGTAGGGGGGGGGGTTTAGTACCTGCTGAGGGCCACATCTGCATGAATGTACAGAGTTCATCGAGTACACAAAGCAGAGGAAGTGGGTGGTTGCAGTGGCAGCACTCAGAGGTGTTCTCTTCTTCATTTCCAAACCAGACTCACCGCCAGGCTTGCATCTCTGGTCTTCTACTTCCCTCTTCCAGCTCTCGACTTTTAGTATTTGTATTTCAAAACCAAGCTTATTGCAATGTGTTGTTACCATTTCACCCCAACCTCCAAGGAATGTTACAAAACTGCAGAACTTAATTTAAACTTCACGATGATGCAAAAGTAGAAAATTACATTTGAATCTTAAAAGTTTCTTTGCTTCCTTGTACATTATGATATGGTAGGAATAAGAACTGAATGCAGAGTGTCAGCACCATATTTGTATGACATCATTAATGTGCTATATGCTGCACATGTGTGATAATCTGATACATTGAGGGGATTTAAAATGGAACTAAACTCCACTTTTAAACAGAAGACTTACCTGTAGGTACAGTGACCATCTCTCCTAAACCTGCATGGTTTATGAAACATTCACAAGGGATTTTGCCAGTGACGCCACTGGCGCATGCGCTCTGAAGGGACGGCATACTTGTGCCATACCTTCAGAGCTTCAGAGAAGTTGAAGGGCTCCCCTCCGCATGTGCGGAAGTGACCTTACTGCGGCCCTGGTCATTCATACACCTGGGACCCGCAAACCCGAAAGGAAGACCAGGTGAAGATGGCAGCGCTGGGGAGTGTGGGAGGGATCCGATTTACAAGTATGTTTGTCATAATGTACTATAATGTGGTGCATACTAGTACATTATGACTTAACTCTGCAGGGGGGCCCAGTTAAGTTTTATTTTAGTGGCGGTTTACTACCGCTTTAAGCCCCATTCACACTGATACACAGCTCCATATATTGCACAAAGCACCGTACCAGTGGGTGTGCGTGCAGCGCCATTCCGGACCCGCGATAGATCTACAGAGAGCCGAAATGGGAATCTGCCAGTGTAAACAAAGCAGATCCTCGTTCTGACAGGGGAGTAGAAAGGGATTATTGTGATTTTTTTACCAAAACTTTGTTTTCTTAATTCTCTTTGGGATATTATAGCAACAAATATCCTATTTTCTCTTGTATTCATGGATGGCCACAACAGCATATTCTTGTCAGTAGGGATGTCCCCAAGCAGTGTAAAAAAAACGAGGGGTGGGAACAGCAAACAAAAACTTCACCCCAAACATAACCAGAGCTCCTCAACGGAGGAGTTGCAACCTTAGGCCCCATGCACACGAGACGCTGGTAAACTCGATTTTAGAGGCGTTTGGGGATTTTTTTCAACTGCCCCTGAGCCCATTTAATGTTATCCTATGTGTCCATGCACACAATCACGTTTTTTGGCGGTTAAAAGCAGTTGGGTTTAGGGCCGTTTTTTCAAACGCAAAATTTTGGGTTCAGAAGCGTTTGCTTTTGCGTTTTAAACGCTAAATGCCGCTAAACGCGTCTAAACGCGTCTAAACGCGGCACCCGCGTTTAGCCGCGTTTGCGTTTATAAGCGTTTTTAAAGGAACCCTATTTTTAACATAATAAAATAGGGAAATATCATTAAAAAATGTTAAAAAAATTATTTTAATCGTTTTAAATTATGTCTATCATTCAGATAATTCAAAGATGATATATATTCATTCAATAATTCAATACACCACCAGCATTGCACTTTCCAAAATTTTCCTTTTGAATTTAAACCTATATGTTGTACTTTCAACAACATCTGTCCACCTGCATTTCCATTCAGCCCAACTAATCTAATCAGTGTCTAATTTTCATATGAATGCCTGGCATGCCACCTCCCAAAATCTTCATTTTTGGTTAGAAGTTGAAGAGGTGACATCTCCAAAAATGACTTCTGATGTTACTTTAAAAAAAGACTTATTGGAAAATTCGAATTTTGAAAATTCGAAATGTTAAAAATTCGAATTTTCAAAATTCGAAATGTTAAAAATTCGAATTTTTAAAAATTCTAATTTTTAAAAATTCGAATTTTTAAAAATTCGAATTTTTAAAAATTCGAATTTTTAAAAATTCGAATTTTTAAAAATTCGAATTTTTAAAATTCGAATTTTTAAAAATTCGAAATTTAGAAAAATTTGAAATTTTCGAAAATTCGAATTTTCGAAAATTCGAATTTTGAAATTTCGAATTTTCGAAAATTCGAATTTTGAAATTTCGAATTTTCGAAAACTCGAATTTTGAAATTTCGAATTTTCGAAAATTCTAAATCTCAAAATTCGAATTTTCGAAAATTCTAAATTTCAAAATTCGAATTTTCGAAAATTCTAAATTTCAAAATTCGAATTTTCGAAAATTCTAAATTTCAAAATTCGAATTTTCGAAAATTCTAAATTTCATAATTCGAATTTTCGAAAATTCGAAAATTTCGAATTTTTCTAAATTTCGAATATTTTAAAATTTATATTAAATTTTTTAAATTAGATTAATACAGCTTTGGGCTTGGTTGGGATGTAAACTAGTTAAAATGTCTGACATATTCTTATTTTTCCTTGTACAGTGAAAGATTTTCAGAAGAGATGGAAGTCTGTATCAGAGTCAAAAAATACTTATTGGAAAATTCGAAATTTGAAAATTCGAATTTTCGAAAATTCAAAATATTGAAAAATTCGAATTTTGAAAATTCAAAATATTGAAAAATTCGAATTGTGAAAATTCGAAATTTTGAAAATTCGAAATTTTGAAAATTCGAAATTTTGAAATTTCGAATTTTTCTAAAATTCGAATTTTTAACATTTCGAATTTTTAACATTTCGAATTTTTAACATTTCGAATTTTTAACATTTCGAATTTTTAACATTTCGAATTTTTAACATTTCGAATTTTTAACATTTCGAATTTTTAACATTTCGAATTTTTAACATTTCGAATTTTTAACATTTCGAATTTTTAACATTTCGAATTTTCAACATTTCGAATTTTCAACATTTCGAATTTTCAACATTTCGAATTTTCAAAAATTCGAATTTTCAAAAATTCGAATTTTCAAAAATTCGAATTTTCAAAAATTCGAATTTTCAAAAATTCGAATTTTCAAAAATTCGAATTTTCAAAAATTCGAATTTTCAAAAATTCGAATTTTCAAAAATTCAAATTTTCAAAATTCAAATTTTCAAAATTCGAAATGTAAAATACCCAACTGAAAATCTCTGTGCCATCAACGGATGGGTCCAATAGCGACGACGAGCTCTGCGAACGGGTCGTCCACGTAGTTTGCGACGGCGTTGAAGCCTCATCAAGTGCAAAGTAAGAACAATTTCTTGGCATATATTCATTATGGGATCCATTTCACAAAGGAGAATAATGAATGTATGCAAGTGCTCTCTCTGCTGCTGCTGCTCTCTCTGTTGAAAATTGCAGAAATGGTTAAATATATAATCTTTGGGAGGGTCTACAATTCAGTGGTTGTGAACGCTGATAGCCGCAATCGCGGTAAAACGCCGCTAAACGCGGCAAAACGCCGCGAAATTCGCGGCAAAAACGGGCGTTTTGAACGCCGGTTTTTGCGTTTGAAAACTTGAGTTTAGAAGTGTTTGCTTTTGCTTCTCGTGTGCATGGGGCTAAGCATCCGAAGATGCACTCACATCAACCCTGTAGAATTTTGTGAAGGTGTGAACGGACTACCAGGTCGCCGCTTTACACACCTGGGAAACAGACACCTGAAGTCAAAAAGCCCAAGAGGCACCTATTGCCCAGGTTGAATGCGCCGTGACAGGAAAAGGAGGCGCCCACTCTTTAAGCGCATAAGCCTGAATCACGACCTGTCTGATCCATCTAGTGATGGTGGTCGATGATGGCCGTTCCTAGGACCAGCCACTGAAAACAAAGTGAATCCGACCTCCGGAGTGGAGCAGTAGCAGACAGGTACACCTGCAGAGCCCGGAAAATGTCCAAGGAATACAACACAGCCTCTTTTCGATGTAATGGTCGAAGACACAAGGTCACATCCAAAATGTACATTGAGATGAAAAGCCGAAACGACCTTAAGAAAGAAACAAACGTAGTACCACTTTATCCTTGTGGAGGATCAGATAAGAAGCCTAGCAAGACAAGGCCACCAGCTCAAAAACCCGTCTGACTGACGTAATAGCCACCAAAAAGGCAACTTTCTGGCAGAGTGTCAATAAAGGACTCTCCCTAATGTTTTCAAACAGCGGTTTCTGAAGTACTGAGAGGACCAGATTCAAGTCCCACAGAGGCGGTCGGGGTCGCACCGGAGGGTCCACATGTCGAACCCCCTGAACAAACGTACTCACCAGTGAGTGAGCCGCCAAGGGCCATTGAAAGAAGACAGCCAAGGCTGAAAAGCTTTTGGTCTACTCCACGCCATAAAAACAGCAGTATCCTGGAAACCGAGTATGCATGTGGACGCCACTTCAGCCGTCACACATAGAGATGTAGGCCTTCCAAGTACGATGATAAATCTTCCTAGAGGAAGACTTCCTTGACCTCAGCATGGTAGAAAAAAATGAATCTGACAGGCCTCTGTTCCTCAACACCTGGCTTTCAATAGCCATGCTGTTAAAGGCAGTGACTGTAAAGCAGGATGAAGCATGGGACCTTGCGACAGAAGGTCTTCTCGCATTGATAGTTGCCAAGGAACATCTGCCACCAGACACACTAGGTTGGCATACCAGGGACGCCAAGGCCAATCTGGAGCAATTAGGATCATCGGGATCCCCTCGGTCTGCACCCTGCGAAGTAGACGAGGGAGAAGCTTTAGCGAGGGGGAAAGGCATATCAGCCGATACTGTCCCCATGGAACCACCAACGCGTCTGTAATTAGCCCGGTCATATGTGCGCCCCAGAGCGCGTATCTCACCGGCCACCCCTGGAGCAAACGGGGTCTGTCGTGGCCGACCCAGCATGTAGCTAAAGGCTTGCACACGCTCGATGGCCGGAACTGCGGTGACTACATGGATCTAGGAAATCCAGCCTGTCGCCCAGTGGGCAGTTGATAGTAGATCTCAGGAACAAGCAGAGAGAAAAAAATTGAAAAAAGAAAATCTCCAAGACCAAAGGGCCCACAAGGAGCCAGGTCCTACTCCTATGCTAGGAAGAAAAAAACTGAGCTGCTGCATGCAGGGAGAGGGGTTGTACCCAGAGGGACCGCCTCCTGGGCGGTACAGTACAGTTTTAAAGTTGTATTAACACATTAGCATGTTTCTGCCTAGTCCTCTCCTGATAGAAGGCTAATACCATACTGTCAAGAATATGCTGCCGTGTCTGTCCATGAACACAAGACATAGGACATCAATTTTGGATGGGTACAATGACGCATGACCGCGCAATTGTCAGTCAAAGCGACGCAGTGCCTAAATGGTCCGGTCATTAAGGGGGTAAATCCTTCTGGGCTGAAGTGGTTAAAGCCAAATGGGGCGACTGTGGCCCAAATATAGCTTATGTATTTTTTCAAGTGAAAAGCTTCAAGCCACACTCCATTCAGGTGTGATTATGCACCATTGTATATTTAGGAATTTCGAGCATAAGAAATTGTGCAGCACTACAAAAGTCTTACAAAATGAATAATATCAGACAGCACAAAGTAATGAAAGTGATACCAGAAAAAATGTAATTGTGAACAAATGCATCCACTTGAAATAAACAAACTTATTGAGAATGCTTAATTATTCCGATTTCCTAATTTAGTATACAGTATATATATGAAAATCAAAAATTTGGTAATCCAATCTTGAGAGCCGTATTCACCAATGTTTAATAAAACAGATCAGTACATCCAGATCAGAAAACACATTCCAGCATCTTACTAGATCCTGCTTATCATTACTATTTGTAAATAGTCAAACAGCGCATGAAAGGAAGGTTACCATGGATGGTAAGCCGCCACAATGCTTCTGATGAAACTTCAAATCATTTACTTGTGAACGGGGTTGTTCCTATGTACGCTTACAATGCATGCCATAACCATACTGGGGATTTTTCTCAAAATCAATAATGCGGTTTTAGTGCTTTGCTAGATTAACCACTTGAGCTCTGGAAGATTTACCCCCCTTCATAAGCAGGCTATTTTTTACAATATGGCACTGAGTTACCTTAACTGAAAATGGCGAAATTCAACGCTGTACCCCCAAAAAAGTATGCATTTTCCCACAAATAGAGCTTTCTTTTGGTGGTATTTGATCACCTCACCGTTTTTTTTTATTTTGCACTATAAACAAAAAAAAAAAAGACACCTTTGGAAAAAAATAATATCATTTTATTTTTAACTTTCTGCTCTAAAACAGATCAAATAAAAAATAATAAAAAAAAATCATCATAAATTTAGGTAAATATAAATTCTGCTACATATTTTTGGTTAAAAAGATCCCAAAAAGCATGTATTGATTGGTTTACACAAACGTTATAGCATCTACAATCTATAGGATATATTTATGGAATTATTATTTTTTTATACTACTAATTGCGGCCATCAGAGGCTTATATGCAGCAGGACTGCGATATTGCAGTGGACAATCAGACACTGACAGTTTTGACACTTTTTGGAACCAGTGACACTAATACAGTGATCAGTGCTAAAAATATGCACAGCCACTGTACTAATGATACTGGCTGGGAAGGGGTTAAACATCTAGGGCGATCAAAGGGTTAACTATGGGCCCAGACAGGGTTTTTGTGTACTGTATGTGCTGCTTTTACCAGGGGAAAACCTCATCCCTTCCCCCTGTCAGAATGGAGATCTGCCTTGTTTACATAGGCAGATCACCATTCTGTGTGTCTTACACAGTATCGGCGGGTGCCAGCGGACATCCAGTGCGCTGCACCCACAGGCATAAGAGTATATAGAAGGTATATATACATGATTTTGAACAGGAGAGTCACCCTGTAGCAGTAAATCAGCTATGGGACAGACAGCAAGTGGAAATGAAGGCAGCTAATACTTACCTTTCCTTGCTGGCACCAGCATCAGCTTCTTCTTTGTGTTGTTTTTCAGCCAAGAATGTGCTCCTTACATCACGACCAGGTAAGGCTGACCCCTCCGCGTCAGTACAGCCCAAGGCCGCCTCCTGTTACTCTCCTGTACCATGTCCGCACAGCATATAACCACCTCCTGAACCATGTCCGCACAGCCTTTGACACCCTCTGTGACGTTATGCTATTGGGCTGGTATAATAATGCTATGGGTCTGGTATGAAATAATTTCCAGGGCTGGTTTTTATTCCCATTCAGGCCCTGGTCATGGTCAAAGTTCCACCCTTTCAGTCAGCCAAAAACATTGTTGGTATCTTACTACTGGCTCTGTTAGTAAGTATTGGGGCCAGAAATAGGCAGGGACTATCAAATAGGAAGTCAAATCTGCCACAGCTCAGGCAACCCCTAAGAGCAGGCTGTATCTTTTCTCACCTAAAGATCTGCTATACCTGTCTTTTGGGTTTATGTTGATTTCCAGCTGTATGCCATTATCATGCCACTTTGTAATTTATTAACAAACACAAAAAAGTAAGAGAAGATGGAGGGTGCTGCTAATACTTTATCTGTCACATCTCTATTTCCCCTGTACAAGGTGTGGTTCCCCTTGATCAGTAGCGTCCCGTTCATGGAGTTAATGATGGGTGACATTAGTAAAATTACAACTAGTAGAAGGGACATTGTGGACACAAGGGACCCTGTCCTGATCTCCAGATTAAAGTGATCCAGCTTGTGTGATCATCTACTCTGTGCACACCTCACAATCAGTGAGCACAGTCCTTCTCAGCAGTTATTTCCTCTTCTGATGGCCCTTGGAAGCTTTGTGTAATTGTGTTGCTCAATCAGTGAGTAGAGTCTATTAGGGAAACCTGTGTGTGAGAGATAAGGCAGGAAATATGTGACCCACCACTCATTCACTGCAGGTCTAAAGTGACTTGGCAAAGTATAATTAACCCCAAGAGGAGGGGGGGGGGCAGCTTCCTCCTGGAGGGGGGTGCCCAAAACCTTTATCTACCATAATGCTTCATTATGATGGCTGCAAAACCTGTACTAGTGACTTTCACCACGTTTAGGGCAGGCAAGTACAACAAGACCACGGATGTGCTGTACAGGGGGTGCAAAAATGTCCAAGGCTCATTATAGAATAGAAATCCAATCACCAAAACCTTGTTCATTTAAAAAAGCAATTTCCAATCTTTTTAAATCTACGGGTTTCAATTAAATATTGCCTGGTATACTCAGGTTTCTCATCGGATGGAATAAATCTGTTGCCTTTTACTAAAGACTTCTTTGGAGATGAACAATTATTGAGTTTCAACTCATTTTTGAGGTCTAATATTTGGAAAGAATACCTGGTGATCCTGCCATTAGGGTTCTTATTCAAACACCTTCGCTTATAGGGTGACAACGCTCTGTTCTGGTCTCCCAACTGTGCTACTGTGTGATCACCCTGTCACACTGGCTTTCAACAGAGACTACAATAAGCCATTTCAGCTCATATAACAGACAGTCCACCGTTGTCACCACCTGGAAACGTGCATGGAATCAACAGCACCGAAATGTAATAAAGGCTAAAAAAATAATATTTAAAAACAGTAAGGCCCCATGTACACGGGACGCTGCTAAAACGTACGTTCAGAAAAATATTTAAACGCTTCTAAACGAAAATGCAGCATGTAAACGTGGCAAAATGGACATTTTAAACGTGGGTTACCATCTGTCAAGTTTAATCATTTAGGAGCAGTTGTAAAAGCGTCCCGTGAACATGGAGCCTTAGCAATTGTTATACAAGACAGTGCTCAGAACAAGCTAGATTACATTATTTGTGACCCCGTCAAAACTTTCAGTGCCACTTCAAGCAAGAGTATAATGTGGCGTATATCCCTGCTGGTGCTCAGGAAGGAGGAGGTGTCTGGCTTCACACAACCAGAGGTGTCAGTAAAAAAAAGGTATGAAACGCTGCTCAACCAACCCGATTCATGAGAAGTGAAAATTACTGCCTCAGTCAGCGCTGCTTCACATGCCACACCCCCCCCCGACATGTTTCGCCCTGCCCACTGGGGCTTAATCATAGAGGTTTATGGTTTATCTTTATTGTAATACAGAATTATGTAACCAATTCTAAACTTCCTCTTAAAGCAGGGGTTCACCTGAAATTTTTTTTTTAAAAGCCACCAGCTACAAATACAGCAGCTGCTGACTTTTAAAAAACGAACAATTACCTGTCCAAGTCGCTGGCGACGTCGGCAGCCAAAGTCAAGTGGTAGCTCGGCTCTCGGCTTCCCCCGCCACCATCCTCGGTAAGGGAATCGGGAAGTGAAGTGCTGCAGCTTCAAAGCAAGCCTGCAGAACTGGGAACTCATTGAGTGGATGGTGGAAACCCCTTAAAATGGTGACATCGGTGCACAGACTTGGGAACCCAGAGCAGGGGGATGGGAACCCCTCATAATGGGCACATCAGGCATACAGACCCAGGAACTCAGTGCGGGGATGGTGTGAACCCTTCTTGAGTGCACAGTTCAGACATGTGATGGCGGTGTTCTGCAGATAGGGCAGCCTATTCCTTTCAATGGGTTGTCCACATGAACGTGGGAAAATAAGTCCCAGAACCTTTTTTCCCCCAAATCTCACCGCACGGAGCTGCATGCTGCTGCGACACTATGCAGTTCACCATGCACAATAATAAGCCGTGGGTGCCAATGCATAGGGGTGCCATTAAGAATTAATGGCACCCCCACGTTTCTATTATAGTGCAGGCCGTTTCTCTGCAGGTGAGGAAAGCATGCGATTTTGCACATGTTCCCCGGCAGAAAAGTGAACCTAGCCTAAATGGGCATAGCAGGTGCGCAGACATAAGATCTTTAATGCAGAGAGGGTGGAAACACCTCATAAATGGGTACAGCAGGTGTGCAAAGCTTGGAACTCACCAATTGAATTTCAAAGACAACAAAAAAAAAAAACTTTCATTCTGTACCATCCACCAAACCTTGGAACACAGTTTTGACCCATTTCTCACTCATGTTTTGTCTGTGATTACCAATTTGTTACAGGTATTGTAACAATTGCCTGTTTATTATCCATACCGAATAATGATTACTCATTCACTGCCTGTGTAGTGCCTGGGTTGCATATTTTTGCATGTATTGTCAAGTCAGTGCTGATTATTAAGAAGACCGCATCTGAAACTATCAAATAACGGTGATATTTCCATCATGTTTTGTTTCGGCACAATAGACTGTTTGACCCTTTATTTCAGTAAAGCACATCACTCAAATGCTTGCAAAATAAGGTGTGTAGATGTCTGTCCCCAGTAAATTTTACCTAGACACTAAAAGTCACATGGTAAAATTGGAGTATAACACTTAAAATTTTTGACAAAGGCAAAATCTATTTTGGCAGAATCACTCCATTCACTATAGTAGTCAGATGGGACAATGCCAGGCTGGCAGCCATGAATATAGTGACATTTACTGGTCTAGGGGAAAGTCAGACCTTTCTACCAGCCAACTGATTTCCATCACTAACCACTGGCAAAATAAGGACAGAAAAGACATTGTACACACGGCACAGAGGAAGGACATAATAAAGGGCGCTCGTGGTTTGTACCACAGGCGGGGGGGGGGGGGCTGTCCTATGGGGTGGGAGGGGTAAGAACACCACAGAGTAACACAATCCAGGCCCAGTAATTAGACGGTTAATTTTGCAAAGTCTTGTTAAATCAAATGGATTGAATAATTCTAGGCTTTGGGACTCGGTGTAACGGTAACCTGAGGATTTGGTAGCCGCAATGGTTTTAATCAAGTTCAGATGCCAAAAATACAATGTCTGTGTTTAGAGGATGTAACCTGTTGCTTGCCAAAAATGAAAGAAAACAAGAGTCCCTGGCTGAATATCTTGGTAGAAGCAAATACAATAAAATATAAAAAAAAGAAAAAACACAACACAGTTTACAGATGGCCAGTTGATGGCCCCGGGATAGAAACACACACACACTGTACACAAATGGGCAGCTAAAAGCTCCAGGATAGAAACACAAACCACAGCACTGTACAAGAATAGCTGGCTACTGGCCCTGGGATAGAAACACACACATAGTACAGTACAGGGATGGCCAGGTATTAGCCCCAGTGGGGAGACACACATGCAGAGCACAGTATAGGGGTGGCCAGGTACTGGCCCTGGTGTAGGTACACACAAAGAACAGTAAAGAATCATTAGCTACAAGCCAATTTGGGTGGTCGGTCAGCCTATGTTTATCCTTTTATTTTGTAGTTCATTATCCAGTATTCTCTTCAACTACTGCCAGCATTTAAAGTGGAACTGAACTGCACCTAAGCACCACAAATCAACAATGCTGTTTAATCCTTTTTAGTGCCGGTTTACAGCAGCGCCCTCTACGAGATTGCATGCGATTTGCACCAACTGTAGTGCGAATCACATGTGATGTCCATGCGATGCGATATCAGCCACACAGATAGTATGTCCGATATTGCATTCGGACCAAACTTGCCCAGGACCCTTTTTTGTACTGTCAGTTCGCAGTGCGATATGCAAGCCGAAATGAGGGTGTCCTTAACAATGTATTGACACTCCGGACAGCTCGCAGTGTGGCAAAGTGGCAGTGTGAACTGCTGTGCGAGTCGGGTGCGATGCGGGAAACCTGCATTGGATTCACAAGGTTCCTGTATCGCATAAGGGTGAAACGGCACTTACATATTCAGAGTAAACTCACCCATCCATTCTTCAATGTCCCCATGCTTTACTTTGTTGAGAAATCAGTTTGGGCAAAGAATTCATGTACTTCCTGGAATCCATCTGCACTTAGCCCAGGCATGCAGACAGGAGGATGTGTTTAGCTGAGAAAGCCCCTTCTCCCTTCCTCCAGATGAAAAAAAAAAAATGCCATGAAGACTCCTGGGATGTATGACATCATTTTTGTCTAGGCAAAAACCAACTAAAGAAATGTAATAAAAAAAAAAAAAACAAGCAAATATAATATACCTTCCTATTTATTTACTAATGATAGCAGCAGAAGAATTAAAAATAAGTTCATGGTGATTGCAAGAGCAAAGTTCTTCCATGGGTGAAGAAGGAGAATTCCCCCCTGAAATGCGTTGGATTTTTCATCTGACATCCTGTCATGAGCAATAAAGTTTTCCTTGGCAAACACTAGACCCGTGGCGCCCTCATTCTGCAATTCTTCAGACTACTCCTGCGGACCCTCAGGGATACCCTAGTTCAGTGGTGCCTAAAAAATGTACATTTGAAGTCTTATTATTTCCATCTTCTGGCCCCTCACTCTACAAACACACATGTTGTCATTTCCTGTACCTGGATGTCTATATTTGCTTTCTATATTACACACTTTCATCACATTGTGTGAACCTTTTATTTCTGACAGAGAATATTAGTGTTTATAGAATGATGATTTGTGCAAAGTTCTGTAACAGTGAGAATTCCACCATCATTGTAGTGAGCACTCTGACAATTATTTACCAATATTTGACACAATGCGCTGACACGAGAGGCTGGTAGGATAGTCCGCTATTAGTGAAAAGGCAGTCAGCGGCCTCCATTACTGAAGACAAACCTATCCTGTGTATCATGTGGTTCCTCTGCAGCCAGACTCACCCGCCGCCTCATATGTTTCCAATCATGCTGCAATTTTCTTTTGGCTAGTAAATCCACATGGGAATGATATTTGCCACAGGCTTGCTGGCAGCTTGGCTAAGCTGGCTGCGGTTCCTCTGGAAAGCTTGTTTTTCTTGACTTGTATCATGTCCAGAGAGCTCGTTGACATGTCTGCCTCCAGATTGGGGTTATGGGGGGAGAGGAGTGGGGGTGGTTCGCTGACACCAAGGTCACATTTCTACAGGAAAATGTATCGGAGATGTAGCGACAACATGTGTGCAAAGAACATTTTTTACTGCATCCCACCTGATGCTTCACTAAACACACAACCTCCCGCACGCCTGGAAACCACAATACGAGCCCAACTCTAAACTACAAATGAGAGGAAATACAATTGTTTCAATGCATCCATTAAAAACATAAAACAGTAACTAGGGAAAGAAAGCCAGAAAGCTCATATTTAACCACTTCAATACAGGGTACTATCACCGGCTTTCTGCCTAGGCCAATATTCAGCTTTCAGGGCTGTCGCACTTTGTATGACAATTGCGTGGTCATGCAACACTGTACTGAAATACATTTTGTATCACATTCTTCACACAAATAGAGCTTTCTTTTTGTAGTATTTAATCACCTCTGTTTTGTTTTTTTTTGCAAAAAAATATATATATTTTGAAAAAATAAAAATAAAAAATGTTTTTCTTAGTTTCTGTCAGAAATGTTGTAAATAAGTAACTTTCTCCTTCACTGATTGGACACATCCATGTAAATTGCGGCCAAACTGGGCGCTGCCATATGATGTCGTCCCAGAACAAGAGCTGCGCCGCTATCATTTTAGTAGGTGGGAAGTGGTTAAAGTTTTAGCATTGCTGTCTGTGTCATCACAATGATTGTTACCACCGAAACAGGAAGTAATAAGAAATCCCAAATTTTACAGTTGTCCCAGAGAACAGGATTAGAGGGGAAATCTTCCATTGGGGTCACTATACAACTGTCTAGGATTGGATTTCTCTTTGAAGAGATTTCCTGTTACATCTCCGGGGACAGGAAGAAAAGGAAACAGCAATAAATAAACTGAGAAGAGGTTTAAAGAGAAACAAACCTTTGGTTTAAAAAAAGTCTATTCAGATAATGTACATATCCTGAATGAAGAATAAAGTCTCTTCTATCATTCTTATGCCGCGTACACACGATCATTTTTTGTGATGAAAAAAAACGACGTTTTCTGTCAAGTAAAAAACGACGTTTTTAAAACGTCACTTTTCAAAGACGATGTTGCATACACACCATCGTTTTTTTTACAAAAAGCGAGGTTACGTTCACCACTCTTTTCCAATGAAGCTCGCTTCAAAACTAGCTTCTGGGCATGCGCGGGTTGAAAAACGTCGTTTTAAACAACGTTTTTGCTACACACGGTGACTTTTTGTGAAACAAAAAACGACGTTTTGAAAAACGACACAAAAAATTCAAGCATGTTGGAATTTTTTTTTGGTCGTTTTTTTGAAGACAAAAAACGACGTTTTGCCCACACACGATCAATTTAAATGACGTTTTTTAAAACGTTGTTTTATTTCATCACAAAAAACGACCGTGTGTACGCGGCATTAGCCTCCTCCAAATCTCCTTTTATGCTGCTGTGATCTGATTTTCTCGACACGACAAAAATATATTGGATGAATTATCATCCGGTATTTTTTTTATATTGAAACCAATAGGTTACTAAAATTTACGAAAATTCTCTTATGACAGAATACAACTTCGGAAGTAATGTAATGTATCATATTATATTGTAATGTCTTCTTTCATTTCTGATCATGTGTCGTCTAGGTCACACAATTTTTACAAACAAATACTTTACTAATTACATGAATATCGTTTGTTCTGTTATCGCACAAGAAAAATCTTAATGCTTGTCCCTTCGGCTATATTCACATGAACTGTCGTGATCGGCTCTCGAAAATTGTCTACTAATGATTTATTAGGGCATTTGATTATCAGATAATAGCTCAGAAAACTGTATTTTTCTTCCAACTTTCTCATTTTGTGTTCTAGGCATTAGAATGGTTGGCACCGGGCCAATTAGGCCGAGGTGCCACTGACTAAATGAGGAGGCTGGGGGGTAGACAGAGAGGGTTAGTTAGCTCACCCCTTTCCCCCTCCCCCCCCCCTTCTTAGTGTAAATGGGGCCTCCCCATAGGCTGGCGTGGGGGGACCAATAGTGTTCAGGTTGGGGGGAAGGCTTAGGAGCGGGACAGTGGGGGCTGGAAGGGGAGGGGGAGGGGCGGCGCTGGCGCCCGTGTGCGCGGTAGCTCCGCCCCCTTCTTCTTCAGGCTCTCCTCGTGGCGTTTTTTCACTCCCCTGCCGAGTTGCTGTGGATAGCTCTGGGTTCCCCCTCCTCCAGCCAATGATTATGGGCAATGCTAGCGCCCCAGGTGGTTCCAGCTCCTCTGCTACAGAGGAGGCTGGCTTAGTCACTACTGCTGTCCCTATTGCTGCAGATGCGCAGGCTTTAGAATCACATCCCGATCAGCACATCTTAGATGACCCCCCAGCGTCGGTATTTGAAGATGCTTGGGACGAAGTTGCAGGCCCTTCCTCTCCCCTGTTATTTACCCCCGTTCATGAGCACCCCCGCGCCGCGGGTGACAGGCGTGACCACTCCCGCAGGCGAGATATACGGTCTTTCTCCAGGTCATCGTCTCGCAGCTCGGGGAGGTATCATAGACATAGTAGGAGTCGTCGCCATAGGTCATATAGGCGCCACAGTAGGTCCAGGCGCTCTAGATCTTCCCGCTGGAGGTCCCCATCCTCCTCTCGGAGCCGCTCCAGGACCCCTAGGGGCCGGGAGGAACGTCATGGGCCCAGGCGCGGATCCTTGGGGCGCTCTAGGCAGCCTTCTAGCGCGGACGACAGGTCCGGCGCGCCCGCCTCCTTTTCTATTCCTTTGGATGCTCCGGTCCCAGGGGCACTCCCATCGATGTCGGTGCAGCCTCCACACGCTCCAGTGCCAGCTCCCCCGGTGATGGTGTCGTCCGCGAGTTCTTCAGCGACGCCTCCTTTTCCGTCTTCTGCCGTGGTTGGTGAGTTTGACTACGCTGGGGCCTGGGGTGCTGGGGGTGGGTCACAGGTGTTGGTACCGGCCCTTAAGGCCTTATTGACGCAGCTGGAGTCCGGCCCCCAAGGGGCAGTCTCGACTATTCCGAGCACTCGGGCCCCGTCTCCGCCAAGAGCTAGCGTGCACAAGGAGTCTTTTTTCTGCGGGATAAGTCCGTTGGGCTCGCATGTTAGTGATGACATTAGGCAAAAAATTTGGGATAATAAGTACGTGGATATCTGGTCCCTGGTATCTGTGGACCAACACACGATTGACAGGGAGCGCAAGCCTTTTATGGACAGGCCGGCTGAGCGCAGGCCCCGCGTTGCCAGGACAATTGGTAACTGGCTTCAGGCTTTTGCGGTGTTGGGTGGTATAATGGGGGAGAAACATCCTGAGCGTTGTTCGGAACTCTTTATCTATTTGGATTCGATCTATAATGCATACAAATCCCATGGCGGCAGTGCCTGGTGGAAATACGATGAGGAGTTCCGACGGCGTTTGGCGTTGCAGCCCGACGTAGGGTGGGGCTGCAAGGCCACGGACGTATGGCTTCGTCTTATGATGGCGCAGAGACAGACCCCCTTTCTTGGGGGGGCCGCTGCGTCCTCAGCAGTTCAGCTGGGCACAGCGGCCGCCAAGAGACCCGGAAATTGCTGGCTCTTTAACGAGGGCCACTGTAAGTTTTTCGGGTTATGCAAATTTAAGCATGAGTGCTCCTCCTGTGGGGGCTCCCACGGAGCAGTCCGTTGCCCCCGCGGTGCCAAACCCGTGCACAGGGGCGCAGCGCCTGCTGATGGGAAAGACGCCAGTGAACGTGGACGAGATGTTGCCCTGGCTAGAGCGCTACCCCAATAGGTCGGAAGGGGAGCAACTGCGCATAGGTTTTCTGTATGGTTTTTTCATCCCCTTTGTTCCTTCAGCGTCCCCTCAACTGGCTGGTAAGCTGTGGTGGCTCAACGTGATTGGCACTGCGCTGACAAGCCATTCACCTCTGCAGCCAAGGGTTCGGATCCCGGGCTCGGCTACATGTGAATTGAGTTTGGTGGTCTCAGCCCGGCTCCCGGTGGGTGTGCTATGCAAGGTACGCCTGTGCTTAGTACGCCCACCCCCCCCACAAAAAAACACCACACTTGCACGCACACAAAATTGGTTTAAAACACATGCACTTTGGCCATGCGGTCTCTTAAAATAAAGAGAGGCGAAGGACCTACGGGGCTGGCTGGGTGGGCTAGGCCCCCTCACTCCCTCATAGGGGGAGTCCCTCTGCCCCATTGGGGTCCCGTTGGGCCCCAGTTGGGCTCCCAAGAGGAGCAGGTAGGGCGGGGTGAGTGGGAGGCCCCCCTTCACACCCGCCATTGCCACCAGGGGCATGGAGAAGGATGGCGATTGCCTCCGGGGGGAGGGTCTGCCTACTCCCAACTCCTGCAGTCCGGCTCCTCTCTCTCGAGTTCACGCACAAAAATACACTTTAAAAAAAAAAAAAAAAAAATAGCGGTAAAACACTGCTATTTTAGAAAAAAGAAAAAAAAAACTGGCTGGTAATTTGCAATCGGCTACGCTTTATCCGGAGGCTCTTCGAGATAAGGTTAGTAAAGAGGTTAATCTGGGTCGTATTGAGGGCCCGTTTTCTTCCCCCCCTTTTTACAATTTGAGGGTTTCCCCTTTGGGTGTAGTCCCCAAAAAGGACAGTGGTAAGTTTCGCCTAATCCACCATTTATCTTACCCGAGGGGCTCGTCGGTCAACGACGGCATCTCCAAGGAAGAGGCATCGGTTTCCTATGTCTCTTTTGACAAGGCGGTGCTGTTGGTTCGGCGAGCCGGTCGGGGCGCCCTTATGGCCAAAACGGATATTGAATCTGCCTTTAGGTTGTTGCCGGTGCATCCGGATTGCTACCATCTTCTGGGTTGCTGCGTGGATGGCTTGTTTTACTACGATACCTGTTTGCCGATGGGGTGCTCCATATCGTGCCACTATTTTAAAAATGTTCAGTTCGTTTTTGGAATGGGCAGCGCGACATGACTCGGGCTGCAGATCTATTATTCATTATTTGGATGATTTTCTGTTCGTGGCCCAGGGTGAGTCCCCCACTTGTAAATTTTTATTGGATTCTTTCTGTGCCTTGATGAGCAGGTTCGGTGTTCCGCTTTTCGCCGAGAAGACGGAGGGTCCGACCACCAGGCTGTCCTTTTTGGGCATTGAAATCGATTCACTTGAGATGGTTTTTAGGCTACCGACGGTTAAGCTCGAGAAAATATCGAGCTTGATTGACTGTTTTTGCGGAGCTCAGAAGGTCACGTTGCGACAGCTGCAGTCGCTCTTGGGTCTCCTGGTCTTCGCATGTCGTATCATGCCGATGGGTCGGGTTTTTTCGCGGCGGCTCTCATTGGCTACAAAGGGGGCCAAGAGGCCCGAGCACCGGATCCGTCTGACTTCATTCCTGAAAGCGGACCTGTTGGTGTGGCGTGAATTTTTGCGGCGCTACAACGGCCGTACGTGTTTTTTGTCGGACGAGGTATGCAACCAGGAGTTGGCTTTGTTCACCGATGCGGCTGGATCGGTGGGCTACGGTGCAATTCTCGGATCTGTCTGGAGTGCGGAATTGTGGCCACAAGCTTGGCGGGATAAGGGGCTTTGTCGCAACCTGACTCTCCTTGAGCTTTTTCCCATCGTGGTGGCGGTTGAACTTTGGGGAGACAAGCTCAGGGATAGGAAGGTATGTTTTTGGACCGATAATAGCAGTGTGGTTCATTGTATTAACGGTTTGTCTTCTTCCTCCCTTCCGGTCCTGGCCCTCCTCCGTCACCTGGTTCTCAGGTGTCTAGAGTTTAATATATGGTTCAGATCTCGACACGTTCCCGGTGTGGACAATGTGATCGCTGATGTTTTGTCTCGTTTCCGTTTTCAGGAGTTCCGGACGCTGTGCCCGGGGGCGGCTCAGGAGGGCCTGCCCTGCCCGCAGTTCCTTTGGACCCTGGTGTTATGAACCTTATGCCGCTCATCGCATCTTCTGTGACTCCGGCCACCTGGTCCAATCACGGTAAGGCGTGGAAGGCCTGGTTGGGGGTGGCGGGTAGCAGGGACGTGGCCTCATGTGAGAGCGTCCGTTTTCAGGTCACGATCGACTACCTTTTGAGTTTGGAGCTTACTGGTTGTTCCGCCGCGGTGGCGCGACGCCGTCTGGGGGGTGTTGGTTTTCATTTAAAATTGCATGGCTGGCAGGATTGTACAAAACACTTTGGCATCTCACAGGCTTTGAGGGGTTGGCGGAAGGTTCACGCGCGGAAGGACAGCAGGCGTCCGGTTTCCTTTGCCTTGCTGGATTCTTTAGTTAGGGTCACCGAGGGCGTTTGCTCCTCTTCTTACGAGGGGCTTCTTTTTTCCACGGCTTTTTGCCTGGCTTTTTTCGGTGCGTTAAGGGTAAGTGAGCTGGTGCCGACTTCGGCTAGCGGGGCTGGGGGCCTTTTCAGGGAGGATGTTTTGCTGGCCAACGGGGTGGTCCAGGTCAGGATTAGAAAGTCCAAGACGGATCAGTTGGGCGAGGGTTGTTGGCTGCGCCTTGGGGCAGTGGGAGGTCCCCTTTGTCCGGT
Organism: Rana kukunoris; assembly: GCA_029574335.1. Lineage (NCBI taxonomy): Eukaryota > Metazoa > Chordata > Amphibia > Anura > Ranidae > Rana > Rana kukunoris. The sequence continues at coordinate 131,650,384 of CM056058.1, forward strand.
TGCCATGGTGATGGAGTTCCTGAAGGTGAGTCCTGTTGGGGAAAAGTTCTTAGTACATGTTTCGGGGGCCCCTCTTACGCGGTATCAATTTAGTTCAGTGTTTAGGAGGTGTCTAGCGGCGGCGGGGGTCTCGGCTGGTGATTTTGGCACGCATTCCTTTAGAATTGGTGCGGCCACGGAAGCGGCCAGGGCTGGGTTGTCGGTGGGCGACATTCAGAGAATCGGTCGGTGGAAATCGGGGTGTTATGCGGGCTACGTTCGCCCGGAATTGTTGCTTTAATCTTTTCTCCCCTTTTCAGGTCCTCGTGCTCCGGTTGTGCACGTGGTGGGGCACTCCTACATTCATCGGGCCGCACAGAGGGCTATCTGCCGGCCGGGCGGCAGATCCCTGGGATTTCCGGTGGAGGTGCATTGGAGAGGTATTGGGGGTCTCCCTTGGTCCCGGATTCTCATGGAAGTTTTTCAGATTGCCGGTGTGTCTCGGACGCCGGTGGTGTTAGTGGTTCATGCGGGTGGGAACGACATACGTTCCCTGCGAGTTCCGGAAATACTCATACTGATGCGTATGGATCTTGAAAGGATGGTTTTTCTCTTTTCCGAAATTATCATTGTTTGGTCGGAGATTGTCCCTCGGGTCACATGGCAGGAGGACAGGGAAGCAGTGAGCATAGAGAGAGCGCGTAGGACCATAAATTCACGCATGTCCCGATATGTTAGAGCCAGGTCGGGGGTGGTGGTCCGGCATAGACAGTTGGAAGGGGATAACAGGAGGCTTATGAGCCAAGATGGCGTTCACCTCAACGACATCGGGCTTGATATATTTCTGTCTGGCCTCCAGGATGGCATTGAGCAGGCCCTATATATTTTGGGTGGGGGTCGGAGCTCAGTCTAAGGGAGCGAGCTCCTCCTGTGGCGGTACAGGAGATTAAAGCCATGGATAGGAGAGGTGGAAGGCTATCATGCCCGTCGGCTTGGGCCGGCGGCTGGCTGGTTGCTTCCCCCCCCCCCCTGTGGGCAACCTTTGAAAGGTTGATAAAGTTTAACAAGTTTGTTTTATTTACCAAATAAAGCTGTGGCCGACCCCTACGTCCATTCAATGATAAGTGGTTGTCTGTGTTTTTATTGAAGGTTACAAAGGGGTGAGATGACCAAAGGGTCACGGTGTGGGTATGTTCAGTTAGTCTGGTTGGCACCGGGCCAATTAGGCCGAGGTGCCACTGACTAAATGAGGAGGCTGGGGGGTAGACAGAGAGGGTTAGTTAGCTCACCCCTTTCCCCCTCCCCCCTTCTTAGTGTAAATGGGGCCTCCCCATAGGCTGGCGTGGGGGACCAATAGTGTTCAGGTTGGGGGGAAGGCTTAGGAGCGGGACAGAGGTCCTAAAAGGAGGGGTGATACCCCTCCCCACTTCCTCTTACCTGTCAGCGCCAGCAGAGAAAGCTTCCCGCCCTCCCGCCCCCGGTCTTTTTTGGAGTGCTATGTTAATTCATGTAATAATAAAAATAAAAAATAAAAACGGAACACGTCAATTGACGGGCTTATTGGTTATATTTATTACGGATGATATGTCGTTGGCCTTAGAGGCCCCTGTTTTTTCAATGGCTTTGGTATGGATGAGTTTTCTATTGTGTTTTTAAGTCACAGCTGGCGGTACAGGAGATTAAAGCCATGGATAGGAGAGGTGGAAGGCTATCATGCCCGTCGGCTTGGGCCGGCGGATGGCTGGTTGCTTCCCCCCCCCCCCTGTGGGCAACCTTTGAAAGGTTGATAAAGTTTAACAAGTTTGTTTTATTTACCAAATAAAGCTGTGGCCGACCCCTACGTCCATTCAATGATAAGTGGTTGTCTGTGTTTTTATTGAGATTACAAAGGGGTGAGATGACCAAAGGGTCACGGTGTGGGTATGTTCAGTTAGTCTGGCTACACTTGTTCTCCCCATTTGTTCTCCATGGTCTCACTGTATGTAGGAATGTAGTCACCCTCTCTTGCTCACCTTGAAATGGACTATGGGATGTGTAGTGTGCATAGAGCACTGCAAATGACTGCAACTAATGTACCGCTTTGTTCCATACAAAACGAAAGTGAAGGGGAAAAGGGAGAGGTTTGGGAACTTACAGAGAGCATTACACAGAGACTAAAAAAAACACCACCATGAAAAAATTGATTACAGGGCCATCAAGTAGTGGATGACTATGGTTTGTGTTTAACCACTTAAGCCCCGAGCCCGTTTTTCAGATTTGGTGTTTACGAGACTAAAACTGTTTTTTTTTTGCTAGAAAATTACTTAAAACCCCCAAACATTATGGGCCAGATTCAGGTAGATGGGCGAATCTTTATTTTGGAGTAACTTTTCTCATTTACGTTACTCCGCCGAAACTTTAGGAGCAAGTACTGTATTCACAAAGCACTTTCTCCTAAAGTTGTTGCGGCGGTGTAGCGAAAATGAGCCGGCAGAATTCAAATTGGGCAGGTAGGGGGCGTGTATTAATTAAACTGTCAGTGCGCATACTCCAAATTCTGTCAGTGAACGTCAATGACGTCAATCCCCATTCACGGACGTTTTACGCAAACGACTCGAAATTTTTTAAATTCGCCGCGATGATGTCGGCCATACTTAACATAGGATACTCCACTAGGGGGCTGGTTTTTCTTTACGCCGCGTATCTCTTACGGAAACGTCGGAAAGTCACTGCATCGGGCCCGAATACGATCGTGAATTGCCGATTCTCGCTGATTAACATATTCTCGGCGTTAATCAGCGGGAACGCCCCGAGCGCCATTTTTAAAATTGCAGTTCCGATACGACGGCAAAATACAATTACGCCGCTCGTATAGGAACTCCAACCCGGCGTTTCTTGTTTTCTGCTTACTAAAAACAGAAACGCCGGCTCAAAGTGAGAGTTAGGCTGGAGTATCATTGATACTCCAGAGTAACTCTACCTGAATCTGGCCCTATATATATTTTTTTTCTAACACCCTAGAGAATAAAATGGCAGTCATTGCAATATTTTTTGTCACACCGTATTTGCTCAGCGGTCTTACAAGCGCACTTTTTTTGGAAAAAATTTACTTTTTTGAATTAAAAAAATAAGACAACAATAAATTTGGGCCAATTTTTTTATATATTGTAAAAGAGAATGTTACGCAGAGTAAAATGATAGCCAACATGTCAAGCTTAAAAATTGTGCCCACTCGTGGCATGGCGTCAAACATTTACCCTTAAAAATCTCAATAGGCGACGTTTAAAAAATTCTATAGGTTGCATTTTTTGAGTTACAGAGGAGGTCTAGGGCTAGAATTATTGCTCTCGCTCTAACGATTGCGGCGATACCTCACTTGTGTGGTTTGAACACCGTTTTCATATGTGGGCGCTACTCGCGTATGCGTTCGCTTCTGCGTGCGAGCTCGTCGGGATGGGGCGCTTTAAAAATGTTTTGTTTTTGTTTTCTGATTTATTTTATAATTTTTGTTACACTGAAATAAAAAAAATATATATTACTTTTATCCCTATTACAAGTAATGTAAACATCCCTTGTAATAGAAAAAAGCATGACAGGTCCTCTTAAATATGAGATCTGGGGTCAAAAAGACCTCAGATCTCATATTTAGACTTAAAAGAAATTCTGTCATTTGAAAATATGTAAACAAAAAAAATGTTTCTTTAAGACACTGAGCGGGACTGAGGTTTTGATGTCACTTCCGCCCAGCAGAGCTATGGGGACGGGTGGCGACCATTTTGCCCTCACTCGCATCCCCAGTCAGCAGCCGACGGCTCCGGTAAGCGGCGGAGGGCACAGGAGAGCGGCGGGGGCCCTCTCCCACCACCGATAACGGCGATCTCGCGGCGAACCCGCCACTGTGACCGCCGTTATCGTAGACAGGCCCGCCCACTGAAGAGATGGATATCTCGGTTGTGGCAGCAGCTGCTGCCCTTACCGAGATATCCATCTTTAAAATTAGGACGTATATATACAGTGGGCGGGCGTTAAGCGGTTAAAGGGGGTTGTAAACCCTCATGTTTTTTCACCTTATATCATCCTATGCATCAAGGAGAAAAAGCCCCCCCTCCCGTTTTACTCAGCTGAACTCTGTATTTCCCGATCTGAAGATGCGTTCTTTCCCTCTGCCCGTTGTCTCTGCTCTTGGTTCGATAGATTGATAGCAGCGCAGCCATTGGCTCCCGCTGCCGTCAATCAAATCCAACGATGCAGGTGTGCGGGGCTGAGTCCTGCATTTTGCAAGCTAACCCCCTGGAAGAGCACTTCTCATAGGGGGTTATACGATGCGGGGAGGAGCTACAAGCGCCGCCGGGCAACCACAGAGGTCGAGGATTGGGGCCACTCGGTGCAAAACTAATTGCACAGTGGAGGCAAGTTGTTATTAAAAAATAAAATAAAAAAATGAAGCCTTACAATCACTTTAAAGAATAAGCATATTTTTTTTTTTTACAGTAGAAGAGAATAAGCATATTTTTTAGTGTAACTTCCCTATACATACAAGCAACGCTGTATCTTGGCCTAGGCAAACAAGGCCCAGGCCTAGGGCAGCACTTTGCAGGGGGGCAGCATGAAAAGAGTTCCCGCCGGCATGAACTACACTTCTAATGCAGCGCCAGTCTTATGAGGTGGACTGGGCCGCAAGAGAAATCGGTCTGGGGCCCCCATAAAGCGATTGCACTGCTGCCGTTATGATAGGGATGGCGCAGACACAATTGACACTGACATGGTCACCTATACCTGTCAGTTGGGTAGTAGGACTCTCCTGCAATCCTTTGCTTGTGTCAGTTGTACATATTAACCACTTAAGCCCCGGACCAATATGCTGCTAAATGCCCAGAGGCATTTTTACAATTCGGCACTGTGTCATTTTAACAGACAATTGCGCGGTCCTGCAACATGGCTCCCAAACAAAATTTGCGTCCTTTTCTTCCCACAAATAGAGCTTTCTTTTGATGGTATTTGATTGCTTCTGCGATTTTTATTTTTTGCGCTATAAACAAAAATACAGCGACATTAAAAAAAAAAATCTATATTTTTTACTTTTTGTTATAAGAAAAAACGAATAAACAAAATTTTAGTCAAACATTTAGGCCAAAATGTATTTAGCCACATGTCTTTAGTAAAAAAAAAAATTTGCAAAAAAAATAAAAATTATAGCTACCTAGCGGCAACAGCGACACTAATACAGCGATCAGAAAAATGATCGCTTAGGGACGCTGGCAATAGGGAGTGAAAGGGTTAACTAGGGCGGTGATCAAGGGGTTAAAACTTTATTAGGGGGGGGTACGGGGCTACCCTGGACCTAACACTAACTGCCTGTCACACTAACTGTCACACTGACATTAAATGCAGTGATCAGTAAATATATGATCACTGCAATCAGTGACAGTGTGACAGGGGGCTGGGGGGGGTGATCGGAAGGGGTTAAGTGTGCCTATGTGTGTGGTGTCAGTGTAGTGTTGGTGCGACTTACTGTGATGTCTTCTCTCCTCTCAGCGGATTGAAAATACCGCCGAGAGGAGAGACAACATCACTTCCTCTGCCTGTGTTTACATTACACAGGCAGAGGAAGTGACACGGCGGAGGCTCAGGGGATTGGCTGGGAGCGATCACGAGGGGGGCGGACAAAAATGAACAGCCGCCCCCTCGTCCTGGATCGCTCCCAGGGGTAAGACACCCGCCGCACGCAGCGGAGGGGGTCCCCGATCAGACACCGACCCGCAAGAAGGCAGAAACGTACATGTACGCCCATCTGCCTGTACGTGCCATTCTGTGGCGGGCGTTAAGCGGTTAAGGAATCCTAAAAAAAATTCTGTTCATTGCTGATGAGAAAAATAAACAGATGGATTTATTTTTTTCTGCCCCCAATCCTTCCTTTGCTTACTGCCTGATCCACATACCTTCATCACTGTGCTACACGTTTTCTGCTGTACCACTGGCATGTTATATCCTCTTAGTCCTCCATAAATTAAGCAGAAATTTGTGCTTAAAGTAGATATATAGGCAACACTTCTTTTCCATTTTGGATAGTGTAAGGGATGGGTATAGCCCCTGTTATTTTTTTTTGCCATCCGTTCATATCCCTTCATTTCCTGCCCCATAGCCAAACAGGAAGTGAGAGGAAATCTCTGTAGATTAAGGGAATCCCTCGGAACTAGTGTCCCCACTGGAAAATTTCAATGCAGGTCTTAAACAGAAAGGGGTGTGACCTTGACAGAAAGGGGTGGATCATATTTAAATTAGGGGTTGCACGAGTTTAGTCAGGCCTAGGGCAGCACAAAACCTAAATACACCACTGCATACAAGTAGATGTAAACTCTAACAGGGTGTCATTTAGTTCACTTCCTTTATCATAAAATCCTGTTTATGCATCTCTCCTGCACTGGACAGATACCAGGCCTCCATCGATTCGATTGGTTAAATAGGGTGAGAGAGATAGAAGCCATGGAGGACCTAGTCTTCTCAGCTAAAAATAATAAAAAACAATATGAAAAAACATGGAAGAGTTTATTGGAATTTATTTAGAAACTCGTTAGACGGGAAGAGATTATTGGAATAGATAGTAGAACAATGAGCAGTAAAGGAAGTGAATAAAACAACTGATGCCCCCCCAGCACATTGTGAAGGACTAATGCCCGTCTCTATGGGAGGTTTTTTTTGTTTTGTTTTTTTCTTCTTCTTCTTCTCTTGGGCATGGGGGTGGGTTAGGTTAAGTTCCTCACCTGTCTCTCTGGGAGAGAGAAGGGGAAAGGGGAAAAGAGGGGGTTATAGTGGAAAGATGGATAGTCCTCTAATCAACAGCCTGTCAGCCATAGTATAGGCTAACGAAGGAATAATAAGAAATGTATTTGAATTGAATTAATGGAGGTGGTGTAATTTCCGAAGAAGGCTGCCCAGAAGATTTAAAATGTATTAAAATAAGGGAAACGGTTAGGATGAATGTATATATTTTTCAAGAATTGTAACCTTGAATACAATGTAGGTATTTGTCTTCATTTTCTCTCTTTGTATACTGTGGGGAAAAAAAAATCCTGTTTACACATTTTTTTATATTTTTTCCCATCTCAGTCGATTTCTCCCAACCTCTTACAATCACTTCCTGTCTACATGCACTTTCTCCAGCAGCAGATGCAAATTTAATTGGACTGACTTCCTCATTCTGCCACTAATGGACCATGCCCAAGCAAAATGCACGAGTATAATAGCTTGTAGTTTCCAACAAGGGCTCATGTGACAAAATAACAAACGCAAGAGAACAATTGGGAGACATGGACAGAGTGCTGTGACGCCAACAGGAAATGCCTGAAAAGGGACCTTCATGGCAGGATCACCAGAGATTATTTTAATAAACTATGCAGATTTAAAAAAAAATTAAATTAGCCTTTAAAAATGACATTAACATGTCAAAGCTAATATGATATTTTAGCATTCGTGTTTAGTTATACATTACTGTGTCAAAGATCCTGCCCCAACAGCACAACCAGATAATAAAAAAAATAATAAAAATTCTAGACAAAATGTACTACTTTGAAATGGCTCTATCTATAATACATGGGGTATATTGGGTTATGCTCACAGGATGCTTTTCTGCCAATAAAGTGGGCGAAAGAAGCCTGGATTTGTGAAAAGGTAGCAACTAGGGCATGGTGGGGGAATGACAGTTCATCACTTATTTCTATGTAAGTGTGCAAGCTTTACAGTGTTACTAAACCGAGGACCCTGCATTCACTAAATCTGGTTTCCCACAGTACACAGAACATGGTAATACAGTTATGTTGGTAAAGATAAACTGCTAAATACCTTTTTTTATATAACAGTTTTGTATATAACAGTCCTGTGAATTCTATCAGTGTCTGGCTGAGCACTGGTTTAAACTTGTAGGAGGAGTTTTCATTCTCCTCTGACTGTCCTGTGAGGCTGCATGACCCCTGGCTTCCTGTCTGGACAGTGCTCACTCAGTTCTGTAATGATCACATGCACCCCCCCCCCCCCCCCAAAAAAAAAAAAAAAACTCTAGCAATACACACCAATCTGAGCATGTGTAGAGTGCTTCCTATGGTTCTGTTCTATCAGCAGATGTATTGGGGACAGTAAAGGAAAGGGGGATCAGAGAAGACCAGATCAAAAGAGCCTTTTTACACAATGTGGAGGATTAAAGGGGTTGCAAAGGTTTTGCACAGAGTGGCCCTGATCCTGCTCTTCTGGGGTCCCACGGCGGCTCTCGCGGCTCCTCCATGCAATAGCTAACCCCCTCAGAGAAGCTCTCTCCTGAGGGGGGTTACTTTGCGGGCGTGCTCCCGTGTCATACAGTCTGGGACCATAGCCGCCGGCTGTATGACTCAGCCCTGCCCCCCGGCGGCCACGTTACTGGACTTGATTGACAGCAGCATAGGATGCATTAAGGTGAAAAAAAAACACGAAGGTTTACAACCACTAAGTTTATGCAAATAGTCAATATTTGCAGTGTCGAGCCTTCTTTTTCAAGACCTTTGCAATTCACTCTGGAACGCTGTCAATGAACTTCTGGGCCACATTCTGAATGATTGACGCCCATTCTTGCATAATTAATCCTTGAAGTTTGAGAACGTGTGGTTAATCCTTAAGAGGCGGATGAACAAAAAAAAAACATGAATTCTGACAATGGGATTAAGGCCTGGGGAGTTTCCTGGCCATGGACCCAAAATGTTGATGTTTTGTTCCTCAAGCCACTTAGTTATCACTTTTGCCTTATGCAAGGTGCTCCATCATGCTGGAAAGTGCATTGTTCATCACCAGACTGTTCTTGGATGGTTGGGAGAAGTTGCTTTCAGAGGATGTTTTTGTACCATTCTTTATTCATGGGTGTGTTCTTAGGCAAAATTATGACTGAGCCCACTCCTTTGGCTGAGAAGCAACCCCACACATGAATGGTTTCGGGATTCTTTACTGTTGGCATGATACAGGACTGATGGTAGTGCTCACCTTTTCTTCTCCGGACAAGGTTTTTTTCCAGATGCCCCAAACAATCAGAAAGGGAATTCATCAGAAAAAATTACTTATCCCAGTCTGATGTTTTTCCTGGAGAGAAGTGGCTTTTTTGCTGCTCTTCTTGACACCAGCCCATTCCTCCAAAAGTTTTTGCCTCACTGTGCGTGCAGATGCACTACCACCTGCCTGCTGCCATTCCTGAGCAAGCTCTGCACCGGTGGCGCCCCGATACCACAGCTGGCAGTCCTGACACTTTCTGCACTTTCTTGGGTGCACTGAAACCTTCCACACAAATGCAGTGGTTTTATTTAATGGGATTAAATTCATTTTCATGGCAAAGAGGGACTTTGCAATTAACTGCAATTCAACTGATAACTCAATTTTTTTGGCCATGACTGTAGATCCCTTTACAAGCAAAAAAAGTTCAGCAAAGGTCCTTTCACACGAGCATTCTGTTTGTTTCATCAGTCATGTTTTTTTCAAAGAAAAAAATGGATCAGTTTACATTTCAGTTTTTCAGTAGTTTTTTATCAGGTTCATATCAGTTGTACATCATTTTTTTTTACATACACTACCAATGCAAAAAGGCAAGCAAATTTGTCTTTTTACATCCATTTTTGTCCATTCCGTTTTTTTTTTTTTTAAACGGAAGAAAATTAGGTCTTTGATCCATTATAAAAAATTCATGTTTAAAAGAAGCGAATGTAAAAGGACGTAAATGGATGATCATCCGTTTACATCCATTTTTCTATAGAAATTCATTTAAGCCTGTTTTTCATCTGTCAACAGATGGATTAAAAATGAACAAACTGCACTCCTATGTGAACGGGGCCTTATACTGAGAGAGTCCACTTCCGCAAAATAATGGGTAAATTATTTTTTCCTAAAATGACCGCTCTCTATTTATATATTTAGGTGTGTTGTTGACTCCAAACCCCTCCATAGCCCAGCGCTCCAGTGAGTGCTGCAGGGGCAGAGCCCTGGGACACTGACGACAGTCACCACTCTCTGCTCACTGAAGACCGAGAACCGAGCAATCAGCGATCTTTGATCACTCAGTTATCAGTCTTTAAGGCAGCGGGTGACAAATGCAACACTGAACTGGACTAAGTATGTGTGTTTGTTTGTTTTTTCATATCCCGCCCGCACATCTCATTTAAGTACAGTTCACAATGGAACATTCTACAATACAGTAGAAGTCCCTCAAATAAAGAAAAAGGATGGTGAGCCATGCGAAATGTAGTTATATTTTAGCACAATCTGATCCAAGAGTCTCAGTGCCGCTATTAGTCAAAATGTCAGCTGATAAACAAGTGTTGGTAAGAAAAAAAAAAAAACGATTGATCCATTCCCTTTAAATTCGTTTTCTGTAGGTTTTGCCCCAAAAGCTGCACTTCAGAAGCTATGATAAATGATCCTTCAAAGCCCCCATAGCTCAGAGGCCTCAATAAATAACCACATGTCCGAGGAACTTGACACTGAACATTAAACACTCCCCCCACTAATTATTCATACAGCTCCTTGGCCAGAGACTGCTGGAAAGACCACGAATGATAAATCTGACTTTCTAGAAGACCAAGTCAGACCCGATGAGAGGAACATGCACAATTCTCACCAGTTTTGTACAGTTTATTTTTTTATCTTCTTAACTTTGTTCCAGAAGTCCTGCAAGAAGCTCATAACCTTCATATAGATAGATGTCTTCTAATAAAGAATAGTCTTAACACAAAGGCAATTTTGAGTCAATTACTGATTACATTTTTTACATTTTGGAAAGACCAACTACAAATCTCAAGGTATGAAATGTCAGTCCTTTTCCATTGTAAAAAATAGGTCCTGCACAATTTGTTTTAAACACAGCATGCTACAACACACAAAGCATTTACATCTGTACTTTGTGGTGCACTGGGGTGCAATTTACTATAGATGGCAACACACAATGGTTCACAAGGAGTATGGCTATGCAGAAAGTGCATAATACAGGACAACATGATGGCAAAGGCCCTAAAGGCATAGCTGAATGCAGTAAATGAAAAGAAAAATATTGTCTTAAGCCAGCCACAGACGGTTCAATTCAAACTATGTTGATAATCAAATTGGGTACAACTAGCCTGTCGGATCTTACATGTGATTATTGCTAGCAGTGGTTTTAGTTGCTATCAAAAATCACTGTGTTCTCCCAGCAGGGACAGCCCCCTTCAGGAGAACACACTAGCTCCACAGAAGGGATTCCACCATCAACACCGTTGATGGGGCATGAAGCCATTTTCTTTCCTGTGGTTGCAGGAAAGAATCGCTCTGTCTATGGCTGGCCTTAGTGTCTCATTCAGAGCTGCAGGCTGAAAAAAGAGAAATCAACAGATAGCCTCATCTACACTTAACAGCATGGCTGGATTTAAACTCCCATCTTTTGAATCTTACTGCATTCAATAGGCTGCAGTTATAAATCAGCCAATCATTTTCTGCCTGGCTTCTTTGATTTGCAGATCAAAATTTGGTGCCAACAGGGCCACCCAGGCATCAAATTTCTGCCAATTCAGAAGGCAGAAACAAAGCTCTGGATAGCAGCATTACCTCAACAGGGGATTTAGTCCCGATCTACTCTTTCCAAAATGCAAACATTTTTTGCCTCTTCATTGCACTTGAATTGTACACACGTTGCCTTTAGTACACATCGGCTCAGTTGACCAGACAATCATGATAGCATAAAGTATGACCAGATATTTTATTGTTCTTGGTGAGTCTTCTACCCATCTGTGGACAGTAGTGGAAAGTTAGTAGAGTTTGAATATCGGTAATTATTAAACATATATTTCTGTATATGTACCTATCAGTTGATGAAAATTGTCATACCGTTGACGCTGACCATCCCTTTGGGGAAATAGTGATTATACAGGGTGGATTATCAGATGATCACTATTGTTTACCCCAAGATAATGGTGACATCAATATATTGGGACATTTTCTCCTGCTTGTGCAGGTCCAGTGTATCTTTTCCTGTTTTTTGTACTTTAATGTAAAAATGTAGAGAGGAACTGTTGTAATAACTTTCTTCACTTATCAATGGTGCTACGCGATGATGTGTTAGATGAACTAGCACAGTGGTCTCCAAACTGCAGTCCGAGGGCCCGAAGTGGCCCTCTACTTGCTTTTGTCCGGTCCTTGAGGCAGTATTCCTCTTACCAACACCAATGATAAAGCACCATTGCTTTCATTGACACCAACAGTGACATTGTTCCTCCCAGTGACACCAATGTTGAAGCACTATTCCTCCCACTGACAGCAATGATGATGTACTGTTCATGCCACAAATAGCAATGTTGGGGCATAATTCCTCCTCCTACTGACCACATTTGTTAACCACTTAAGGACCCCTTTGCGCCGATATACGTCGGCAGAATGCCACGGCTGGGCACAATTACATACCTGTATGTCTCTTTAAGCCACCGTTGTCCCGCTATCGGTCACCGGAGCTAAAGAACGGGGGGAGCTGTGTGTAAACACACCTTCCCTGTTCTTCACTGTCGCAGTGTCATTGATCGTCTGTTCCCTGATATAGGGAAAGTCAATTAATGACGTCACATGTCCAGCCCCACTCCCCTACAGTTAGAAACACATATGATGTCACACTTAACTCCTACAGTGCCCCCTAGTGGTTAACTCCTAAACTGCAATTGTCATTTTCACAATAAGCAGTGTATTTTAATAGCACTTTTTGCTGTGAAAATGACAATAGTCCCAAACTTGTCCGATGTGTCCGCCATAATGTCGCAGTCAAAAAAACAAAACAAAAAAAAAACGCTGATCGCTGCCATTAGTAGTAAAAAAAAAATATTGATAAAAATGCAATAAAACTATCCCCTAACACTATCAATTTTGCGAAAACCAAATCGATAAACACTTATTGCGATTTTTTTTACCAAATGTAGAAGAATACGTATCGGCCTAAACTGAGGGGAAAAAAAGTTATTTTATATATTTTTGGGGGATATTTATTATAGCAAAAAGTAAAAAAATATTGATTTTTTTTTCAAAATTGTCGCTTTATTTTTGTTTATAGTGCAAAAAATAAAAACCACCAAAAGAAAGCTATATTTGTGGGGAAAAAAAGAACGCCAATTTTGTTTGGGAGCCACGTCGCACGACCGCGCAATTGTCAGTTAAAGTGACGCAGTGCCGAATCGCAAAAAAGGGGCAAGGTCCTTAACCTGCATAATGGTCCGGGACTTATGTGGTTAAATCCCACTGGCCACCAAGCCTGAGACATTGTGGCGTCCCATCGTTGCTGAGGCATTTTCTACTCCCATTAACCACAGTTCAGCTCTGCTAAAGTCTTCAAGGCAGTTAAGTGGCCCATTGTTTAGCAAGTTTTGAGACCCCTGTACTGAACAGAAGGACCATGTTGTTACTGGAACAAGTGGGGAAAAGGTAAAATTTACGTATTTTCCCTCACATTCTGTGTTAGGCTAGGTTCACATCCAAGCTTTTCCTGTGTTGGCATTTGCATGGACATAGGTGGAAAACGGTCTTTTCTAAAACCACAACTGCATAAAAAAGTTTTATGCACCCAATCAGCGTTTTCTGATGCATGGGGGTGCTGATAAGAATTAATGGCACACCCACGCATTTGCATTTTGGCTGCTGGTGCTTGTGGGTACAGCAACTCATGCGATTTACATGGCCATAGTTGAATAAAAAAAAAATAAAAAATTGTGTCGATTATTGAATCATTCATTTTTCCCCATCAATACTGTGCCAGCTGTGACACACAATTTTTGCGCCGCAGTCGAATGTGCCCGATTCAACATGTCGTTTTTTGATTAAAAAATAAAATAAAAGTTGGCTATTTTCGTTCTTCGATCAAAAAAACTTTTGTTTTTCTTCGACTCGTCTATGGCCTGCTTTAGTGACAATGGTTTCCAGATCTCATAAAAAGGATGTTTGTTGAAGGAGCTGGGTGAGAAATTCTCGTCTCAACACCACCTGTGACCAATTAGGTGTGGGCACTTTTGAGTTATTCTGTCAACTGTGGGTGTCGGATGTCAGAATATAATAGCCACTACAGGATTCGTCTATCCGCGCCGTTTAGCTTCTCAAATCACAAATTCCGTCTATAAAAATGAACTATAAAGATGGGCATGGGGGGGATATTAATGGCCCTTATTGAATAGGGCAAGGTGTCATTGCCATAATCTACACAGCATGCAATTAGCAATCACCTACTGATCTGAAGGTTGCTATGGGTAACTAACAAAACACTGACTGCAATTCCATATTAAATCAGATCCTTGTGTTTGATGCAACCTTTACCAGATCTTTATATCCAGAATATTTCAGTTATATATATATATATATATATATTTTTTTTTACCTGCACATCTGGGGTCCACCCAACATTTTACAATTCTTGTGCATGCCTGGTCTCCACCACAAAGAGTTAATACCAATGCCCTGAAATCTCTAGGAATGTCAAATGTTTTCTTTCCCCCTCAGCTAGCATTTTGCCTTGCCGAGAGAGAATCGGGCTGCAGGCGCAGAGACTGACCCCTGACCCTCTCCCCTTAAACACTCTTATTAAGAAACAAAATGTTTCAATATGTGAGTCTCAGACGGCAGCGGGGGCCCCCAATCTTTCTCAGGTTCTGCCTTCCCAAAATGTTGTGACACTTCCATCCATAACATTTTCAGCATGGCGGCTTGGAGGTAATATTTCAAGTTATTACAAGAAGACGTATACAGAAATAATAACAAAATATCACTCAGCACATAAACCCTCACAGCTTGCCGTACCTCCTATACACAGCAAAGGCCACGCTGGGTCTTTTGTTTGGGTCCTTACTGCAGAACATTAACAGGAATGTAAAGTGTTTCTATCTATAAAGCAGAACTTCAGCCAAAAACAACAAGATAAATATGCAAAGCTCATTAAAACATAAAATAACACAACCCAGATTTTGCTACAATATTTACCTTCAATCCACAGATTCCCCCTGCATTCCTCTTTTTTCTGCTGCTAGATGTCTATAGTCTGATGGCCAGCATAAATTAACCCACTTCCTCTGAGCCCAGGTCATCCTGAGCCAACCCCCAGACTGTGAATAGGCAATGAAAGGAGAAGCAACATAGTGATGATCTCATCTTTCTGTCACTCTGCTATCCTCCTGTCAGCATATAAACGGATAGGTAGCTTGTACCGATCTACTGATGAAGGCCAATGAGAGGCTGACACACGTTTAGAAGGGAGGAGTCTTATCTGTGATGAGCTGAGAACACTATGGTTCTTGTGTTTTTTGTTTCATGTCCTTAACCCCTGGATAAGTGGAATTGATTATTAAATAGCAAATGGAAGAAGGTGGTGTTTGGAGACAATGTATAGGTTGATTACCCACACAGAGGTGCAGTGTGGAGACTGTAGGAATTGCTACCATTGGTAAAGTGGACTGATCATGGTGGACACAAGGAGTGATCTGTCTGAATTTTATACTCATCCTTGAGGTGAGCAGGCATTTTAGCAGGTGGTGGTGTGCACTTTATATTGGATCCATTTAAATAGGATTTTTCACAGCGGTGACAGCTTTGGAAACCTACACATGAACTGTTTTTTATAATTTATTTTCTTTTTTTCAGAATTTAAGGAATGGTTAATTACTTGTTTATATAAGATTTATAGATAGGCAGCTCTGCACTTTTTTCACAAAATTAATAGGTATCTTGTACTGCGTCTTCCTCTCACACTTCAGCTCCGGCATAGGAAGCGGATACCAAGCCAAGTCCTTACCCTGCGTGTCTGTACAAAAAAGGGGATCACATAGCTGCATTCAATTGCATTTTATACCTTCCTGGAGTTCAGCTTTAAATATACATGTGACAACTAAAAACATTTTTTATATTTCAATAGAGTGGGGAGGAACCAAAACATCTGTCTCCAGTGGAGAGATTTTACCCAATTTCCTGTACTGGTGTTGCACTACCCCCGCAGGAGCTGCTGGTTATATTTTGGGTGGCACGTTACCTCTATGTTCTCGCTGTCCAGGGTGAAAGAAGAGTCTGAAGAATTTCAATGTCCACACAATGTACTTCTTTTTCTTAAATTTATTTTGCAGAACTTTAGTAGAAAAGAAGGATGAATGGTGGAAGAGTAGGTAGGTTCAGGTGCACAGTCACAAAGTAAGGAAACACTCCTGTTTCCAGCAAACAGTTCTTGTCGCCACTCTAGCCAAAGTGGGTATTGCTCATCCGCATAGGTCCCTCTCACTGGCCTAGCAGCCGGGATAGCGCACAAAGTAAAGTACAGTCTCTGCCACAGACCTTTTTTTTGTAGGTGAGATGTTTTGGTACGGAATCCTCTGCCACAGGTTTCAGCACCCGGATCTCTTTAGCTTTATTTCTTTAGAACTTCTAGATCTGACAGGCGACACTGTCAAGCCTCTCGGTGTACGGTGCATCCTTCTTTGTAGTTTCCAGTCCTTCTCCCAAGGTACCAGCCTCTTGCATGGCCCTCTTCAGGATAGGTCCTCCCCTGGTCCCCATCAAGTGGCCTCCTCCCGCAGGACAAACAGCACAGGATCACCTTTGCAGTACAGGCCCCAGCCAGACAATTGGGCCCTCAGACGAAGCCGCAGCCCGGGCCAACGTGGTCCCGGGAACTAGGATTCAGAACATGCACCTAGGGCCAGGTGGGCCATGAGGCGCAGTGGGACGACAGACCCCCACCAATGGCATCTGTCCCTTAAGTACCCCTCCCTAGCATGTACATTGGGGCGACCACTCCCACTGATTCGCTGCCGAGGGGGACACTCAATACACCATGACCTTGCTGCCGCCACCCTTGGCCTGAAGTGGCACTGACACCCCCAAGCAAGCAATGGTGGATACTCTCAGCACAGCCATGGCTGGACCAGAGGTTAAATTGCCCTTAATCACTCTGGTCTGAGCCAAATAACAGCTCAGACCCCCACTAAATCTAAAGCAGCGCCTGTTCAACAGGAGCAGGGCGCTACACTGGTATTACTCGAGATATTGAAAAAGACTCCATGTTTCTCCTCAAAGCTCATCATCCAATACCATCCTCTTCTTTATACAATGGGGTTTATTTGCCAACTGAGAAGAGCACGTTTACTATGTAAAGAGACTTTTCACTTTGTTTAGTGAATAAGGGAAAGCTGTGTTTCATTTGAATGCCAAATCATGTGCCAGAAAAAAAAAAAGAAAAGATTTTAGCTTTTCAAGAATTAAATGATTAAGGTCAGCACAACTGCACCTTTTTCACAAATGCCTAGTACACAAGATGAGAAAATCAGATAAAAAATACCGCATTCTAAGTGATTGTACGATAATGTGAGCATTAGTACACAGCTTTCGAGAGCCGATCATGACAGTTCAAGCTAAATTATCTAAAGGGACATAAGATACCAGAACAAACTGTTTTTGTTTAATCAGTACATTATTCATCCGAAAAAGATTGAAAAGACCAAGACCACGCATACTTGGAAAACACAACAAATTGCATCACTTCCAAAGTTGTATTCTGTCGTATGAAAATTTTCGGAACTTTGGAAAGCTATTGGGTTTCAATATGAGACCAGCAGACAAAAAAAAATGGACGATCTTTTGTCAGATATTCTCATTGGGGGGTTATTTACTAAAGGCAAATTCACTTTGGACTACAAGTGCACAGCAAGTGCACTTGAAAGTGCAGTCACTGTAGATCTAAGGGAGACATGCAAGGAAAATAAAAAACAGCATTTTTGCTTGCACATGATTGGATGATAAAGTCAACAGAGCTTCCCCTCAGATCTACAGCGATCTAAAGCGACTGCGATACAAGTGCACTTATAGTGCAGAGTGGATTTCCCTTTAGTAAATCAACCATTCACTCAACCGCCTGTTTTTACCACCCTCCAGTGTGAAAGAGCCCTTAGGTTGTGTATATTGAGAGAGTGCGATTAAAGTGTATTTCTAGATTTCTTGTATTTTTATTGCCCTTAAAACACTTGTAACTTTATAAGTCTATATTGGTGGGTCAAAAGTGCTAGAATATTACATACACACATTATATATATATATATATATATATATATATATATATATATATATATATACACACACACACACACACACACATACATAGACACAGTGGATATAATATGTTAAAATATCAGGTTTCTGTGATGTAAAAAAATTAGACAAAGATAAATCATTTCAGATAAATCTTTTAGGTGGAGGGAAGTAAAAATAAAAAAATAAAAACAATATGGTTGCATAAATGTACACACCCTTACACTAATACTTTGTTGAAGCAACTTTTGTTCTTTTTACAGCACTCCAGTCTTTTTGGGGATGAGTCTATCAGCATGGCACATCTTGATTTGGCAATATTTGACCATTCTTCTTTGCAAAAACACATCAAATCTGTCAGATTGCAAGGACATCTCCTGTGCACAGCCCTCTTTAGATCACCCGGCAGATTTTTAATTGGATTCAAGTCTGGGCTCTGGCTGGGCCATTCCAAAACTTTAATCTTATTCTGGTGAAGCCATTCCTTTTTTTGATTTATGCTGATGTATGTTTTGGGTTATTCTGATGCTGAAAGATAAAGTTCCTCTTCGTGTTCATCTTTCTAGTAGAAGTCTGAAGGTTTTCTGCCAATATAGTATTTGCAACTGTTCATAATTCCCTCTACCTTGACTAAGGCCCCTGTTCCAGCTGAAGAAAAACAGCCCCAAAGTATGATGCTGCAACTACCATGCTTCACGGTGGGTATGGTGTTCTTTTGGTGATGTACAGTGTTGTGACAAACATATTTTGGAATTATAGCCAAAAAGACCATAACACATTTTCCCACATGCTTTTGGAAGACTTCAGATGTGTTTTTGCAAAATGTAGCCGGGCTTGGATGTTTTTCTTCGTAAGAAAAGGCTTCCGTCTTGCCACTCTACCCCATAGCCCAGACATATGAAGAATATGGGAGATTGTTGTCACATGTACCACACAGACAATACAGGCCAGATATTCCTGCAGCTCCTTTAATGAAAAGTATGCCTCTTGTCAGCCTCCCTGACTAGTTTTCTTCTCGACTTTTCATCCATTTTGGAGGGACGTCCAGTTCTTTGTAATGTTACTGTTGGGCCATATTTTCTCCACTGCTTTCCATGGTTTGGAAATTCTTTTGTACGCTTCTCCTGACTTATACCTTTTAACAATGAGATCCCTCTGATACCTTGGAAGCTCTCTGTGGACCATGGCTTTTGCTGTAGGATGCAACTAAGAAAAGGTCAGGAAAGACCTACTAGAACAGCTGAACTTTATTTGGGGTTAATCAGAGGCACTCTAAATGATGACAGGTGTGTACTGACTCCTATTTAACATCAGTTTGCATGTGATTGCTTAATTCTGAACACAGTTACAACCCCAGTTATAAGAAGGTGTGAACACTTATGCCACCACATTATTAAATGTTTTTGTTTTTACTTCCCTAAAGGATTTCAGTTTGTTTTTCAATTGAGTTGTACAGTTTATAGGTCACATAAAAGGTGGGAAAATGCTAGTAATTAGTAGAGAAAGTGCAAGAACCAAATTATGTAATTTATTGTATCGGATGCGCCAGCAGTTTTGCCAAAAAGCTGATAAGTGACAAAAACCCTGAAACCCAAATCCCAACAGCACTGAAGTCAGTGGTTATAGAATTCAGGTGGGTTGGGAACTCCTTAATGCTCTCATAAAGCTGTATACTCCCCACTGGAGGATGGAAAACCCACCTCTAGATGAGAAGTTTAAAATACAACATGAGGAATAAAATGTTTCTATTCAAGAGAGATGCACTCCCTACACATTCCAGACTGCGGTAATACCACTAAGAAACCCGGGTGGCATCATTGAGCAAATTTGATCAATGATATCATCAAAAATTCCCAGCAGGGTAAATTTAAATGAATGTTGCTGGGTACCCTCCTCCCTACTTTTATTTCTCTTATGTTGTTTTTTTAACTTCTCATCTAGAGGTGGGTTTTCCATCCTCCAGTGGGGAGTATACAGCTTTATGAGAGCATTAAGGAGTTGCATAATCTTCACTTTTTCCTATTTTTCTTGTCAATTGGTATATAAGCCCCAGGTAGGACTACATTAACTAAAACCATACAGTACGTAGTGGTGATGCGTGCAGTAGCAGTAGACTACTGTGAACGACTTTCCGCTTCAGCCTGTTTTAAATACAACCTATACTATAACTGGCGTTGAGTTTTTTGTATGGCGTTAACCCAGGCTATATACTGCTGTGCTGTTTTAAGTATTCGTGCATGTCCTGGATACTGAAAATAATAAACAAAAAAAACCGGAGTTAGTACTCACCGGTAACTCCTTTTCCAGTAGTCTTCCAGGACAGCCCTTGAGAGATGGAGTCCCTCCCATCGACACAGGAAACACATTGCCAATCAGTTCAAAAGGCGGTCCCTCAGGTCCCTGGTCAGTTATTTACCAAGAACCGAAGGATGAAACTGAAAAATATAACCACAATAGTTACACATGTTAATGCATCAACATAACCTAAAAGGGTGGGATCGTGCTGTCCTGGAAGACTACTGGAAAAGGAGTTACCGGTGAGTACTAACTCCGGTTTTCCCCAATCGTCTTCCAGGACAGCCCTTGAGAGGATCCCCAAGTACTCACCAGATTAGGGCGGGACCACAGCTTGGAAGACTTTCCTCCCAAAAGCCTGATCCTGACTGGACCTTAAGTCTAGTCTATAATGCTTTGTAAAGATGGAAAAGCTTGACTACGTGGCTGCTTTACATATTTTCTCCTGGGTGGCACCAGCTCTTTCAGCCCAGGATGCCGAGAGTGCCCATGTGGAGTGGGCTTTAACACCCCCAGGAGGATCTGTATTTAGTATTGTATAACGTTCTGTTAAAGCTAGCCTGATCCACCTAGCTATAGCGACCTTAAAAGCTCTTTGTCACTTACGCGGTCCAGAAAAGAGCACCAAGAATCTGCAATTCTAAAAGATTTGGTTGCATCTAGGTATTCTAAGATACACCTCCTTACATCTAATACATGAAATTGCCTTTCTTTTTCGTTCAAGGCGTTCTGGTAAAATGAAGGGAGAACAATGTCTTAAAACCTATAGAATTTCGATGCCACCTTAGGCAAGAGCCCAGTTTTTAGGATGAATTTGTCTTTAAGGATTTAAAGGAAGGACTCTCTAATGGAGAGGTCTTGTATGTTACTGACCCTGCGGTCTGAAGTGACTGTCACAAGGAGTACTGTTTTGAAAGTAAGTATCTTTAAAAAAGGCCTCTGAGATAGGTTCAAATGGAGTTCCCAAGAAAGCTTTGAGGACGACAGACAAGTCCCAAGTTGGATTTACTTTGACCTTCCTTGGTTTCTGTCTAGTGATTGCTTTACAGAACCTGGAAATAAGAGGATCTTCCTGCAAACGTCCATCTTAAGTACACACTTAGTGCCGCTATCTGTACCTTAATAGTACTCGGGGTTAACCCTTTGTCTACCTCATCTTGTAGAAACTACAAGATATTTGTTTTTTACTGTAGATAGCTCGAGTGACTGGTTTTCGACTCTGAATCAGGGTTTGAAACACTTTCTCTGATAACCCCTTATGCTCACAATTTCTTCTTCAGAAATCATGCTGCGAGTTTTCAGCATGGGAACTTGAGGATGCAATAGGGGTCCGTGTGACAGAAGTCTTGTCTGCAGGGGAGCCTCAGAGGAGGTTGGTCTGTCAACCTCAGAAACATTGTGAACCAATGATTCTTGGGCCAAAAAGGTGCCACTAGTATTAAACAGGTTTCTTCTGTAAGAAACTTGGCCAAAAAAGGACTCTCGGAATGAGGTGAAGTGGTGGAAACGCATAGACCAGACTGAAGGTCCAGGGTATCTGTAAGGCATCTATCTCTAAGGATTGATCTCTTTGACATAGTGAGCAGAGATTGTTGACCTTTGCATTCTCTCTGTTTGCAAATAAGTCTATTTCAGTGAGCCGTTATGAGGCTGAAAACTTCCTTATGCAGGGACTATTCTTGATTCGAAACTAGTTGTCGACTCAAGAAGTCTGCAGTGCCGTTCTGCTCCCCCTCCAGGTGTATTGCAGAGATGGATTTTAGATTGACTTCTGCCCACTGGAACATATGTTTTGCTACCAACATTTAGACGAGGACTTCTGGTATCTGTTTGTTTACATAAGCTACCGCCATCATCATGTCTGAGCGGACTTGAAGGCGATCCACCAACCAATGGTGACCTTGTAGCTTGTCCTGAAATGCTAGTAGAGCTCTTAGGATGGCTATTAACGTCTTCCAATTGGAAGAGAACTTTCTATTGTCCACCTGCCTTGTGCCCAGTATGGGTTGAGATGAGCTAGGTTGGTCTGTCAACCTCCCCAATTGCTCGTATCCGTGGACAGAGTGGATGTGATAGGCATCTTTTTCCTTCCACCACCAGAAGGAACGTTTTGCTTTGGTGGGAATCGATACGTATTCCTCTAGACCTTTATCTTTCACCTGTTCCGAAAGACACCTTTGCAGGACTCCTCTGGTGGAACCTGGCCCATTGCACCTAGGGATGGCTGCAGTCATCAGACCAAGCGCCGACCTGACCTCCCTCACTGTACAATTGGGGTTGGTTTGAAGAAAAGACTACCTCTGTTTCAGATTTGATATCTTTTCCTTCAGCAAGACTACCTTTTGTTCTACAGATAGGATCTTGTAACCGAAGTAAAGAATATTCTGTGTTGGAGTTTGCTTTGGATTTTTCCAAACCGACGATCCACCCCAGAGCCTCAGGGTGAGTTTGTCGTCTAGATATGCTATGATTGAGACCGACTGAAGTCACAACGGAACCAATGCCTCTGCAAGAACTTTGGAAAGAAATCTTGGAGACGATGACAGACCGAAGGGCAGGGCTCTACACTGAAATGATACATTTGAGTCTGAATCGCCCTATGAAGACATTTCTGGCATTCCTTCCTTATTGGGGTATGCAGATAAGCATCCTTTTAATCAAGGGTAGCCCAAATCCTTTTTGAAGCAGATTTTCTTGAGCCACCAAATAGAGTTTTGTCATCAGAACTTGGATGGTGGTTCGCTGTGGAATTCAAGCGCATAACCTCTTTTGATTATGTTTAGAACAAATTCGTTTGAGGTCATCTTTTCCCATTGTGGGAAAAAAATTCTTTTGTCTTCCTCCCCCAGGGACCTGATGTCACTGGGGCTTGGGGTCCTGATTGGGGCGGTTAAAAGTATGCCCCCTTTTTCTTTTCCCTGTGAAATCCTCTTCTGTTTATGAGGTTTCCCCAGGCGGTGTCCAATTCAGGCCCAAAGACTAATCTCCAGTAAAGGGGGTGCTGCACAAACGTGCGTTGGACGCTGTGTCACCTGCCCACCCTTTCATCCAGACAGACCTTCTGGCTGCGACTGAAGAGCCGCCGATTTAGCTGCAATTTTAACAGTGTCAGTTGAAGCGTCTGAGATGACGGTAGTCGCCTTGAAAAGCATTTGGAGATGCTTTCAAGAGCTCCTCTCTCGGAGTGTCTGCCTGTAAGTGTTCTTGTAACTGACAACCAGAGCTCCTAAACTTCTAGCTGCACAGGAAGTGGCTAAGGCTGGCTTCAATCCTGGCATTGAAGTATCCCCAGGCCCTTTCCAAGACTGTCTGTCTTTCTGTCCATTGGGTCCTTTAAGTGTCCCATATCCTCGAATGCCAGGTCCGACTGCTTCGATACCTTGGACAGAGGGGCATCAAGTTTTGGATTATTATTCCAGACTGTCTCTGGGTTCTCGTTAAAGGGAAACCTCCTTGAGAGAATTTGGAAAGAAAGTTTTTTACCTGGCTCAGCCCATTGCTTGCGAACCAGATCAGAGAGTACGCCATGTATGAATGAATGAAAACTTATATAGCGCGGCACATGCAAACTAAATCGCCTCTGGGCGCTTGTATAGGGAACACTCTGGCCTTCTTTTTACCCAGGGCTTTATACCTCTGGTCATGCCTGGATAATTGAGCTTTGTCCTCCCCCAATTTCCAGCGTATCATGGATAGCGCTCAATAACTTGTCTACTTTCTCAATAGACAGTTTATGTTTTGCGACTTTGTTAGCTGCGGCCTGATCCTCCTCCTGGACTGAGTCTGAGTCAGAAGATTCAGGTCTAACTAACACGGGGCTATGCTCCCTGACTTTACGGGGCTCCCCGGAGCTGGGTATTGTGGGGCTTAGTGAAAGGGAAATTGCAGCTGCGCTACTGGTGGAAGCAGATAGATTCAGCCTAGAGGATTTAAAGGTTGATGCCAACTTATCTTTTAATGAGCTTAGGACCGTTGCCTAAAGGAGAGTCTGCCTCAGATTTCAAAAAAGCCTGCAATACCTTGCTGCATAAGGCTTTACTAGAGCCTGAGGATACACAATTAGGGACTTTCCCCGATTTGTCTTCCCCTGAAGCCTCCTCAGCCAAAAGAGATAGATGGACTTAGTCCTTTGACCCTCTAAAAGGCACCTGCTGTAACCACCACTGCTGCTATTCCCAGGACAGTGCATCCACCATGTGGTAACTAGTCCCAGCCACCACTACCAGCATACATAAATAACCAGTACAGGGCTTGCCCAGCAGCCTACCTGGTTCAGGCTGGTGCCTACGTCCGCGAAGTGTCCTGGGGATTCGCCTCCATGGTCCCCCCCTTTTCACTCCGCATCCCGCCGCTAGTCCGGTATTGCTGGATGCAGGTCGGGGATCTGTTTTAGCCTTCCATTGCTACTTACTGTGATTGCCAGCCATAGATGGGGGCGGTGGATACATTTTGTTTCACCTGTGGCGTTTATATTGGTCCAGAAGTGCACCAACACCTTTGCAGCCATTGTGCTATATGCTGGGTGCTTGGTGTGCTTCTGTACCTTTAAGGAGGGGTGGCTCCCCTTCAGTCCACCTGCCCCTATCTATCCATTAAAATGCATGTGCCTCCATTGTGAGGACACTCACTGTTCGTGTTAGGACCACAGAATTATGGGGTGCCTTGGCGCGGCTCTGTGGCTCACGCATGCGTTTGCAAATGCGTGCGGACAAAAAAGGGATTTTTAAATACAGCTTACCTGTAAAATCCTTTTCTTGGAGTACATCACGGGACACAGAGCGGCATATTCATTACTATATGGGTTATATGGAGTACCTTCAGGTGTGGACACTGGCAATCTCAAACAGGAAGTCCCCTCCCTATATAACCCCCTCCCCTAGAGGGAGTCCCTCAGTTTTGTAGCAAGCAGTATGCCTCCCAAAATGGTCACCCAAAAGAGGGGTGGGAGCTCTGTGTCCCGTGATGTACTCCAAGAAAAGGATTTTACAGGTAAGCTGCATTTAAAAATCCCTTTTTCTTTCTCGTACATCACGGGACACAGAGCGGCATATTCATTACTATATGGGATGTCCGAAAGCAATGCTTTAATGAGGGGAGGGAGACATCTTCCAAAGAAGGATTTAATTTTAGAGGTATACTCAGATACTAGTAAATCCAACTTAAACGAGAAATGTAAATCTCAAATCAAATCAAGGGAGCCCCCTCAGATCCTGAGGAGCTTGAATCGCGGCCTGTAGTACTGACTGCCCAAAGGCTGTATCCGCATTCCTTCTTACGTCCACTTGATAAAATTTTGTAAACGTGTGGACTGATGACTACGTTGCTGCCTTGCATATTCGAGCCATAGAGATCTGATGATGTGCTGCCCAGGAGGTGCCCCTGGCCCTGGTAGAATGGGCCTTTACCGACAAAGGAGGAGGCACCTCTTCAAACCGCAGGCCCGAACAATTAATTGTTTAATCCATCTTGCGATGGTGGATCAAGCGGCTGCCTGACCCATCTTGGGCCCTTCCGGTAAAACGAACACCACATCTGTTTTCCGAACCTTCTCTGTAGCTTTAAGATAGGCCCTTACGGCCCTGACAATATCCAACGTATGCAGCAACCCCTCTTTTCTAGAGGTGGGTTTTGGAAGAAGGATGGAAGTACCACATCCTGGTTCAGGTGGAAACTGGATATAACCTTTGGTAGAAAGGAAGGATGAGGACGGAACCCCGCCCTATCCTTATGCAAAATGAGATATGGTTCCTTACAAGATAAGGCTGCCAATTCCGATACTCTCCTGGCCGAAACTATGGTGATCAGAAATACCGACTTTCTAGTCAGTAAAATCAAGGTACCTCAGCCAACGGCTCAAGAGGTTGTTTCTGTAGGGATGACAGAACAAGATTTAAGTCCCATGGACAAAGTGGTGACTTGACAGGAGGATTAATACGCAAGACCCCCTGTAAGAAGGTCTTTACCAGCGAGTGGGTGGCCAGCGGCCTCTGAAACCACACTGACAGAGCTGAGATCTGTCCCTTGATTGTGCTTAGTGCCAGGCCTTTATCCACTCCTAGCTGGAGAAAACTTAACACCCTGTCAATAGTATATTTGCGGGAATTCCATCTTTTGGATTCACACCAGCCTACGTAGTTCCTCCACACCCTGTAATAAATCACCCTGGAGACCGGCTTTCTAGCCCTAATCAGGGTAGGGATTACCTGCCTAGACAGACCTCTACCCCTGAGAATCAGGGATTCAGCCTCCAGGCCATCAAATTTAGACGCCGTAATGTAGGGTGGAGGATCGGGCCTTGTGAGAGTAGGTCTGGTTGTAGAGGAAGAGTCCAAGGGTCTCCCACTGCCATCTTCAGGACTAGTGAGTACCAAGTCCTCCGGGGCCAAGCCGGAGCTACTAAAACGACTGGCTTGTGCTCCACTCTGATCTTGCGCAACAGGCGAGGGAGTAACTGTAGCGGAGGGAATGCATATAGAAGTTTGAATTGATGCCAAGGGCAAACCAACGCATCGGTTCCGCAGGCCATAGGATCCCTCGTTTGAGACACGAACCTGTCTAGTTTCTTGTTGAACCTGGATGCCATTATATCTACGTCTGGCATTCCCCACCTCTGGCAGATTGTCTGAAAGACCTGGGGATGCAGAGACCACTCCCCTGGCGACAGACTCTGGCGACTTAAGAAGTCTGCCTGCAGGTTGTCCACTCCGGGAATGAATATCGCCGAAATGCAGGGTACATGAACCTCTGCCCACTGAAAAATCAAGCTCACCTCCCTCTGAGCGGCCCGACTCCTGGTTCCCCCTTGGTGGTTTATGTATGCCACCGCCGTGGCATTGTCTGACTGGATTCTCACCGGGAACCCCTTTAATCTGGAGGTCCATGCCAGAAGGGCTAGGCGAGCAGCTCTGATCTCCCAGATATTGATGGGGAGCTGCCTCTCTGCTTTCACCCCAGTTCCCTGGCGAGAGGACCCCTCGAAGACCGCCCCCCCAGCCTGCCAGGCTGGCGTCTGTGGTAACTACCTTCCAGACAACAGGGCTGAAGGATTTTCCCTTTAGAAGATTCTGGGGGTTCAACCACCAGGCCAGGCTTTGTCGGACCCTTGATGATAGCGTCAAAGGGGACTCTAAGGCATGTGCCCTCTTGCCCCAGGCTGCTAGAATGGCTGCCTGTAGGACGCGAGTGTGGATCTGAGCGTATGGTACTGCCTCGAACGTGGCCACTAGCTTGCCTAGTAATCGCATACACAGGCGAATAGTTGGTTTTTTCTTGTTTAGAACCAACTGAACCAGCCCCTTGATAGCCTCGATCTTTACCAGGGGCAGGAACACTCTTTGCTGTTCTGTGTCTAACCTCATGCCGAGGTATTCCAACTGCTTTGTAGGCTGGAACGCTGACTTTCCCCGGTTTAGGACCCAGCTGAATTCTTCGAGGTACCGAACCGTGAGGTTTACTGCCTTTTGCAGACCCGGTCGTGAGTGATCTATGATTAAAAGGTCGTCCAAGTATGCTAGGACTGTGACCCCTTGGATCCTTAAATTGGCCAGAACTGGGGCTAGGATCTTCGTGAATACCCGGGGGGCCGTGGCCAGCCCGAAGGGGAGCGCCCTGAATTGGAAGTGTCGCTGCCCCACCGCGAAGCGTAAAAATCTTTGATGCGACTGAAAGATTGGTACATGAAGGTAAGCATCCTTTATGTCTATGGAGGCCAGAAAATCGTCTTTCTGAAGCGCGGCGGCTGCTGACCGGATGGATTCCATCCGGAAGGAACGAACCTTTAGGTAACCGTTTAACCTCTTTAGGTCCAAGATTGGCCTGACATCGCCGTTGGGCTTTGGTATGACAAAGAGATTGGAATAGAAACCTAGCCCTTGCTCTTGGGCTGGCACCTCTATTATTACGTCCTGGTAGAGCAGGTGATCCAAAGCTGCCAGCAATGATGCCTTCCTTGCTGGATCCCTTGGTAGCCTTGATTCTTGAAAATGAGGCGGAGGATACCTTAGAAACTCCAGTCTGTAGCCTGTGGTTACAGATGCCCGGATCCATTTGTCGGGGATCTTGGCTTCCCAAACTTCTGAGAAGAAACGAAGCCTTCCCCCCACCCGCGAGAGTGGGGGCGCCCCTTCATAAGGCAGACTTAGGGGCTGTCTTTGTCGGCTTGCGATACCATGGCCTCTTACCCCCAGGGGCCTGTCCCTGCGATCTACTGTTAACGTTGGATCGTGCAGGCGGCCGTCGATACTGCCTGGAATTTGAGGGCCCCGAGACAGGAAAGAGCTGCCTTTTAAATGTAGGACCCCGGAATGTCTTTTTGACCGGTAAAAGGGTACTCTTGCCATTTGAAATAGTCTGAATATATTTATCCAGATCCTCTCCGAAGAGTCGTCCTCCATGGAAGGGAAACCCTGCCAGAAGCTTTTTGCATGGGGGCTCCGCCGCCCAGTTCTTCAACCATAAGAGCCTTCTCATGTGCACCAAAAATAGTGATAAACGAGAGGCTTGCTGGATGGAATCTTTTATAGCATCTACAGCAAAACACAGAGCTCTGGGAATGTCAGAAAACTCTTCTGCTTGTTGGGTAGGCATGTCCTTTAACATTTCTTTTGTCTGGTCTTTTAACGCCTGACAAACACCAATTGCAGCCACAGCTGGCTGTACCACTGCTCCTGCCGTAGCAAAGGATGCTTTTAAAAGTGTCTCTAACCTTTTATCAACCGGATCTTTAAACATATGTATGTTTTCCACCGGGCAAGTTAGTGATTTATTCACACATGAGATGGCTGCATCCACTATTGGGAGCCTCCACCTCTTGGAGAATCTTTCCTCCATGGGGTAAATGACCGCAAATCTTTTCGGTGGCAGAAAAATCCTGTCCGGCCGTACCCAATCCCGAAAGATCAATTCCTCCAAGAGAGGATGGACCGGAAACACTGCGTTGCTTAACGGAGCTTTCAAAGAGCCCAGAGAGGATACCGGAGGAACCTGAGGCTCTGGCAATGGTAAACTAAATGCCGAGCGGACCATGTCCGTCAAAGACTGTACCCACAGTCTTTCTGTCTGGGAGTCTGAAAATGGTTCCTCAGAGGCAGATCCCTCAATCCCTGAACCCTCTTGGTTCAGGTCTAGTTGATCCTCCTGTGATTCCAATTCCTCCGGAGAGAGAATCTCAGCATCTGAGGATACACCTCTTGGTGATGGGGATCTAACCCGTTTCT
The DNA here is from genome assembly GCA_029574335.1 of Rana kukunoris. Classification (NCBI taxonomy): domain Eukaryota; kingdom Metazoa; phylum Chordata; class Amphibia; order Anura; family Ranidae; genus Rana; species Rana kukunoris. The sequence continues at coordinate 131,679,915 of CM056058.1, forward strand.
TACCAGGAATAGCTCTAGCGATCAATGCTGCTATTCTCTCTTCTAGCCCCCCTAGGGATACGGCTAGCATCTCCTCTGTGATAAACACAGGGCTGGGCTGATCTGGGCCAGCCTCCGCACCAGATCCCCCTAATGGCTCATCCAAGGCGCCCTTTATGTTAATAAGTTGCGGGGAAAGTATCGGCATATCATCAGAATCAGAAGGGGAACCCCTTTGTTTTTTGGTCTTTTTTGTACCCTTTGACCCCGAGCCTTTGGAAGCCATAATACAAAATCGAGGGACTCCGCCCACACAACAGACTGTAGTGGCCAGGAGTACAAAACCAGAGTTTAGGGGACAATAGATCACTAATGCCCAAAAACTGATGGGATCTCGTATGTTTTTCTCTTTTTTTTTTTTTTCTAAATATATATTATATATATTTTCTTTTTTAGAAACATACAGTGACCCCAAACTTAGTTTGCCAGCCTCCAACCTGTATGCAAAAAGGGGGATTTCTTGGTATAACAAAAAAGGCATTGGAACAAAGTCCAGCATGTACTACCCCTCTTCCACCACCGGGAGTCACTGTTCTGCCGCTCTGCGTCCTCTCCTTCTGAAATCAGCCTCAGACTGAGCACTGAAATTGCCTGCTGATCTATAACAGCACAAGGCGCGCCCCTGTATGACGCCGCAGGCCCGCCCCCCCCGCCCTCCTGTCTGAACGGCGCGAAAAACGCCGGAACAGGAGGAGCCGCGCTGCTGGAGACCCAGGACTGCAGAAACAGGCGGCAGATTCAAACCCCCGGCCAGGTAGGACTCCAAAAGGCCCCTAGGGACTTACTAGTCCTAGGAAGAAAGCAGCAGGTTAGCTAGCAACACATTCTTAGACAGGGGAACCTAGTGATGGGGGAAAAAGGTGTCATCCTGTCTCTCTTAGACATAGTGAGAAAGGTTGCCCATGCAGAGCATACTTAGGCTGTCCCCCCTTTTAGGTTACCCCGGAGAGCCTGCTGTCGAACCAAGTCCCGCAGTCTCCCCCTTACCTGCTCCATGCTGCAGGATGTTTGTCCAGCAAACTGATCCAATCTTCTCCCATCTCCGTGGGTAGCGTAGTAGACCTTCAGGCCCTGGGGTCCTATGAAGGTACCCACTGTCCTGGACCTATATAGCACCCTGGCAAACAGGAACTTATGGTTTTTACAAACTCCCAGGGTCCAGCCCTCCAAAGAGGAGCATTATAGGCAAAACCCCACGGTTTGGGGCCCGGGTACTGTCCACTTTGGCACTGAGGCTCCTTGGACAGATCCGGTTAGCCCGCCCTTAATCCCAAGGATGTGGAGCAAAGCTATTCCGTGACCAACACCTAAGACACTGGCGAAAAAACTGAGGGACTCCCTCTAGGGGAGGGGGTTATATAGGGAGGGGACTTCCTGTTTGAGATTGCCAGTGTCCACACCTGAAGGTACTCCATATAACCCATATAGTAATGAATATGCCGCTCTGTGTCCCGTGATGTACGAGAAAGAAACCCCTGTTTTTAACGCACATTGTTAGACAGGTTAATTGGTTGTTCTGCTAGCTGGTCGGTAAGTAGGCTTGGTTATTCCCTGGGCATTCCCCAGGTTCTTGTTGTTATTAGTAGGCCCAGCGTGGGCTTTCTCATTCCTCCTTGCGCCCTGGAGACCCGGAACCGCAAGTCTCGGCGCACAGTGATGACGCGATTCCGCCGGAAATTACGCGTCGGCGTCTCCGACCCCCACCGCAACAAGGAGCTTTGAAATGGACAATCCACTTACCCGCTCCAGGGGGAACCGCGCCATTCTGTCACTGGCTCACATCGGCACTGGAAGGGGGAAGAAACGGGTCTGCTCCGGTTTGCTGGACGGTACCCGAGCCCAAGCACCTTAAGGTGAGACTTCCCTGGAGCCGACGAATAGGACTCAGTCCCCCTATACAGTCTCCATTCCCTCCAGGCAGCCCCTGAGAGATGAAGTCCTTTCTCCTGTTCCTCTGGCAACATGTTCCTCCGACGGAGGAAACACAATAACTGACCAGGGACCTGAGGGACCGCCTTTTGAACTGATTGGCAATGTGTTTCCTGTGTCGACGGGAGGGACTCCATCTCTCAAGGGTTGTCCTGGAAGACGATTGGGGAAAAAACATTTGGCAGATTTTAACATAGATTACCTCCCTGGACGCCATGATTGACGCTGGATTTATTTCTGGGGGTATTAAAGCAGAATGCCAGGATCGTTCTGTTTTAATACTTGAAACATTTTGTTAGGGTACACAACGCAAGTGGAGCATATCAAAACATTAAGAACAGGTATAAGAGAGAAATCACATATTATACCACCAGTTATTTACGACACAAAGGGGTGTCTCATAAAATTAGAAATTCAACATAAAAGAAAAATAATTCTCATAGAGCAAACCGCAATCCCACTCAGAAAACCCCCCACTAGGGGAAACATTGGAACCTGTACTTTGCCACCACCTCCCACCATGGACTGTGAGTATACATAATGTGCAACCACAAAGAGGAAGTAACACAACTAAATGAAAAGGAAAGTGTAAATCCAAGAAAGAAAAGGGGGAAGAGGGGGGGAGAAATGGAAATTAGAAAGAAGAGAAAACAAATAAATGAAAAACAACAAAGGAGAAAAAGGGGAAGAAGAAAGCGACATAGCAAAAGGCGAAAGAAGGACTGTCCGAACTCCTGACTCCATTCCTCAGTCAGCTGGAAGTTGGAGATACTTAATCCAAGGGTCCCAAACACAGTCAAACTTGCCAGTCTTATTCTGCAAGATACTGACCAGCTTTTCCTTGAGCATGACCCATGTCTGCTTATTTTTCATAATAGCTTGATGACCACTGGTTTCTTCCAAGCGTTCGGTATAGCAATTTTCACTGCAAGAAACATGAAAGTGAATAAAGTTTGAACATGCTTGGGATCATCATCGACAGGCTTGTTGAGAAGAGCCACCTTAGGGTTTTTAACTATATTTACCATTGTCACAGAGTTGATCAGGGAGTAAACTCTAATCCAAAACCAGCGCACCTTGGCACAGGTCCACCATATGTGGAACATCGTACCCAGTTGAACACATCCTCGAAAACACGGAGAGGAAACCTCCTTGTACACCTTCAAGAGGCGGTCTGCAGAGAGTTTGATAAAAAAAGGGCACAGGATCGACGGACGCTACTGAAATGTGATCCACATCAAAATGTCAACAGGAAGTGGTCCGGAAGCCTGCTCCTCCAGGGCCACCCACTCTGGTCTGCAATAGGAGAAAAATATCTGAGCCAACTGGGCCACCTCTGCTGCTCTATAGTATTGTTTAAGGTCTAGGACCTCCAGCCCCCCAAGCAAAGTATACAGTGTACGTTGGGCCAATCTACACCCTCTAGGGCCCCAAATAAACTTCAGTAGCCAGGCTTGAAATCTCTGTAGCTCCTGGGAAGGGACTGACATACTGTAGGTAGAATGCGAAAATGGTAAAGGATCCTGGGAGCACCATTTTGATCAAAGCTATTCTACCCATCCAGGAGAGACCACTAGGAGACCATTGTTTCAACTCCTGCAGCAACTGAGAAAAAAAAGGATTTTTAATAAACAGCTTACCTGTAAAATGCTTTTCTTGAAGTACATCACGGGACACAGAGCGCATAGCCATTACACTTGGTTATATGGGTACCTTCAGGTGATGGACACTGGTGTAATCAATTTCACAGGAAGTTTCCTCCCTATATAACCCCCTCCCACTGGGAGTGCTTCAGTTTTGTAGCAAGCAATTCCTCCGAGGTTACACAATGTTCCCCAAAAGAGGGGTGGGAGCTCTGTGTCCCGTGATGTACTTCAAGAAAAGGATTTTACAGGTAAGCCGTTTATTAAAAATCCTTTTTTCTTTATCGTACATCACGGGACACAGAGCGCATAGCCATTACACTTGGGATGTCCTAGAGCAATGCTCTATGAAGGGAGGGAGACCGTAAGGCCAAAAATAGCCAAACAAAAAATTATCAGGAAGTAAAGTAGCTCCACCAACAGAAAAAAGGGGGCGCGACCCGGACCAGAGGATTCTATACTGCTGCCCGTAGGACCGCCTGCCCAAATGCTGCGTCCGTACCCTTTGCAACGTCCAACTTATAAAATTTAGTAAACGTATGTACGGAAGACCAGGTTGCCGCCTTGCAAACCTGTGCCATAGAGATCTGATGGTGTGCCGCCCAGGAGGCACTCATGGCCCTCGTAGAATGGGCTTTAACTGATAAGGGAGGTGGAACGCGCTTCAGACCATAGGCCTGAAAAATCAGCTGCTTAATCCACCTAGCCAAGGAAGACTTGGCAGCCGGCTGACCCTTCTTGGGGCCATCCGGAAGAACAAAAAGTACATCTGTTTTCCGAATCTTCTCTGTAGCCTTGAGATAGACCCTCATGGCTCGAACCACGTCCAAAGTATGAAGCAGTCTTTCCTCTCTGGACTGGGGAGTAGGAAAGAAGGATGGTAGGACTAGGTCCTGATTCAAGTGAAAACTGGATATGACCTTAGGAAGGAAAGAAGGTTGAGGCCGCAGAACCACTCGGTCCTTATGCAGAATAAGGTATGGCTCCCTGCATGACAAGGCTGCCAGCTCGGAAACCCTTCTGGTCGAAGCCATAGCCACCAAGAAAACCAACTTTCGGGTTAGTAGCACAAGAGGGATTTCTGTCAGAGGTTCAAACGGCTGCCTTTGTAAAGCTGACAAGACCAGATTTAAATTCCAGGGGCAGAGGGGAGCTCTAATAGGGGGATTCACATGCAACACCCCCTGCAAGAAGGTTTTCATAAGCAAATGGGTGGCCAAGGGTCTTTGAAACCATATCGATAAAGCCGACACCTGCCCCTTTAGAGTTCTAAGAGCCAACCCTTTGTCAACGCCAACCTGGAGGAATCGCAAGATCCTGTCAATAAAAAACTTTTGAGGGTGCCATTTTTGAGACTCGCACCACTCCACATAGGTTCTCCAGACTCTGTAATAAATATTTCTAGAGACTGGTTTCCTAGCCTGAATCAACGTAGATATGACCTGAGCTGAGAGGCCTCTGCCCTTAAGAATTAGGGATTCAGCCGCCAAGCCGTCAAATTTAGCTGCTGTGAAGCAGGGTGGCAGATTGGGCCCTGAGACCGCAGATCTGGGCGCAGGGGGATCGGCCACGGCGCCCCGACTGACATCCTCATGATGAGTGCGTACCAAGCCCTCCTGGGCCAGGCTGGGGCCACCAGGATCACAGGCCTGCGCTCCACCCTGATCCTCCGTAGAAGGCGGGGAATCATCTGCAGTGGAGGGAACGCATACAGGAGAGAAAACTGGTGCCAGGGGCAAACCAACGCATCGGTCCCGTAGGCCGAGGGATCCCTGGCTCGGGATATGAATTTGTCCAACTTTTTGTTGGATCTCGTTGCCATAATGTCCACATCTGGAACTCCGAATCTTTGGCAATTCTCTTGGAATACCTGGGGGTGAAGAGACCACTTCCCCGGGAGCAACTGTTGACGACTCAAAAATCTGCTTGAGAATTGTCTATCCCTGGGATGAACACCGCCGAGATGCAGGGTACATGGGCTTCGGCCCATGAGAAAATCAGGTTTACTTCCCTTTGGGCCGCTAGGCTCCTCGTGCCCCCCTGGTGGTTTATGTATGCCACCGCAGTGGCATTGTCGGATTGTATCCTTACTGGCAGACCCTGAAGGGGGAGAGTCCAGGCGACCAGGGCCAGCCGAGCAGCTCTGATCTCTAGGATATTGATGGGAAGCAGTTTTTCTGCCTCCGACCACTGCCCTTGCTGGGTCTGTCCTTCCAGAACTGCCCCCCAACCTGACAGGCTAGCATCCGTGGCTACTATCTTCCACGTGATGGGGCAAAAGTATTTCCCCTTTGACAAATTTTGAGGGACCAGACACCAGAACAGGCTGCGCCGGACTCCTGGGGAGAGAACTAACGGACGATCTAACGCCTGAATGGACTTGTTCCAAGCAGAGAGAATGGCTGCCTGGAGATATCTGGTATGGATCTGGGCGTAGGGCACTGCCTCGAAGGCGGCCACCATCTTCCCCAGCAGTCGCATACATAAGCGAATAGTCGGCCTCTTTTTGCCTAAGATCACTTGAACTGCTTGAGTTATTGATCTGACCTTTGCTTGAGGTAAAAATATCCTCTGGCAGTCTGTATCTAGCCGAAGGCCTAGATATTCCAACTGCTTTGTGGGTTTCAATATCGATTTTTCTTGGTTCACAATCCACCCGAATTCCTCTAGATGCCGAACTGTGCGAACTACTGCACGATTGAGGCTGGAAGCTGATCTGTCGATAACCAGAAGATCGTCCATGTATGCCAGGACCAAAATGCCTTCTGTCCTTAGGACGGCTAGCACCGGGGCTAACACCTTTGTGAATACCCGCGGAGCTGTTGCCAACCCGAAAGGGAGGGCTACGAACTGGTAATGACGGTGATCTATCATAAAACGAAGAAACTTGTGATGTGCCGGGTAGATCGGCACGTGCAGATACGCATCCTTCCTGTCTATAGATGCTAGAAAGTCGTCTTGATGTAGGCTGGCTGCCACCGAACGTATGGACTCCATACGAAAGGTCTGAATCTTTAGAAAGCGATTTAGGCGTTTGAGGTCTAAGATAGGCCTGACGTCGCCATTGGGCTTTGGTATTATGAAAAGGTTGGAGTAGAATCCCAGACCCCATTCCTGGGTTGGTACTTCTACAATTACTCCTTGGAGCAAGAGACGATCCAATGCTTTTACAAGAGAGGCCCTCTTTAATGGGTCGCTTGGAAGACTTGACCCCTGAAAATGAGGAGGGGGGACTTCCCGAAACTCTAGCTTGTAGCCCGTGGCTACCACGGACAGTACCCAAGAGACGGGAATTCTGGCCTCCCACACTTCGGAGAAAAACCGAAGCCTTCCCCCCACCCAAGAGAGTGGGGGCGCCCCTTCATGAATCTGACTTGATGACTGGTTTAACCGGCTTGCGAGACCATGGCCTCTTGCCTGCCGTGGCTTGTCCTTGTGGGCGGCTATTAAATGCTGAACGCCCGGGAGGCCGTCGATACTGACGGTAAGTTGAAGGGGCCGAGCCTGCGAAGGCCTGTCGCTTAAACGCGGGCCCACGCAATCTTTTCTTGACAGGCAAAAAAGAACTTTTACCACTTGATATGGTCTGGATATATTTATCTAGGTTTTCACCGAATAGTCTCCCACCATGAAAGGGAAATCCTGCTAAAAGCCTTTTGCAGGGTGCCTCTGCTGACCAGTTTTTCAGCCACAAAAGGCGACGCATATGAACCAACAGCAGAGATAAACGGGACGCCTGTTGAATGGAGTCCTTAATAGCATCTACTGCAAAGCAGAGAGCCCTTGGGAGGTCAGCCAATTCACGAGCTTGCTGAGCCGGTATGTCCCTTAATATTTGTTTAATTTGATCCTTTAAAGCCTGACAAACGCCAATGGCTGCCACCGCTGGCTGAACCACGGCACCTACTGTGGTAAAAGAAGCCTTCAGTAGGGTCTCCAACTTTTTGTCGACTGGATCTTTAAACATCTGGACATTTTCAACCGGACAGGTCAGGGATTTATTTACGCAGGAAATGGCTGCGTCCACGGTAGGGAGTGCCCATTTCTTTGCAAATTCCTCTTCCATAGGATAGAGAATAGTGAACCTTTTAGGAGGGATAAAAATCCTATCAGGTCGAGCCCAATCCTGAAAAATCACGCTCTCCAGAAGGGGGTGAACCGGAAAAGACGCACCACTCAACGGTGCCTTCAAGGAACCTAAAGAGGATACCGCGGGGGCTAATTGTTCTGACACTGGAAGTTTAAAAGCAGTGCAAACCATATCTGTCAGAGACTGGATCCACAGGCTCTCCGCTTGAGAAGCCGAAAAAATGTCATCTACAGTGGAACCCTCAATGTCTGAACCGTCGGGACTCGGGTCTGCTTGATCCCCCTGTGGGTCCAATTTCTCCGAAGAGACGACCTCTGCATCTGAAAACACCAATCTAGGTGACGGGGATCTAGCCCGCTTGCCACCTGGCAAAGAGCGGGCAATTAAAGCAGTTAACCTTTCCTCTAGCCCACCCAGGGTGGTCGCTAGCATTTCTTCCGTAACGTAAACGGGAATGGGTTGATTGGGGGCCGCCTCTGCCCCTAGCACCCTCAATGGCTCCTGCAACATGCTGTTCGGTGGTCTATCTGGTGAGGGTGGGACCGCTAGAGCCTGGCCCAAATCCTCTGACCCCGATGGAGACCCCTTTCGTTTTTTGGTACCTTTTGCAGCCTTAGCTGGTCCTGATCCCTTGGGAGCCATTGCACAACCTTGAGACACCCCTAAAGCCAACACCCAACTGTTGTAGCTAGAAGTGAACCATTAATAAGAACAGGCTATGTTAAAAAAAAATCCAAATTTTCATACGCCCGAGAAGGCAGCAATACCGATGAAGTCCTGTGAGTATTGCCACACCAATGCCCGTTAGCTGGAGCCCAAGGTTGCACCGACTCAGATACTGCCAGATCTAAGGCTGAGTCCCTTTAAGAAAAAAACCCTTTTTTTTTTTCTGGTCAGTATGGAGCTAAGTCCAGACCTGAAGATCCACAAACCCCCACTGGGTGTCACTGTATAGCCAGAAATGGCTCAGCTGCGCGCTCTGTGTCCTCAGCCTCCTCTGCTTTCAGGAGGGAATGACCAGCCAGGAAATGCTTTGCTGCTTTAACTGAGACCTGACGCTGCTGGCCCGCCCCCCCCCCCACGCACGCTGACGCTGTAAAAGGCGGCGCGCACGCGCGCCCCCCCCCCACGCTGAAACCAACATGGAGGAAGCAGAAAGCAGAGGAGAAGCCTGGACCAGCGCTAGCAACCCAACAGACACCAGGCAAGACACTAATCTTTATTGTAGTGCACACATAGAGGAAGCTGTCCCCATAGGCTTCCTAAGAAACAGGAGTTTTGTCAGCATTTCCTCCTTATAGCACGTGGGGCTGCAGTATCATGCTAACAGGCAGATCTGGGGGGAGTAGCAAATACATATCTTAAACAAGCATACATAAATCTACATGTTATCTGGGTAAACATTAGTACATCCCATCCTGCCTCAAAAGACATAGTGGAGATAGTGGCTGATGCACAAGCATACCATTAACCAACCCAGAACCCCCAGGGGGATACCTACTGTTGAACCAAGTCCCGCAGGTTCCCTCTTACCTGCTCCACGCCGCAGGGTATTGCAAAATGCAAGAGGCCCAATCTTCCCCCATCTTCGTGGGTATTGTCTTGGACCTTCAGGGACCAGGGTCCTGTGTTAAGGAACCCACACACCTGGACCTATATAGCATCCTGGCATCAGTAGCGTTTAGTTCTTGGAAGAGACTAAGGCACTGGAGCCCAGAATCCAGCCCTCCAAGGAGAGGCATTATAGGCAAAACCCCACTCCAGCAGGGCCCGGGTACCATACACCTTGGCTTTGAAGCACTTCGGACGGATCCGGCTAGCTATCCTGGGTCCCGAGACCTCCGAGGGACAGCTAGACGTGACCAACACCTAAGACACTGGCGAAAAAACTGAAGCACTTCCAGTGGGAGGGGGTTATATAGGGAGGAAACTTCCTGTGAAATTGATTACACCAGTGTCCATCACCTGAAGGTACCCATATAACCAAGTGTAATGGCTATGCGCTCTGTGTCCCGTGATGTACGATAAAGAAAAGGTGAGAGAATAGTTAGATCGATAGAGTGTTGCCAAAGAAGGGGTCAATTTAATGCCAAGGTAAGAGATGGAATTTGACCGCAATGCGAAAGTAGAATGCCCCCGCAGACTCTATAAGACATCCCCCATCCAGGTTTGAATTCAGGGCTTCTGACTTTTCCCAACTCATGACTAAGCCAGAAATGTTTCCGAAGCGCCAAAAGAGGACCAGTAATGACGGCAGGGAAGTATGCGGAGAGGACAAAAAGGAGGAGCAGATCATCTGCAAACAGTGCACATTTTTGTTGTCTACCCCCACTGGTAATACCCAATATATCTGGGTGGGTACAGATTGCCACAACCAGTGTCTCAATGGCATTGACAAAAAGAATAGGGGAAAGAGGACACCTCTGCCTTGTGCCTGAGTAGGCATATTGTAGGAGGGGTTGCTATAAAGTGCCTGTAAAAATGATGGGAATTGAGCGCCAAAATTCCACCCATGCAGTATTCTAAAGAGATAGTCCTACGAGATACTATCAAATGCTTTCCGTATATCAAGGGAAAGCAGCATACCCTTTCTCATGCCTCTCTTATCTCAGGAAAACCAGGTCTATGACATGCTAGTATAAAACCAGCCTTATCCACATGAATATAATTAGTAATAAACTGGTTCAATTGAATAACAAATTGTTGCAAATAATTAGTGAGATCGGCTATAATTGGCCACCTCGCATCTTTGCAAAGCTTTGGGACCAAACAGATTAAGATCTATTATATTCTGCAATGAATGGAACCACCCTCAAGCAAGGCATTATATTGAGCAACTTAAGGGGGAGCTAAAATTTGTGCACATTTTTTTAAATAGAGGGCAGGAAAACCGGCCCCAGAGCCTTTGCCGGCTTAGAGGTGGAAAAAATAGAGCCTCCTAGATATACAAATTGCCGCGCCCTATCAGGAGCATTGGCCAAGAAAAACTGGGGATACTGTTCATGCAAAAATGAGGGAACATAAGATGAAGGGAAGTAGGTCTCCTGTACGAATACCACATCTGCTCCCACCGAGTGATAATATTTAAATTGTGCCCAATTCAATTTTAATTTATGGTTTGGTTCATCAGGTAGGATAGTGTGCATTAAAATCCGAAACCGCTGCCTGGGTATCAGTACAAGATCCTGGCAGGCAACGAATCCTAAAGTTATATTGCCTGAAGTGATTTTCAAGATCCTCAATCTTGGACTGAGCGATCTCTAGGTGTTGATAGAGCCGCCTTATCTGGTCCGAGTTCTGATTGGCTCTAGGAACTTTATCATCAAGTTTAGTCTCTACGGTGTTAATTTTGATGCCTAGCTTTTTAAATTTCAGTTTATCTCCAGGCCCTGTTCCAAAAGGGTAGAGAAGCGGGAAAGAAAAATTGAGCCGCCAGGCGAAAAGTGTAAAAAATGTGGTCTGACCACGGCACTTCTAAGATTTTTGAAGAGTGGAAACGGGGAACATCGCGAGAGTGGGCAAATGGGTGGTCAATCCTAGAATAGGTAGCATGGACACTAGAGTAATAAGTATAATCCTTCTGAGTATGGTTAATCTCTCTCCATATGTCAATCAGGTCACACCGACAATGAAATTTTGCAAATTCAGTACCCAACCTGGTACGCCGAAGTACCCCGGACCCAATGGGCTTAGTCTTATCCAATGCTGAATCAAAGGAGATTTTCGAGTTCCCTCCCATGAGCAGGGTCCCCACAAAATGAGGAGACAAAGTATGAAGCAAGTCTGTGAAAAATGTCAGTTGCTTAGAGTTAGGGGCTAAATACTTTACAAATGTGACCTGAGAGCCCTCGATCTCCCCAGCCACCAAGACATATCTGCCATTGGGATCTTTAACAATAGAGGGGGGGGGGGAAGAGCCTCCTAGATATACAAATTGCCACGCCCTATGTCTCATCAGGAGCATTGGCCAAGAAAAACTGGGGATACTGTTCATGCTAAAAAGAGGGAGCATAAGATGAAGGGAAGTAGGTCTCCTGTAAGAATACCACATCTGCTCCCACCGAGTGATAATATTTAAATGCATTTCGACGCGTAACAGGTAAGTTCAGGCCCTGAGCATTGTGAGACACCAAGGCAGTGGATTTAAGCTGTGAGGATGTAGCCATATCGGGGGAGAAGGGGGAGCTGACTTACCCCAACCATCAGTGGGAATCCTTCATGGATGCAAAACAGGAGTTGCTGGCAGGAATGGATGTCCTGACAAGACAGAAGAGAAGAAGGGAGACAAAAGAGATGAAGGGAGACAAAAGAAGACATACTACCCTGAGGTGGTTTGGAAGGGCAACTGTCTAAACAGAAAAAAGCACGTTATAAATCTTCAGGGTAAAACAAAAAACTTGAATGTGTTATGCAAAAAAAAAAAGGGTAATTTAATAGGAGAACAAAAAACGCTGGAGTGCCCAAGCACAACAGCCCCACAAGAAAATAGTCTCTTGCATAAACGCAGACACGCTTCCGAGTTCACACCAGTCAAATATTAGATAAAGAAAAAATTGTGTTAAACAAAAAAATATATAAATAGAAAAGTGATTCCTAAAAGGCAGCAGTAATCATGTATAACACAAACATAAGAAAAAAGCAAAACTGCGCCAAAGATTGTGTGCAAACACAACAAAACAAGTCCTTGTGAGTAGAAGGTATTAGTCCATTATAATGAAGCCTGAGACAGACAACACCCAGGTGCTTGTAAATTCCAGTGAACCACCACCACATGAACAGAGGCTTACCAAAAGGTAATGAAGTGTCAGCATAAAGTAAATTCTACAGCAGCAGGGTATATCCAGGGGCGCAGTCACATAGAGAATCCTCAATACCGATATCTGTTTACATCAACCCATCCATGGAACCAAGAAATGAAGGAACCGGACATAGTGTAATACCACCAAAAAACAGTTTAATGTCAAGTAAAAACCTACTTACAATCGAAGGTAATTTCAGTCGTATAAAAGCAAATGCCGAGCCCTTCCTCGTAGCGTCGAATGCGGTGACGTCACTGCATGCCGTGTACTCAGGCGCGTTTCGTCATAAAATGACGTTCTCAATCCCCATTGACTAGAGAGGTATGCTTTGCCTGGCAAGGGACCACCAACAATGTTTTAAGGCATGTTGCCTGGTATGGTGGAAAGATGGGGGGGTGCCCACTCAAGCCCACCTTTCTGGATACCCAGGTTGCACGAGTGAATAAGGGTCCATTTAGAATACTAAGGCGAACCCCCACACATCATCATTATTTTTATTTATTTCAATGACTACATAGCTTTACAGCTGTGGGGGGGCCAGGCTTTCTATGTCATTTTGGTGACAATACATTGGCAAGTTATAAACCAATCTTGCAAAAGTAATTGCATGCACATGACTACTTCAGTGTGCATGTAAACATGCACGCTGCATGGTATTTAACAATTTTTTTGCATCTTTACAGATGTTTGATTCTAGCTTTCCAGAACAGAATCTGCAATTTGAGTTTAGTGTTTTCCCAAACCCAAACAGAAACCCTAGTTATTTTAATAATATTCTGTACCAGTTCATCACAGTTAAAAAATAACATTATATCAGATTAAGGTAACCCTGCATAGTGTAAGCCTGTGGTTTCCATACAAACTCTCATAAAACAAAAGATGTAAAGGATAAATCAATGTTTTTGTACTGACATTCATCTCTCTACGCTGAGCCCAGCAAACCTCATCTCCCCCGACACACCACATTTCTGAGTTCATATTCCACTACATTCATTCACAGCCTTTTCTCAACTCCTGCGTGGAGGTCTGGTCTACCCAGAACCACTGCAACATTTCAGTCTGCAAAGGCTTCTGGGAGCTGGTGACACTCTTCAGAGCAATGACCCATATTGCTCCCAATACACCCAAAGCAACAGAACACATCATAAAAACAGCGTGTGCATTAAATGGCAATGAGCGAGGTCTGTGGAGTTTACTGCATGAGGTCAGCGATGGTCAGGTGTGTGCGGGGACTGGTGGGCTCTGCAGTGTGTGCTCCGTCACCTAAGATCTGGAGACACAAATGATGGAGGGAAACACTGTACACTTATTTGGCCTTTCCATTCAGTTCTGAAACATCTGAATGATGAGAACAGAAGGTTATCATCATTCACCACATCACTGGTTACACTTCTAGCTGACATTAGGGTTGCACCAATACTGATATCGATGCTGATAAGAAGCACTGACAAAAGTACTTGTACTGCTCTGATACCTGAAACGGATACCTTTGCAGTGTGATTTGAGCACATACAAAATGAATGGGCTCAAATCGGACTGGAAAAAATCACATGCAATACATTTCACAATTATGTGCCACTTTGTGTTGGTCTATCACATAAAATCCTAATAAAATACAATTCCGTTTTTGGAAAATTTAAAGGGGTGTGAGAATACTTTTTTAAGGCATTGTATATACAGGTCTAAAAATGTAAATCAAAATCAAATCAATTAAACCAAATCAATATTTTATGTGACTACCATTTGGCTTTAAACCAGCATCAATTTTTACACTTGCACCTTTGTACACTTGTATAAAGTCAGAGATTTTGTAGCCTTAGATTCAGGTGTATGATTAACCAGCTATACCAAGCAAGTGCTAACGATCATCAATTTCATTTGTCTTCTGTTAACAAACAGTTGTGTAGGAGGCTTAAAACTGGGTGAAGAACAGCCAAACTCTGCTACTAAGGTAAGGTTGTGGAAGACTGTTTTATGTCACAAGTCACACACCATGGCAAGGCTCAGCACAGCAACGAGACACAAAGTAGTTATACTGCATCAACAAGGTCTCTCTCAAGCAAAGATTTCAAAGCAGACTGGGGTTTAAAAAGGTACTGTTCATGCGCTTTTGAAGAAACATGCAGTGTCGAGTACCGTAGATGCAAAGGTCAGCCAAGGAAACAATGCAGCAAATGAAAGACACATCGTGCTTAAAGGGTTACCAAGGGTTTGAATAAAAAAATAAAATAAAACTAAAATAAAAAAACATGTCATACTTGCCTCCGCTGTGCAGCTTGTTTTGCACAGAGTGGCCCCAAACCTTGTCTTTTGGGGTCCCTTGGCGGCTGTCTCAGCTCCTCCCCACATCAGCTAACCCCCCATGGGAAGCACTTTTCCAAGGGGGTTACCTTGCAGGCGTGCTCTTGAGTCCTGTATTGGGCGTCCATAGCTGCCAACTACAGGACTTGGCCCCGGCCCTCTTGTCATTGGAGTCTATTGACAGCAGCGTGATGCATGATGGCTATCCAATCTATCCAATGAAGAGCAGAGAAGCCAGTGCTTTCACGACAAAGTACTTTCGAGGGCTCATGTAAGTAAAACGGCGGGGGGGGGGGGGCTGGGGGGCCTGTAAGCATTGGATGTTTTTTCACCTTAATGCATAGGATGCATTTAGGTGAAAAAAACGGAAGCTTTACAACCCCTTTAACATCGGAAGATGTCCAGCAGTGCCATCACCACAGAACTAGTGGAAACCAGTGGGATCCAGGTAAACCCACCCACTGTCTAGAGAAGTTTGGCCAGAAATGTTCTTCATGGAAGAATTGTAGCTAAAAAGACTTGATTTGGATTTCTCCTCTGTTCATTTACTTCCCATTTTGGTAAAGCAGTTGTAAACCCAGCTTGGTAATTTTTACCTATAGGTAAAACTATAATAAGACTTACCTGTAGGCAGTGGCGTAGCATGCGGGGGGCAGAGGGGGTGGGTGCACCGGGTGCAACATTTAGGGGGGCGCCAGTGTGTCACTGTCTTCTATTTGTATTCACTGTGTCACTGTGCACCCACTGGACCGGCCCACTGCACCAGTCTCGACAAAGGCCAGCCGGCGTGCTATGATTGGGTGAATTAGGGTCATGAGGCCTGAGCTGGCCTGTCTGTGATCGCGGGTGGTGTATGCGCTTGGAGTCTCCCGCCTCTGCCTCACTGTCACTCTGAGAGCCGCCATCTTCTCCTCCGCCGGTCCGGATCACTTCACCGACCGTGGCACTGGCAGGCAGCGCATATCGTGTGCAGGAAGAGCAGGTGAGGTGAGACCGAGACGAGTAATGTTGCTTGCCTGGCCGGTGGGAGTGTGGGAGTGTCTGGAGGAAAGCAGCCTGGGAGCTGGAGGTCCAGGAGGACTAGTCTAGGGCAGGGGTCTCCAAACCCCAGCCCGCTTGTGTGGTTTATCCGACCCGCACGCACGCACGCAAGCACGCAGCTGGCAGGTCCTGACAGGTCCTGCAAACAAAGAAACAAAGCCGCACACCCGCCCATGCTGCCACGCAGTGCTTTTGGATTGGCTGCTGGGACGGCCGATGTCCCGGCAACCAGTGACATCACTCCTCTTCCCGCCCGCTGTTTGAAATAATGATTCTACCACGTGTGTAGCAGCAGGCGGGAGTCAGGAGTTACAGAAGAGCTGAAGTCGGCTAGTGCGGAGGCAGGGGGTAAATGTGCTGCACAACGCCGATGGGGACATTGGTGTGCTGATGGGGACATTGGTGTGCTGATGGGGAGTCCAGAGTGGATGTTTATATAAGGGAGGGGGGGCGGAATTCTGTCCCGATGCCCATAACCATAAATGAATAATATCTCATGCGCCTTCCAGAACTTCAGAGCCTTGTGCCGGAACCGAGTGATGATATCGTAGCTCTGGCCAACCACAGCGCTGGAGCTTATGGACCCAGAGAAAAGACCCCCTTGTCAGTCATCTCAGCGGTGACAGCACTGGAGGGCTTTGTTCCAAGGTGAGTATTTCATAATGTGCTTGAATGCAGTGCATACTAGCACATTATGCCATTGCCTTGGAGGCATTTTTTTTTTTTTTTTTAACATCCAAAGTTTTACAAATTCTTTAAATGATTATGACTATAAACACTTTATGAAAGCATTCTTCATTTACAGCACTTATCCACAGTAGAGTATGCTAGACTAATTAGCCACCCAAGATTTGGTACTTCATCACCAATTTACGTGTAATGGTTCATTTACACTATTACATTATTATTTATTTTGAATCGCACCCCAAGGCACTGAGGCAACAGGGCAATGGGTTGCACTGCATTGCATAATCCATTATGCTCAAAAGGCTGCTTTAACACATCACAAAAATGTAATAGGCCCTTAATTCATTGTTAATTGGTAAAAAAGATAGGCAGATTTAAGAAAGGGTTGAAAAAAAAGAAGATTTGAGTAAAAACTGGTGAATTGGTGTGCATTTAATTCTCATGACTTCATTACCATAGGGACCATGCACCTGGACGGAATGGCCCATGTGTGCCAAATCCTGGCATTTTTAGTGCAGCATCCTGCCTCCTGAAAAATGTATCACAGACTGAATACTTGAGAGCTGGAGGCTGTACCAAGCAGTACTTGAACTTAGACCCATGGGCATTTGGAGATGTATGCCCAGAGCGCCAGAATCCTGCATTCCGGGTATACTTCCCTAAACACACACTCGTGTTTAAGGCTGGATGTGTTTAGTACTCATATACCATTTAGTACGTTTAGGTACAGTGTCCAGCTGCCACATATCTCGGCATATCATAATTTTTGACAAGCTGCTGGCAGCGGGGTTGGATACTGCACCTGTGACTCCCAGGTACCCAAAAACCACCCCTGTGCATGTAGCCTTATATGGAGTTCTAGGTGTTGGCCTTTTTCCTCACTTACTGGTATAATTATTTCTGGCAGAGAAACATGTTTGGGAAAATATAACAATCCACAATCAGGGAATTGTGAAATCATCTGTTTAGTGGAGGTTCACTCACCATTTCCTCCTATTGTAATATTGTAAATAGGCGAACAGCAACAACTGCAAAGTCACCAATGTGCAGTAGGTTTGTTCTCAAGGAAGAAATCGTTAACGTAATTAAACATCCTGTTTTTAGTGCAACATGATTCTTATTTATTTTTTTCGATGAAGGGGACTTTGTATCTCCTAATCAACTAATACACGTAAACCAAAAGGAACTCAACTATAGGAGCTGTGTCCAAAAGAAGGCAAGTACTGTAAAGAACAAAGGACTGTCACCAGTATTGCCTGTGATCTCTTTGCAGCTGATCTTTTCCCCATTACTGACATTTTATGCCTTGTACCGTGTCTCTGTATGAAGGCAGCCATTTTGGTAGATGCAGGGTTTTGTTCCCCCGTGTCATAGTTGCCTCCCTGATGACTTGTGATCTGATGACGGGTTGGGCCACATCAGCATTATGATTGTTCTCAAAAGGACCATTTGTATCTCTAAGATTAGATATCTAGCGCATCCCCTCCCCTTACATTAGATGTCAAGAACCACCCCACCATCAGAAGTTGAGTCCCCCACTCCCCCTTACATCACAGTGGACCCCCCTTTCCTTATGCTGCTGCTGGAAAGAATCTGGATGCATTGCTTGAAAGCAAAAAGTAGGGGTCTGGAGGAGGACCAGAGGAGGACTGGAGCTCTCCTGCAGCTGCAGGAGAGGTGCGAGGACCACATGAAACGGCCTGGAGGGCCGTATTTGGAACGCAGGCCTTGTGTCTGACACCTGTGATTTAGATGATCACACACTAGAGATTTATAGCCATGTAAATGCAGAACAGGAGTTTTAGGCACAGGAATTGCACTGCCAATTTTTAGAAGGAATTACAAAAAGGTAAATATTTTCAGGGTACTTCTAAGAAGGCATCATTATAATTTCCAGATGTTTCCTATAACATGTCTTCACTTTTTACATTCATCTGCGCTTTCCAAAAGGAGCTAGAAATGTACTTTTTAAAAAACTGAGCCCATAAATAAATTACATTTTTATACCAGTGCCCCCTTACATTATTGTATTCACTCCCCCCTTACATCAGTAGCCTCCCTCAGACTGGCCTGGGGGCGCTGACACTGACCTCCTCTAAGGTGCACCATGCAGGGCTCAGTCAGTCGGCTTCAGCTTGGTTGGCTCTGGTTTTATCCTAGTCTCCTCGCCACAGTCCACACACATCTGACTTCTCCCATGACCCCCATCCAGGCGCACTCCCACTGTCGACTCCTCTCCAGACTCCCCCTCAGAGACTGCAGACACAGATATGAGACAAGAGATGGTCAGAGGTTGCGGACACGATACAAGAGATCAATGCAGCCTCACCAGTGCCCCTCAAATGCAGCCTCGTGCTCATAAAATTCAGCTTTACTGTGCCCACCATTGCTGCCTCACTCTGCCCACCATTGCTGCCTCACTCTGCCCACCATTGCTGCCTCACTCTGCCCACCATTGCTGCCTCACTCTGCCCACCATTGCTGCCTCACTCTGCCCAC
Organism: Rana kukunoris; assembly: GCA_029574335.1. NCBI lineage: Eukaryota > Metazoa > Chordata > Amphibia > Anura > Ranidae > Rana > Rana kukunoris. The sequence goes on from CM056058.1 coordinate 131,698,943, forward strand.
CATTGCTGCCTCACTCTGCCCACCATTGCCAGGCTGGATCACACACAGCGGGCATCTCCTGCTGTGTGTCACGGAGCTGGGTCGATGTTCGGCAGCGGCGGGCTGCTGTTAAAAGGTCCCGCCTCCTATGCCGTCTCATGTGATAGTCTAGAATAGATGGAACACTGATTGAATCAGTGTGCCGCCTATCACATGTGACGGCCTAGGAGGCAGGACCATGTAACAGGGCCGCCGAACACAACCCAGCTCCGTGACACACAAAAAAGATGTCCACTGTGTGCAACACTGTGCACAAGAAGAGATGGAGAGAGGGAGGGGGGGGGGGAGTGCAGCCACATATAAAAAGCAGCCTCAGGGCAGGTGGCCTACTGGGAAATTTCTCCGGCCGGCAGAACCAGCACTTTTGGTTGGACTGCAAGCTGCAGTCCCAACCCTGAGCTGCTCTCTTGCTTCTGGATAGTCCTCCCTCAGACAGCTCAGCAGCCAGATGTGCCCGAGATAGGCCCAATCTCCAGCCTAATATAGGGTGACCAGACATCCCCAGTTTCAGGGGACAGTCCCTGGATTGAGGAAACTGTCCCCAGACCAAGTCTGTCCCTGGTTTTGTCCCCGGATTGGATTTGAACAGGGGCTGGGGCAATTTCAAAGACAGTCCAGTAAGTGCAGAATTAAAAAAAAAAAGGATTTTTAATAAACAGCTTACCTGTAAAATCCTTTTCTTGAAGTACATCACGGGACACAGAGCGCATAGCCATTACATATGGGTTATATGGGTACCTTCAGGTGTGGACACTGGTGTAATCAACTTCACAGGAAGTTCCTCCCTATATAACCCCCTCCCACTGAGAGTGCTTCAGTTTTGTAGCAAGCAATTTCTCTGAGGTTACACAATGTTCCCCAAAAGAGGGGTGGGAGCTCTGTGTCCCGTGATGTACTTCAAGAAAAGGATTTTACAGGTAAGCTGTTTATTAAAAATCCTTTTTTCTTTATCGTACATCACGGGACACAGAGCGCATAGCCATTACATATGGGATGTCCCAAAGCAATGCTCCATGAGGGGAGGGAGACCGTAAGGCCAAAATTAGCCAAACAGAAAATATATCAGGAGGTAAAAAATAGCTCCACCAACAGAAAAAAAGGGGCGTAATCCGGGCCAGAGGATTCTATACTGCTGCCCGTAGGACCGCCTGCCCAAATGCTGCGTCCGTAGCTTTTGTGACGTCCAACTTATAAAATTTAGTAAACGTATGTACGGAAGACCAGGTTGCCGCTTTGCAAACCTGTGCCATAGAGATCTGATGGTGTGCCGCCCAAGAGGCACTCATGGCCCTCGTAGAATGGGCCTTAACTGATAAGGGAGGTGGAACGCGCTTCAGACCATAGGCCTGAAAAATCAGCTGCTTAATCCACCTAGCCAAGGAAGACTTGGCAGCCGGCTGACCCTTCTTGGGGCCATCCGGGAGAACTGTTTTCCGAATCTTTTCTGTAGCCTTGAGATAAACCCTCATGGCTCGGACCACGTCCAAAGTATGAAGCAATCTTTCCTCTCTGGACTGGGGAGTAGGAAAGAAGGATGGTAGGACTAGGTCCTGATTCAAGTGAAAACTGGATATGACCTTAGGCAGGAAAGAAGGCTGAGGCCGCAGAACCACTCTGTCCTTATGCAGAATCAGGTACGGTTCCCTGCAAGACAAGGCTGCCAGCTCGGAGACCCTTCTGGCCAAAGCCATAGCCACCAAGAAAACCAACTTTCGGGTTAGCAGCACAAGAGGGATTTCTGTCAGAGGTTCAAACGGCTGCTTTTGTAAAGCTGACAAGACCAGATTTAAATTCCAGGGGCAGAGGGGAGCTCTAATAGGGGGATTCACATGCAAGACCCCCTGCAAAAAGGTTTTCACAAGCGAATGCGTGGCCAAAGGCCTTTGAAACCATATCGATAAGGCAGACACCTGCCCCTTTAGAGTACTAAGAGCCAACCCCTTGTCAACGCCAACCTGGAGGAATCGCAAGATCCTGTCAATAAAAAACTTGCGAGGATGCCCTCCTTGAGACTCGCACCACTCCACATAGGTCCTCCAGACTCTGTAATAGATATTTCTAGAGACTGGCTTTCTAGCCTGAATTAACGTAGATATGACTTGGGCTGAGAGGCCTCTGCCCTTAAGAATTAGGGATTCAGCCGCCAAGCCATCAAATTTAGCTGCTGTGAAGCAGGGTGGTAGATCGGGCCCTGAGACAGCAGATCTGGGCGCAGGGGGAGTGGCCACGGTGCCCCTACTGACATCCTCACGATGAGTGCGTACCAAGCCCTTCTGGGCCAGGCTGGGGCCACCAGGATCACCGGCCTGCGCTCCACCCTGATCCTTCGTAGAAGGCGGGGAATCATCTGTAGTGGAGGGAACGCATACAGGAGAGAAAACTGGTGCCAGGGGCAAACCAACGCATCGGTCCCGTAGGCCGAGGGGTCCCTGGCTCGGGATACGAATTTGTCCAATTTCTTGTTGAATCTTGTTGCCATGATGTCCACATCGGGAACTCCGAATCTTTGGCAAATCTCTTGGAATACCTGGGGGTGAAGAGACCACTCTCCCGGGAGTAACTGTTGACGACTCAAAAAATCTGCTTGAGAATTGTCTATCCCTGGGATGAACACTGCTGAGATGCAGGGTACATGGGCTTCGGCCCATGAGAAAATCAGGTTTACTTCCCTTTGAGCCGCTAGGCTCCTTGTGTCCCCCTGGTGGTTTATGTATGCCACCGCCGTGGCATTGTCGGACTGTATCCTTACTGGCAGACCCTGCAGGGGGAGAGTCCAGGCGACCAGGGCCAACCGAGCAGCTCTGATCTCTAGGACATTGATGGGAAGCAGACTTTCTGCCTCTGACCACTGTCCTTGCTGGGTCCGTTTTCCTAAGATTGCCCCCCAACCTGTTAGGCTGGCATCTGTGGTTACTATTTTCCACGTGATGGGGCAAAAGGTTTTCCCTTTTGACAATTTTTGAGGGATCAGCCACCAGTACAGGCTGCGCTTGACCCCTGGGGAAAGAACTAATGGACGGTCTAATGCCTGTATGGACTTGTTCCAAGCAGAGAGAATAGCTGCCTGAAGAACTCTGGTATGGATCTGGGCATAGGGCGCTGCTTCGAAGGCGGCCACCATCTTTCCCAGCAGTCGCATGCATAGGCGAATAGTCGGCTTCTTTTTGCCTAAGACTATTTGAATCGTTTGAATCAACGACCTGATCTTCTCTTGAGGTAAAAATACCCTCTGGCATTCTGTATCTAACCGAAAGCCTAGATATTCCAACTGTCTTGTGGGTTGTAACCTTGATTTTTCTTGGTTCACAATCCACCCGAATTCTTCTAGATGCCGCACTGTGCGGACTACTGCATGATTGAGGTTGGAAGCTGATCTGTCGATAACCAGGAGATCGTCCAGGTATGCCAGGACCAAGATGCCTTCTGTCCTTAGGACGGCTAGCACCGGGGCTAACACCTTTGTGAATACCCGCGGAGCTGTTGCCAACCCGAAAGGGAGGGCTACGAACTGGAAATGACTTTGATTTATCGTAAAACGAAGAAACTTGTGATGTGCTGGGTAAATCGGCACATGCAGATATGCATCCTTTATGTCTATAGATGCTAGAAAGTCGCCCTGATGCAGGCTGGCTGTCACTGAACGTATGGAGTCCATACGAAAGGTCTGAATCTTTAGAAAGCGATTTAGGCGTTTGAGGTCTAATATAGGCCTGACGTCGCCATTGGGTTTTGGTATAACAAAAAGGTTGGAGTAGAATCCCCGACCCCATTCTTGGGTTGGTACTTCTACAATTACTCCTTGGAGCAATAGGCGATCCAACGCCTTTACGAGAGAGGCCCTTTTTAATGGGTCGCTTGGAAGACTTGACCCCTGAAAATGAGGAGGGGGGATTTCTCGAAACTCTAGTTTGTATCCCGTGGCTACCACGGACCGAACCCAAGAGTCAGGAATTCTGGCCTTCCAGACTTCGGAGAAAAACCGAAGTCTTCCCCCCACCCGAGAGAGTGGGGGCGCCCCTTCATGAATCTGATTTGATGACTGGTTTAGCCGGTTTGCGAGACCAGGGTCTCTTGTTTGCCGCGGCTTGACCCTGTGGGCGGCTATTAACCGCTGGACGCCCGAGAGGCCGTCGATACTGACGAGAAGTCGAAGGGGCCGAGCCTACAATGGCCTGTCGTTTAAACGTGGGCCCACACGGTCTTTTCTTGACCGGTAAGGAAGTACTTTTTCCACTTGATATGGTGTGGATATATTTATCTAGGTCTTCCCCGAATAGTCTTCCCCCATGAAAGGGAAACCCTGCTAAGAGCTTTTTGCAGGGTGCCTCTGCTGACCAGTTCTTTAGCCACAAAAGACGACGCATGTGAACCATCAGTAGAGATGAACGGGATGCCTGTTGGATGGAGTCCTTAATAGCATCTACTGCAAAGCAGAGAGCCCTAGGGAATTCTGCTAATTCATGAGTATGCTGAGCCGGCATGTCCTTTTATATCTGTTTTGCCTGATCCTTCAAGGCCTGACAAACACCAATGGCTGCTACTGCTGGCTGAACCATGGCACCTACTGAGGTAAAAGCGGCTTTCAGTAGGGTCTCGAATTTCTTGTCGACCGGATCCTTGAACATCTGGACATTTTCAACCGGACAGGTCAGGGATTTATTCACGCAGGAAATGGCCGCGTCCACTGTGGGGAGTGCCCATTTCTTTAAATATTCCTCTTCCATAGGATAGAGAATAGAGAATCTTTTAGGAGGGACAAAGATTCTATCAGGTCGAGCCCAATCCTGGTAAATCACGTTCCGCAGAAGGGGGTGCATTGGGAAAGACGCACAAGTTAATGGAGCCTTTAAAGAACCCAATGAGGAAACCTCCGGGGCTACTAGTTCTGGCACTGGAAGTTTAAAGGCAGTCCGAACCATATCTATCAAAGACTGGATCCACAGGCTCTCCGCTTGAGAGGCCGAGAAATATTCATCTATAGTGGAACCTTCCCTGTCTGAACCGTCGGGACTTGGGTCTGCCTGATCCCCTTGTGGGTCCCGTTCCTCTGAAGAGGAGACCTCCGCATCTGAAAACCCCACACTGGGTGAGGGGGATCTAGCCCGCTTGCTACTTGGCCAAGGACGGGCAAACAACGCAGTTAACCTTTTCTCTAGCCCACTCATGGTGGCTGCTAGCATTTCTTCCGTCACGTAAACGGGAATGGGTGGATCGGGGGCCGCCTCTGCCCCCAGCACCCCCAATGGCTCTTGTACTATGCCACTCGGTGTTCTAACTGGCGAGGGTGGGGCCGTTGAAAGCTGGCCCAAATCCTCTGACCTCGATGGAGACCCCTTTTGCTTCTTGGCACCTTTAGCAGCCTTGGCTGGTCCAGATCCCTTTGGAGCCATTGTACAACCTTGAGTCACCCCTATAGCCAACACCTGACTGTTGCAGCTAGGAGTAACCAATATGAGGACAGGTATGAGGAAAATGAAAACTTTTTTTTTTTTTTTTTTTTTTTCAAAAAAAAATCTTTTTTTTTTTTTTTTACCCGCCTGGGAGGTGGCAATACTGAGGAAACCTGTGAGTATTGACACACCAATGCCCGTTAGCCGGAGTCCAAGGTAGACTCAGATACTGCTGGATCTAAGGCTGAGTCCCTTTAAGCAAAAAAACTTCCTTTTTTTTTTTTTTTTTTCTGGTCAATAGTGGAACTAAGTCCTAGACCTGAAGATCCACAAAACCGCCACTAGGTGTCCCTGTGTGGCCAAAAGACCCAGCTGCACGCTCTGTATCCTTCTTCCTCTGCCTCCAGGAGGGAAAGACCAGCCAGAGAAAAAGTTTTTCCTTTAAACAGACCCTGACGCTGCTGGCCCGCCCCCCAACGCACGCCGACGCTATAAAAGGCGGCATGCACACGCGCGCGCACCCCCCCCACGCTGAAAACCACATGGAGGAAGCAGAGCAGAGGAAACGCATGGACCAGCGCCAGGCAGCACCAACAGACACCAGGTAAGCACTAATCTTATTGTAGTGCACACACAGAGAGGAAGCTGTCCCCATGGGCTTCCTAAGAAACAGGAGTTTTCACCAGCACTTTCCTCTTTAAAAACATGTGGGGTTGCAGTATCAATGCTAACAGGCAGACCTGGGGTGAGTAGCAAATATATATCTTACACAAGTATACATATATCTACATGTTATCTGGGTAAACATTAGTATCCCATCCTGCCCACACAGACATAGTGGAGATAGTGGCTGATGCACAAGCATACTATTAGCCAACCCAGAACCCCCAGGGGGATACCTACTGTCGAACCAAGTCCCGCAGGTTCCCTCTTACCTGCTCCACGCCGCAGGGTATTGCAAACTGCAAGAGGCCCAATCTTCCCCCATCTCCGTGGGTATTGTCTCGGACCTTCAGGGACCGGGGTCCTGTGTTTAAGGAACCCACACCCCTGGACCTATATAGCATCCTGGCATCAGTAGCGTTTAGTTCTTGGAAGAGACTAAGGCACTGGAGCCCAGAATCCAGCCCTCCAAGGAGAGGCATTATAGGCAAAACCCCACTCCAGCAGGGCCCGGGTACCGTACACCTTGGCTTTAAAGGACTTCGGACGGATCCGGCTAGCTATCCTGGGTCCAGAGACCTCCGAGGGACAGCTAGACGTGACCAACACCTAAGACACTGGTGAAAAAACTGAAGCACTCTCAGTGGGAGGGGGTTATATAGGGAGGAACTTCCTGTGAAGTTGATTACACCAGTGTCCACACCTGAAGGTACCCATATAACCCATATGTAATGGCTATGCGCTCTGTGTCCCGTGATGTACGATAAAGAAAAAATAATACTGAATTACATACCCCCACCCCGCCACTCCTACTAGGCTTAGGGGGTGTATTTTTTCAATTATCTGTGCCCCTTTCTGATGATCATGTGCTGGTTGGAGCGGAGGGAATACTTCTTCAGTTTCGGGCGCATGCCCATTCAGCTCCGCTTGCATCTTCTTTTGCCTTGGCTCAAATCCCAGCCAGTCACCTGCCTGCTCTTCTTCTTGCCTTCCCTGGTGGAGTGATCTTCTTCTGCTCCCCACCGAGTAGCAGCTGGGGGCCCGGAGAGTAAGACTTGGGAGGCTGTAGGGCAGGCAGTGGTGGCGATGGTTATTGAGACGCTGATTGCCGCCATTACTAGTAAAAAAAATTAAATAAAATATGTCCCCGGTTTTCATTTTAAAAATTTGGTCACCTTAGCCTAGTAGCTCAGGCAATACAACACACGTCTACCCAGAAAGCCGTCCAAGTGGCACAGAACATAGATTACCTGACCTCACCCGAATATATAGGTTCTCCCAGCAGGCCAAGGGTTTCAAGAAAACTTCTGCCCATTGGCTGAGAATTTGCATATACCCATATCCTGACCTTGCATTGCCCTTCTCATATCTAGTACCACCAATTTCCCGGCCACCTAGAGGTAGATAAAAGAAGTGCAACAAGGCCAAACTTAGGGAGAAAAACAATAGATCTCTATCAACCAACCAGGAAAGTTAATCCTGGCAGGTAAAATTTGTGAGGAGCAACCCTGCCTAAACTCCAGGGTGCTACACTTCAAAGTACAAACTTGAAGAAAATACAAAGACGTGCATTTTCTGTATGAATGTTGGCATTGAAGGGGAACCTTATTTATAGTTTGCACAGTAATTAGAGTCACTTGTATGTATTTTTCTGGAAAGCACTTATTTTCTTTTTTTTAGATGTAGTATTGTACTGCTGTATAGTATTCACATGATGATGGTAGAAAAAAAAATACTGCGCTTATCCAACAAGATAAATGAAAAAATAAATAAAAATTAAAACAGGAAGCAACTATAGGTGTTATATTACACTAAAAACAGAAATAGATACAAAAAAACTGCGCTGTTTTGTATCCAATTCACATGATGATCCTTTTGATACAGTAATCACCACACCAACTTTTTGTTGCTTTTATCTGGATGGGTCGGGATATTTCCCGAGCCTGGGCCTGCTGAGTTAGGAACTGCACTTTTGTGATCCATAGGAGAAGTATGGCGAAAATAGATTAGGCTATACTTCTCCTTTAAAGGATATGTAATGCCAAAACATTTTTGTGGTGTGGAACTTCTTTCATGTTTTTAATGTTGTCTGTGCCCTCACTATTTAACCCTTATTTATTTTTTCCTGGTGAAAATTGTCACTGGGATACAGAATAAGGGGAAATCCAAAAACTCTGAGATGTCATCAGAACAAAAATAGAGGGGAAATCTTCCAATGTGAATACTTATGCCGCGTACACACTATCATTTTTTGTGATGAAACAAAACAACGTTTTTCAAACTTCATTTTCCAAAACGACATTGCATACACACCATCGTTTTTCCAAAATGCTCTAGCAAAGCGTGGTGCTGTACACCACGTTCGACGGCACTCTGTTCCATTGAAGCTCCGTCTCATAACTTGCCTCTGAGCATGCGCGGCTTTAAAAACGTTGTTTTCAACATCGTTTTGCCCACACACCATCACTTTTTATGACACAAAAAACGTCGTTTTGAAAAACGACACAAAAAATTCAAGCATGTTTGAATTTTTTTTTGGTTGTTTTTTTTAAGACATAAAACGACGTTTTGTCCACACACCGTGATTTTAAATGACGTTTTTGAAAACGTTTTTTTTTCATCATAAAAAATGATCGTGTGTACGCGGCATGAGGCTTCATTTACACTAACAGCTTGTAAACTTCAGTTTAGAAGCTTTTGTCGTTCTTTTGCTAAAGCTTCTAAATGCAACTCCATAAAAGCCTATGTGTCCATGTACACATAGGCTTTTAGTAGAGTTTAGGAGCTGCTGGAGTTAGGAGAGGTGCCTTTCCTTCGAGCATGTTAAACTGCATAGTGCTTTGCGATGTTATTAGTCCTTTCCTATGTTGTAAAAAATTTGGTTGATTCTGCCTGTTCCTGGGTCCCCCTAGGTGAGCTGAACATGGTAATCATGACTCTTGAGCCATGATAACGTGGTCAGGTTATGTGTCTCCATCAATCCGCAGTGTCTCCCTCTCTCCCTGCCTGTCACTTCCTAGTGTGTGATTCAAGCTCAAAAACCCGACCCTCCCCTCCTGACTAGGGAAGAGCTCCGCGTTCGATTTGAACGTATGTTCGTCTCGAACATCATCTGTTCGACCGTTCGTCGATATTTGAACGTTATGGGCCATTCGCGCCAAATTCGAGTGGTGCGTCACGGCCCATAATTCACTACAGGCTAGTCAGTTAATGTTACAGTGTGTAGAGGATATATATACATCCCAGGTGTTGTACATATATTTACACACTGTATAGCTTAGCTAGATCAGTTCTTCCTAATATACTGGCAGGCAGGTGATTGTGCTATTTAAAGACGTTATCACAGACAGACACCCAGCAGGTACAATATTTAAAGGAATTTTAATTTTTTATTTTATTATCATTAAAATCACTGCTCCTGATGCAAAAAAAAAAAATGAAAAGTTCCTTTAAATATTGTACCTGCTGGGTGTCTATAGTTTGCCTGTGAAAACGTCTTTGAGAACCCGGGTCTTACCTGAGGGAACATGTATCAATGGAAAAAAGTTTTAAAAACTGTCGTTTTTTCAGGAGTCCTGCTCCTAAAAAAAAAAGACAGTTTTTTTCTGTTCAAATATTTTTATTGAGTAAATAAAGTACAGAGTACACAAACAATGTATTACAATTTGTTACAATAATGGATACAACAAATAATAGGCTACCTGAGATAGGAGCAACCGAACATGTGGTGTATCAAATACAAGACATAGATAACAAATATCAGGATAAAAAAGATAACCAAAAAGACTAGAAACAAGGTAAGAGGATTAATGTCCTTTCACCTATAGATACAGGCATGACGGGAAAGATGGGAGTCGCCCAGACGGAGATGGTTATATTATTTTGGGACATTTGAAAAAGGGAGGAAAAAGAGGAAGGGAAGGAAAAAGCGAAAGGAAAGAAAGAGAGAAAAGAAAAAGAAAGAGAAAGGAGAGAAAAAGGACGGTCGGCAGGGTCGCATGAACCCCAGGAAGGGGCTATGGGCTGGTAAGGGGGATACATGATACTTACGGTACCGAAAGGGACAGATCAAAATCAGGAGGAAGAAAATGCTTTGCCCAGGGAGTCCAAATTTTACTGTTTTGGGGAATCCTATCCACAATGGTAGCTTCAATTTTGTCATGGATCATTGCTTGGGTTACCCTATGTTTGACGACAGTTTTTTTTAAACATTTTACCATTGATACATGTTCCTTGGGGCAAGACCCGGGTTCTCAAAGACGTTTTACGACAATAACTTGCATATTAGGCTTTAAAATGAGCACTTTTGAATTCGAACGTTCGAGTCCCATAGGCGTCAATGGGGTTCTAAATGTTCGCCCGAATGTTCGGTCCGTTCGACGGTTCTGGTGCGAACCGAACGCGGGGGTGTTTGGCTCATCCCTACTCCTGACACTATTCCGAGTGGCAGTAAAGTCAGTGCTCACAAATATTGTAAGCCCCTCTGTTATAACACAATACCCCTGTAGGAGCTGCTGGTTAGATTTGGGTTTTGCACGTTACCTCTAAGTTTGTTGTCCGGGGGAGTAAGTCTGTAGAAATTGCAATGTCCACACAAGATGTAAAACCTTTAACTGTTAAGTTTTATGCAGCAAAAATAAAACCTATGAAGGAAGTAGAGAGTATAGAAGGGGAAGGTTCAGGTACGCGGTACAGAATGCACAAAAATATCTAAAGTTACATTATTCACCACTCTCTCTTGAATGGGTATTGCTCACCCGGATAGACCCCTCTCACATGGTCTAGCAGCCGGGATGATGCACGAACAGTATGAGAACAGTCTCTATTTGTGAATTTACACGTTTTTGTAAGAACACTATTGTTGAAGGTCACTTGAGTTTGTATTATAATTTTACATTTTCTAGGTGGGAACGCAATAAAAAAAAATTTATATATGTATGTTGACTGAAGATTTAAGGTTTTTTGATTGCAGCACCACTTCATTTATCATTTATTTTGATATTTGCAATTTTTTCTTGTTCGCACGTTGGTGTAATTTGTTAATTATTATTTATTTAATAAGGGTTTCAGCGCAGCTTTTTCTTCCGTTTATATGTTATATCTTTTGCCAATCTTACATTTTTTGTATGCCTTTTAGATATCATTAGTCTTTAAAGAAGGACACGCCTCTGAAGAAAGGGAATTTCCCTGAAAAGCGTTGGGCCTCATCACAATACTTAAGACCAACGTATTAATTTATGATTTTTTTATGTATTCTGATTTGTTATGAATTATATTCATGATTTTTTGTTCGCCATATACCTGGCTTCTTAGACATTTATATGATAATCAAATGATAATCAAATGATAATCAAATGATTTTCAAATGTATCATTTTTGTTATTCTTGTACCCTCTAAAGTCCCAACCCCTTGCTAAGGGGACACCCTTTTTATCTCTGGTACAAAACTCTTTTTTCCAGCCAGGAAATGAAGTGGGCTTCGTGTGACTTTCTGCAGTTTCTAATGCACATTGTGAGGAGCTCACAGTGTTCAATGAAATCAGAATAAACAATTTTAGTGCAGGAAAGGAGCCTGTACAACTTTGCAAGCCTGAAGAGAAGACTGGAGTTCAGATTTAAGAAAATCTTCTAATTGGATCAAATAGAGTGCGGAGTAGGGAAAATTAATACAGTAAGTAACAATGAAATATTGTCACTGTCATTAATAGAGGATAACGGTTAAAGTTGTAGGAAAATCCGATATGACGTCAAGCAATGGGCTCCCATGTCCTGCATCAGTGATCTTTATGACAAAAAAATCTGAAATAACACATCTGCCCGAGTGTAACCAGATCAGCCCCACCAGGAGAAAAACCTTGCCCCATAAAATTGTCATATATTTGACGATCACATATTTATGAAGCAAGTTACAGGTCAAAGCTAAAAACATGCTTATAATGTCCTAATCTTCAAACAGGTAATTTTACAGCCAGCCGATGGGGCCTCAGTATGTTATTAAAAAAGTTAGCTAAGCCTAGACATCTTACATATGGTGACGTGCCAGACTGTGTGCATCTCTAATATACATTAGAAGGGGAAAGGGAACGCCTCACACTGGACTATCCCACATATAAAAAACCCGATCTACTAAAGCAAGAGCAAAGAAGAGCGAAAGTGTGTTACAGTCGACTGCTATGGCAAACAACTTTCATTTTCTTCATTACAACCAGGATATACAGTATCTCACAAAACACAACTATTAACCACTGTCAAATGACAGAGCCACTTTTTGCGATTCGGCACTGCGTCGCTTTAACTGAAAATTGCATGGTCTTGCGACGTGGCTCCCAAACAAAAGTGAGGTCCTTTTTTACCCCACAAATAAATCTTTCTTTTGGTGGTATTTGATCTCCTCTGCGGTTTTTATTTTTTGTGCTTTAAACAAAAATAGAGCGACAATTTTGAAAAAAAAGCAATATTTTTTTTATTTTTGCTATAATAAATATCCCCAAGAAATTTATAACAGAAAAATGTTTTTTTCCTCAGTTAAGGCCAATACGTATTCTTCTACATATTTTTGGTAAAAAAAAAATTGCAATAAGCATTTATTAATTGGTTTACGCAAAAGTTATAGCGTCTACAAAATAGGGGATAGTTTTATGGCATTTTTATTAATATTTTTTTTTTCTAGTAATATCAGCGATTTTTATCATGACTGTCACATTATGCCGGACACATCCGACACTTGATGCTATTTTGGGATCATTGTCATTTATACAGTGATCAGCGCTATAAAAATGCACAGATTACAGTGTAAATGACACTGACAGGGAAGGGGTTAATCACTAGGGAGCGAGTAAGGGGTTAAGTGTGTCCTAGGGAGAGATTCTGAGTGGGGGCTGGGCTACCTTTGACACAACGCTGACCACTGCTCCCGATGACAGGGAGCAGTAGATCAGTGTCATGTCACAGGCATCCCCCGTTCTGCAGCTCTGTGACACACGATCGTGAGACAGCAACAGACATCGAGTCCGCGGGTCCAAAGTGCACGGTTACTGAGCTTGCGGCAGTACCTGTACGTTGCTATGTACATGGCACGGTCGGCAAGTGGTTAAAAAAAAACAAATATTGTTTGTACACCTTTTATTTTTATTCACCCAGAATGTATTTAGGTTTAAACTGAAAGTTCCATTGGGCTTAATGATAATTGTAGGCGTAATTCATTCGATTATAGTTGTGCCACTTATGGCAATTCCTAAACCATCTAATGCTATGACCTGTGGATCATGCAAAAATATGATTTCCTCTAGAGAAAGTTTTGTGTCTATGAATAACCTCACAATAGATTCAACAGACAGAAATCTGACCATATCACCCAGAATAAATGATAGAACTACAGGTCTTGTTTACAGACAATGGAACAGTCAGGTATGGGGTGCGCTGTAATTCATAATATCAGGAGACGATAATTCTGGGTGTAACTGTATCATACGTGTGTACTTCCTCCTGGAAGGGGGGGGGTTGTGTCTTGGTAAATGCCATTGTATAAAAGGTCTTTGTATTAGGCAGTGATACACAGAGCAGTTTTATGGAGCAATAGTCCCGCTCGTTGCACAAGTGTGACCAGATGAACATCAAACTGTCTCTCTGGCTGCAGCTGCATTGAATCTGAGAATCCTGCTAATCCATTTTCTGCAATGAAAAACATCTGGTGTATTAAGGTCCCCCCACCTCGGTCCTATGTATTCATTGTAGATAAAAAGAAATGAGATGTAAGCCCTGCCGGAGGGGAAAGCATCCAAATACTTCCAAGGCACATAGAAAGAGCAAACCAAATAAAGCCATGCTCCACCTGAAATGGTCACCTGCACAAGATGAAGGCCACTATCCTGAAATCACCTGGACAAGATAGAGTCCCCCATCTTAAGTTCTTCCACAGAATATGGGGGTCCCCAGGTTCAGGCCTTTAAAACAAGATGGGGGCCACCAACCTCTGGTCTCCTGCAAAAAAATTATGTCCACCATCCTCAGGTCTACTGCACAACATGGGTTCTCCCATCCTCTAATCTCATGCACAAAATAAAGGCCACTATCCTGGAGGTCTAAACCGAAATGCAGCCAGTCAATTTACAATGAACCTGGTCACCTTCATAGTGTTTCTGTTTTGTTTGAACTAGATTGGTTGAATCCTCACAGATACAGCCCATGGCGTCCATTTCACTTTACTTGCAGTATTTAATTCAAGAATTAGACCAATCCTTTTCCCCTTAGTCACTCTACAGAGTACTGCTAGGACTAGACTATACATATATTCGAACTCCTTTCTCTAAAACATAATTTGTTCACATTTTATCTCTTGGGGTTTCAGCAGCCGTCTGATGGTCCCCCATGGTTGCTAAATGGTAAACATATTTTTGTTGCTCTCCTTACTTCAGTGGAATATATTTGCATGCTAATGCACATTCCAGCGAGTCATATTCCATCGCTTGCTGGGATCCGCTATTTATATGATGGGAAAAGTAGGTCTGATACATCCTCCTGGTGTATGAATATCAGGTGCTTCCACTGACAATCCACAGAGAGGACCCCGGGTGGAAGACGAGAATCTGATACTCTGATCCCAGGTATACAATCATATGTACATAATTCCCAACCTGAAAATAGCTTTGTATTCTTTAGCACAGCACGGCCCAAAGATAGGACTGTGCTTACATCAGCACATGTAACTACATCCAGGAGAGAACAAGAAAAAGTACTAAATGCAATGTACCGGGATCAGCTCAGATTACGGAATGGAAAAGGCGAATACAGTACAAAAAACACCAAGCTTAAATCTTAAGGTGCAACGATAAGGGAACCCATAGACATATGAAGAGAATAATGATGTGCCCAGTTAAAAAACATTATCCGATACTGTTCCCTTCCAGATAAGCTGGAGACGCGCTATATTTTGTGGATATGTCTTCACCCTTACTGTATATGAGCTTCTTGGACATCCCATTCCAAAACCATGACAGCATGCAGATGCCCCTATTTGTTGATATAACAGCCTCCACTTTTCTAGGAAGACTTTTTATGGGATTTTGTAGTATGTCTGGGGCTAATTGGTGCCTATTTGTGGGGCCAGGTACTAAATGTTGAATGAGAAGACCTGGCTCACAAATGTTCCATATCATCCCAAGAGTTTTCAATAGGGTTGAGGTCAGGGATTTGTGCAGGACACCAAACTATTCAAAACATGTCTTTATGGAGTTGGCATTGTGTACAGAGGCACAATCATGCTGGAACCGAAAGGGGCCTACTCCAAACCATTACTACTATTGTCTAAAATGCCTTTGTATGCTGTAGTATTCCAAGCAATCTTCACTGAAAGGACTTGCACTCAGTCACTGGTATGTGGGGGCATACATTATATTTGGATCCCCCACCCTCTTTAGAAGTATTAATATAGTTATAGAAATATGTCCATTCAAGCATTGGAGTTAATTTCCCATACTACATAATGGTTCTCCTGACAGACGTTCGATCATAACCTGTACACTCAACCACCTTCTTCAACTTATAGAGACCCAGTCCCTGTTCTCCATTCCAGGGATGAATCAGGCCCAAATTTTTGCCCGAGTTCAGATCTGAAACTGAGCCAAATATGCACAGGACTCCCGTGCAATTCGCTCTAAAGCCGTTTCAGAGATGTGTGAACCGGCTCCATTGAGAGCTGGTCACAATCTCCGGTCATGCAAATTGGATGTGGAAAACCTGCATCCAATTTGCTCTAGTAAGAAACCAAGCCTTAAAGGAGTACCTCTAGATCACTGTTTTTTAAATATTTCCCTCAGTGCATTGTGTATCATAAACAATTGATTTTTCCTATTACAATTCTGTTTTCACCTATTTTTGCATCAGTGCTGTCGATTTTCTCCAACCTCTTTTAGCTACTTCTGCTTACATGCACTTGCTCCATCGTGCACTGCACATCATTGCTCTGGACTTTTCTGATGGTGACAACAGTGGACTATGAATGCCCAATATGTCTTAAAAAATACATCAATATGTTAACATTTACATGGTTTAACCACTTGCTTACTGGGCACATATACCCCCTTCCTGCCCAGGCGAAATTTCAGCTTTCAGCACTGCGTCGCTTTAAATTAAAATTGCGCGGCCGTGCGACGTGCCTTACAAACAAAATTGACGTCCTTTTTTTCCCCACAAATAGAGCTTTATTTTGGTGGTATTTGATCACCTCTGCGTTTTTTTTTTTGTGCTATAAACAAAAAAGAGCGACAATTTTGAAAAAAAACACAGAATATTTTTTACTTTTTGCTATAATAAAAATCCAATTTTTTAAAAAATATATATTTTTTTTCTCAGTTTAGGCCGATATGTATTCTACATATTTTTGGTAAAAAAAACAATCGCAATAAGCGTATAGTAATTGGTTTGCGCAAAGGTTATAGTGGCTAGGAAATAAGGGATAGAATTCTGACAATTTTTTTTTTTTTTTTTACTAGTAATACGGCGATCTGCGAATTTTGTCAGGACTGCGATATTGCGACGGACACATCGGACACTTTTGACACATTTTTGGGACCATTCACATTTATACAGCAATCAGTGCTATAAAAACGCACTAATTACTGTATAAATGTGACTGGCAGTGAAGGGGTTAACACTAGGGGGTGAGGAAGGGGTTAAATGTGAGTCCTGGGTGTGTTCTAACTGTGTGGGGGGAGGGGGTGACTGGGGGAGGTGACCGATGCTGTCTCCCTATGTACAAGAGAAACAGCATCTGTCTCCTCTCACTGACAGGACGTGGAGCTCTGTGTTTACACACAGAGCTCCACGTCCCTGCTCCAAACCTGCCGATCAGCGGGTACCTGGCGGACATCGCGACCGCCAGGCACGTGCATCGGCATCTCGGGGACGGAAAACACGATGACGTCAATTGACGGCAGCTTGGATATTCAGATCCCCTAAGCTGCCGTCAATTGAGCATACACGGGGACTGAAGTGGTTAAGTATTTGATTCACATCTACTCTAAGTAAATCTCTTTTTTCTAATGGCCACAGGCCACCCTAGGCTTGTCCAGGTAGTGGTAACCACACTCGAAAATGAATCCATACTCATTCCTCCAATGTGAAGATCCTATAGAGGGGACTCATACTGTAAATCTGATTGTGTCTCTCTTTACGTTCCTCCATCCATACGCAGTGTGTGAGTGGCAGAGAACAGCAGTGACCTGATCCAAGAGAAATACAAGCTCTGAGCACTATATTTCTCCCTAGACACAGCCAGGCGAAGCTGTTTCTTCCTATTTAACACCCCTGGTGGATTTTACATTGTATGGTTTTTCCACAACAGTTGCAAGGAATGTAAACAGAGCAGAGTTTGGGGTCACATCTGGATCCCACGTTTGCGGCATCCCACTCCAGACTAAGTAAGATGAGAACTGTTACCTTAATCTGTCAGATTCCCAACCTCCAGCAAGTCCACAGATTGCATTCATTTCCATACAACGCGCTGATTAGATGACCTCTCTGTGTGAATGACAAACCTGATCTAGAAGAATTGGACTCTTCATCAAGATGAGCTCCCCCAATCTTCGTGTGTCATCCCAAACCATTTCTACACGGATCATTTACTGTTTGAGAATTGGGCCTCATAGGAAATAATGGTTCAACCAAACAGCAGAGAGATTATATATGACAGATATATAGTATCCTTGAGAAAGAAAGGGAAGGGGAGGAGAAAAAGAGAAGAGCGAATAAGAGTACAAGAGTGTGGCAGGCGCAGCACTATGAAGTGCTTCATGCGCTGTGGCATTAGAAGAATTGTGATATCTCTGAATTTTCAGTCCAACAAGACTGTCTATTACTCTGAAATTCCTCTATTGCCGTTCTATGGAAGCAGTAGGTTTAAAGAGCACACCAAATGCTTAAATAACTTCTTTAATAACTTCACTTTTCTTCATATAAAATACTGCTGCTTTGCAGCAGACAGTCCATGTACAAAAACACGTGATGAATAAGTATAACAGAAAGTGGTGGTTCAAATATTCAATCTTGTCATTTAACATAAAATGGTGGATATTCTCTCTCTCTCTCTCTCTCTCTCTAATGTGAGATTAGCTGTGATTGGGCCAAGGCTTCTGATGAGTCACAAAAGCTTAACTCTATGCTTGCTGGCATGAATTATACTGTTATTTCATACCTACTGCTGCCACACAAACAAATGACTCTTAAAGGCATATTTTTTCTTTTGCTTCTGTGAACACAACATACAACTATTATATAACACCCAAGCATAAAATCACAGTGAATAACTCTGCCTTTGTCTCTCATATATAAACATGTGCACTACATTAGGTTCTTAGCAGGTTTAGCTGTATATACATGCAAGTTATATTAGCTACTTAGGACAGGTTCTAGCTGGCCAGCTACAAAGAGAGAGGGGAAGAGAGGAGAATGAAAAAAAAGAGGAAAAAGAGATGAAGGGAGAGAGAGAGATATTAGGAGAGAGAGGAGAAGAGCCACACAGATATGAGGAGAGACAGATCAGCGGAATAGAAATCCCCCCCCCCCCCAAAAAAAAAAAAAAAAATACTTATGAACTTTGCCTCTGTCACATCAGGGAAATTCTCCTTTACTTCCTGTCCCAGAGACACAGCGAGAAGTAAGAGAAAATTTCTTCATACTAAGGCTCCATGCACACTGGCTTAAAAAAAAAAAAATTACAATTACAGACATATTTTAGGCTCAATGTTTATAGAGGCAAGAAAAAAAAACTTCTGTTTTGCATTTCTGATTGGAACTCGGTACAAAAAATGTTCCACAGGTGCATCTCATAAAACTAGAATATCATCAAAAAGTGCATTTATTTCAGTAATTCAGTTCAAAAAGTGAAACTCATTTTATACAGATGCGTTACACACAGAGTGATATATTTCAAGCATTTCTTTCTTTTAATTTTGATGATTATGGCTTACAGCTAGTGAAAACCCAAAAGATGGCTGCTTTCAGTTCACCTGCATTGCTTGGTCTGATGTCTCTTACCTCCCTCTTAACAATACCCCACAGATTCTCTATGGGGTTTAGGTTAAACTGGTTTGCTGGCTTATCAAGCACAGTGATACCATGGCCATGAACCAGGTATTGGTACTTTTGGCAGTGTGGGCAGGTGTCAAGTCTTGCTGGAAAATTAAATCAGCATCTCAATAAAGCTGGTCAGCAGAGGGAAGCATGACGTTTAGTGTTCTAGAATTTCCTGGTAGAGGGCTAACTGGCTTTAGACCTGAAAAAACACAGTGGACCAACACCAGCAGATAAAATGGTTCCCCCAAATAATCACTGACTGAAAAAATGTGCATTTCATTTGGAAATTAAGGTCCCAGAGTCTGGAGGAAGAGTGGAGAGGCACATAATCCAAGTTGCATGAGGTCCAGTGTGTGCTTGGTTGCCCAGCAAACTTGCCTGACCTAAATCCCATAGAGAATCTGTGAGGTACTGTCAAGATGAAGATGAGTGGCACCCGACCCAACAATGCAGAAAAGCTGAAGGCTGCGATCATAGAAACCTGGACCTTCATAACACCTGTCATGGATCTGCCACTTAAGGGTTAATGGTGCAGACTGATTTCAGTGATTGACAACAGGCTTCCCTATTTAAACACCTCAGCAGCACAGTTTCTTCACTGTCTGATCTGCAGCTCATACCTGTTCTTGCGACTTCCTGTGATCTGATCTGTTTCCTGTGTTTGACCCGGCTTGTTTGACTACAATTGATCTCTGTAATCCTGGTCCCGGCCTGCCTTGTAACTACGCTCAGCTCTACACTGCATGATATCCTGTTGCCAAACTTTGCCTGTATCCTCACCATTCTCTGCCTGACATTTATACCTACATCTGATCATCTGTTACCAAACACGGCTTGTCTGACTACGTATTCAGTGTCTCCCCAGCCCTGCATCTACCATCCTGCTTCCTGTTTCCTGCTGCACCAGCTGGACTGACAAGACCAAAGGCGAACCAGGCACCCATACACCCATACACCGCCAGGCTCTTGCGGCCACTGTTGAAACGTCGGTGGCCCTTGAACCGGGGTTGTACGAGAAGGCCTTCCCACTGCACGTAAGGCTCATCCGACAGTTACGTAACAACACCTCAGCAGTGCCACAAGCTGATCACCTCCATGCCACGCCGCATTGGTGCAGTAATTCATGCAAAAGAAGCACCAAGTATGGACTGCATACTATACTGTACATGGATATACTTTTCAGTAAGCCAACATTTCTGCAGTAAAAATTCTCTCTTATAGCTAGAAGCCATAATCAATATTAACTACTTGAGATCCGCGCTATAGCTGAATGACGGCTTTAGCGCGGATCTAAATTACCAACATCATCAATTGACGGCTTGTCATTGGCAGCTTCCCTGCGCGCGCTCCAGAGCGCGCTGCGGGGAAACACTGTGTTGGCCGTGTCCCGTGGACACAGCCAATCACAGATCGCCGCGAACGGCCAATCAGAGTGGCCGTTTGCGATGCGATCTGTGCGGCCAATGAGAGATGATCTCGTATGTAAACATATGAGATCATCTCTCATTGCCGTTTTACACAGAGACAGCGTCCAGCACGGAGAGAAGGAGAGCGATCTGTGTCTCTTGTACATAGGGACACAGATCCGTCACCCCCCCTCCCCCCACAGTTAGAACACTATACAGGGAATACATTTAACCCCTTCCTCACCCCCTAGTGTTAACCCCTTCAATGCCAATCACATTTATACAGTAATTAGTGCATTTTTATAGCACTGATCGCAGTATAAATGTGAATGACGCCAAAAATGTGTCAAAAGTGTCCGCCATAACGTCGCAGTCCCAATAAAAAAAAAAATCGCAGATCGCCGCCATTTCTAGTAAAAAAAAAAAAAAAAAAATAATAATTCTGTCCCCTATTTTGTAGGCACTATACATTTTGCGCAAACCAGGCGCTTATTGCGATTATTATTATTTTTTTTACCAAAAATATGTAGAAGAATACGTATCGCCCTAAACTGAGAAAAAAAAAGTGTTTTTTTTTTTTAAATTGGGATATTTATTATAGCAACAAGTAAAAAATATTGTATTTTTTTCAAAATTGTCGCTCTTTTTTGTTTATAGCGCAAAAAATACAAATCGCAGAGGTGACCAAATACCACCAAAAGAAAGCTCTACTTGTGGGGAAAAAAGGACGTAAATTTTGTTTGGGAGCCATATCGCACGACAGCGCAATTGTCAGTTAAAGCGACGCAGTGCCGGAAGCTGAAATATCACCTGGGCAGGAGGGGGGTATAAGTGCCCAGTAAGCAAGTGGTTAAAAGAAATGCTTGAAATATATAACTCTGTGTGTAACTCATCTATATAAAATATATGTGTTTCCCTTTTTGAATTGAATTAACTTTTTGATGATATTCTAATTTTATGAGATGCACCTGTATATGAGTGTTTTCTTTTCTACCAAGGGAACTGGCATCGAAACAGGTATCCTCATTGGAAGACTTCCTCTCAACTCCTGTTCTTGTGACAACTCAAAGCTTTTGCATCTTCCATGACTTTCTGTCCAGATAACAATGGTCAGCAAGAAAAACAGGATACATTTCCCCAGCTAGGATAAATACATCAAGAAAAACCTTGTAGAAGTAGAAGAGAGGACCGAGGAGCTGGATCTCTTACAGCAGTAGGTGTTCTCAGTAAGGAGTGAGGATTTTCCTAAAGTGGTTGTAAACCCTTACCTATACCCAGTGACGTGACTAGCCACAGTTAATACACATAGATGAAACAAATCCTCCTGCATAAGTTGTATCTGTTTATTTGCAGCCTTTGTCCTGTAGATCCTTGTTAAACTCAGAGATTACATATTTTTTCACATACTCACAAAGTAGGGGGTGGGGACCTGTAGTTACACACTCTACAAGAGCTCTGACAGCTGATTGGAGGGAATGAACACCCTTTTCACACAGCACTCAGGAACAGAGCTGAGGCTGTCAATCAGCTGTAAGGTCCCTCCCCTGTCACCTTTTTCTCTTGGTGCCAGGAAAACTTGTCAGAAGTGACTCGTGCTCACAGCAGAGGAATTAGAAAGCATAGAGAAATTACACTTGGTGCTTTGGAGAGGAAAGTAAACACTGAAGAAATATGCACTTTGTTCAGATTTCATGTCTGAGGTTTACAACCACTTGCAGCCATGTACCAGTATGTCACCCAGCACAGTCTTGGGACGCGCAATGATATGATCACTTGACCACTATTACGTCACTCAGTACCAGGCCGCTGTGAGCAGCCACGGTATAATGCGATTGCTATGATTGGTCATAGCAATCAAATTCTTACAACGTGCACAAATAGTCATGAATATAATCAGTCTATTGTTTTTTCTCCTTTAGGGATGAGGTTCAGGTTCGCCGCTACCATGAGCTCGAGAGCTTTATGTGGTTCTGGTGAATATGCAGATTTGGGCAGGAGAATTGTGTTTTAAACTATAATGCACTGAAATACCTTTTAAAACTATGTTCAGCAGTCTTAGAAGGGCAAAAATGTGGCTTTTGGTAAGCTAGCACCCCACTATAAAAGAGGGGGCACAGAGCATTTAGTGAATTGGGAGCTGTTGTATGAAAAGGATGAGGACATTTCACAAACTGCATAGGAAGAGATTAAATGGTTAGATAACCTTTACCAAAAAAACTGCCTAGTCTTTTAACCACTTGCTTACTGGGCACATAAACCCCCTTCGTGCCCAGGCGAAATTTCAGCTTCCGCACTGCGTCACTTTAACTGACATTTGCGTGGTCGTGCGATGTGTTTTCCAAACAAAATTGATGTCCTTTTTTTCCCCACAAATAGAGCTTTCTTTTGGTGGTATTTGATCGCCTGTGCGGTTTTTATTTTTTGCGTTATAAACAAAAAAAAAGCGACAATTTAAAAATATATATATATTTTTTACTTGTTGCTATAATAAATATCCCAATTATTTTATTTTTTTAACTATTTTTTTTTCTCAGTTAAGGCCGATACGTATTCTTCTACGTATTTTTTTTGTAAAAAAAAAATCGCAATAAGCGACTGCTTTGCGCAAAAGTTATAGCGCCTACAAAATAGGGGAGAGAATTATGATTTTTTTTTTTATTAGTAATGGCGGCGATCTGCGATTTTTATTGGGACTGCGACATTACGGCGGACACATCGGACACTTTTGACACATTTTTGGCACCATTCACATTTATACAGCGACCAGTGCTATAAATATGCACTAATTACTGTATAAATGTGACTGGCATTGAAGGGGTTAACACTAGGGGGTGAGGAAGGGGTTAAATGTATATCCCGGGTGTGGGGGGAGGGGGGTGACTGGGGGAGGTGACCGATGCTGTGTCCCTATGTACAAGGGACACAGATCTGTCTCCTCTCTCCCTGACAGGACGTGGAGCTCTGTGTTTACACACAGAGCTCCATGTCCCTGCTCTGTCACCGCCGATCGTGTGTACCTGACGGACACCGGGTCCGCCGGTTACTAGGGTTGCCACCTCATCCCTTTAAACCCTAACACATATGAATTACACAGGTTCTGAGGCTAATTTAATGCAGGTAAAGCACCAAGTGAGTTTAATTACCACCTTAATTAGCCACAGAACCTGTGTAATTAATATGTGTTCGGTTTTAAAGGGATGAGGTGGCAACTCTACCGGTTACACGCATCGAATCCTCGGCGATGCTACGGCACTGGGTGGCGCGCGCGGGGAATTACAAAAACATTGACGTCCAAAGACGTGACCCCTGCGCCTCAGGTCTGCCCTGTTGACGTTTTGTCAATAGCGTGGATCTGTAGTTGCTGACTTAAGAAACAGACTCTCACCAGCCCAAGAGTTCAGTGCGGTCTTCACCGGGGCCGGTTATTCTCTCATTTTCTGAACCCTGCCGCTGACATTTGGGTTGTAAGAGCCGGCCATGACTTCCTTCAGTTTCACAGCCAGCTCCTCAATTTGCATGAGCAAGATCACGCTACACTTTCAGACTGGCCCTATAGCCTCCTAGGGACATGTGACGTTACCCAGAAGTTGCAGGCACGGTGGACCAAACTTCTGTAATTCTTGCCTATGCAAGAGTCATTTTTATTAGGTGACCTTCACCTTAATGTGATACAAACATTTTTATTTTTGTCTGCACCGAGACTATGCTAATGATGTGAGGCCTTTGGATAAGTTGCCTTTTCCTCCCTTATACCGTACGCATGTTAAAAAAGTAAAAAAAAAAACACAGCGGAAGTGGGTACCTATCAGAACAAAGGTACCCACATCCCAAAAAAAAATATATATATATATATTGGAGTGGGTGGGAGGCACATTAGTGGTACTTTACTTTAGCGAAGGTCAGCTACCAAACTATACTTTATTTCCGATTGCTAGCTCTTTGGCAAACCAAAGATTTTTTCGGTGCTTTTTTGTTGTTATTGGGAGAATTTTTGACTGACAGTTTGTTTCCTGGTTGATTTGAGGTCAGTGACCACTTTTTGCTGCACCATTCATAGCAACCTGTTTTGTTTCCCCCCCTTCCCTTTTACAGGTGTGAACACACATTATACAGTATGATACTTGACAGTATAGACTATACATTTGTCCCGCATGACAAGCGCACGCTCCGTGTCTCCTTTGCACACGACAAAATTGTGGAAGGATTGGTGGATCTGGTTCTGATTAGTGGGGGGGTTAGGAACGTGGACCACTGCTGGAATCACATGGGGGGGGGGGTGATGTGTTCACTGTGTAAAGGGCTCCTTGTTGAGATGCATTTTCATACAATTTAAATGCTGTGTCAGTCCACAAAGGGGGCCATTCATTCAGGTTATACTCAGCAGCCCAGCTTGGTCCTCTGCGCACACAGCACTGGCCTGTATGCCGTAGCCGCTAGATGCGTCTCAAATTGTGTCTTGTTTCTGGAAAGGTGCAGCACACTCCTAGTACTACAACCCGCAAGTTGAAAAAAAAAAATTGTGTATGAGCCTTATACACACCATAAAAAAAAAAAAAATGGAAGAATGACCGTTCCTTTTTGTGTGCATGCTATCTCCATATTAAAAATAAGAGCGCCATTATATGGTATGTAAATTCTTGTACAACAAAATACAACTTCTCACATACATATCTACAGTCTATGTCTAATCTATGGTCACATTTTTTTTCTTATTATGCACATGCTCATTTGATTTTAATACAACAATTACTGTACTATTTAAAAGAAAAAAACAGATGCTATGATAACCAAGATGAAAACATTTCCAACATGTCCCTTCAGAATTTTTTGTCGGAAGAGTCCATATCAGCTCTTGAAGGCAGTGTACTAATGAACAGAATATTGAATGATCTTCCTGACAACCAGGAAGTGTGGAGATCAGAGAAGAATTACAGCAACTTGAGAGCAAAAATGAACAATAAGGGCATGAAAACAGCACTGCATTAAGGTAAAGGAAGCTATTAAGATAAAAAAAATTCCTTTACAAACCCTTTAAGATTAATGCCAGAGTCGTCGATATTGGCCAATAAGGCAACACCTTTTCTATAAAGTGTAGTGTTGGAAGTTGTTTTACTAAAGTTATTTAACTTAATATATTGTCACTCAAAATGGTTGGTAACTAGGCAAGCATAAAATGGATAAACAATGGTAATAACATAATTTAGCATACACAATGATTAACAGTAAGGACTAAGCATAATAAGAGGAGGATAGTAGTGGAAGGAGCAGGTGGAAAAAGGGGGCTTGCAGAATAATTATTACAGGAGGGGAAGTCGTTTGAGGTATTCTTCTGCTGGACATTGTTTGGGCCCTTTAAGAGCATCTTTGCACTTAACAACCATCCCAGTTATCCTGCATGCAGTAGAGGTACAGTAGTATAAATGTGCCATAGTCTCGGCACAATTGCAAGGAAGATGTTGTGGTTCAGATGCGGTAAAGGGTCAGTATAATGCAGTATAGCAGAGGTCTCCAAACTGCGGCCCGAGGGCCAGATGTGGCCCTTTGCTAGCCTTTATCAGGCCCTTGGGGCACAATTCCTCCCACTGACATAAGGCACTATTCCTCCCATTGATACCAACAATGGGGCACTATATTATCCACACATACCAATGATGGGATACTACTCCTCCAACTAATAGGGGGGATACTCCTCTTCCTATTGACCACCAACCCTGAGGCCATATATGTTCTCACTGATGCCGGGCCTGTGACTTTTTCTTCCCTTGCTGGCTCCAATCCGGCCCCCCTAAAGTCTGAAGGGCAATAAAGTGGCCCTTTGTTTGTAAAGTTTGGAGACCCCTGCAGTATAGGATTGGTAAAGGTGCATTCTAGGTTTGTAATAAGAACTGTATAGAGTGCAGAATGGGTGCGGTAAGCATTGGGTACACTTGGTGTCCCCCTCTCAGTGACTCAGTCCCTGCCAGCAGTATAAGCAATGCTGTGATGGCCTCTTTCTTTAGAAGGGGAGCCCCCTCTGTCTTCCCTAGAAAGCCTTCTGTGATCAGCATTGAGAAGCAGAGGGTGAGAGGACACTCCAGTCTCCCTGCTGCATCATTTCAGGTGCTGTGATGTGGGCGGTGCTGCATTGCCCCCGGGTGTCCTCACTCTCAGTGTCAAGCCTAAATCTCCACTGGTATGGTCTCCCTCTGGCAGGCCAATATCCAATCAGAGGTGCTCTCTCTCCAAGTTCCTAGATATCCAATTTTAAATGACATCTCCATTCCTCCTACTGCACAGTGCCTATTGGGATTTGTATTGTAAAGAGTTCGTTCGTCCCATTATATGGCCAGGACTGTTAGAAATCACGAAGCCCCATACAATGCAAACAAACATAGCATAACTTACACGATTCCTGCTAAATCTAATGACTTAATAAAGTTATGTGTGTAAATGAGGGCTTGGGGCTCATTCACATAGGTGCTATGACCTGTAAAGTGTGAATCTGCCTTTCTTTCCCCTTTTCAATTAATTTCTCTGCAGCCTCCACTGCACTGAAGATGAATGAGCAGGCCATAGAAGCTCCTGTTCATTTATACACTAAATCACAGTAAAACAGTTTACTACATTCAGTTATCAAAGTACACAGGAGCGATTTGTACCGATCACTCACTGTATCCATTCGGAAAATGAAGGGGCTGGTAAATTAACTATTTATCGGCCCATTCCTCTGCTCTCTGTCCGACAGCTGACACATTCCCCTGTGTATCTGCAGTGCCTCGCGGGAGAGGAAAGCTGGCAGCGCTGTGGGGATGATGATCAGCAGCTCGGGCACACTGGGGGATGATGATGAACAGATGTGGGTAGTACAGGGAGAAAGATTAGTGTGGTGGGCAATTACAGGAAAGAAGCATTGCGAGTCTCCCCTTCCAGCAGCTGAAAGCCAGCAAAAGGGAAAATGCATGAACTGGGGTACAACCAGCCTACAGGATTTACTTGGAATTAGTTCTAGTGGCTGCTATAGGCCACTTAGCAGAAAGCATAGCGTGTATATTTGACAGGCTAATATAACTCCCACTCCTCCTTGTGTATAGAATTAAAAAAATACAATCTGCAACAATGTCAAAAAGTAGGGCTGTTACTGATTAAAATTTTCGTGTTCGATTAATCGATTTTAATTTTATTCGATTAATCGACTAATTTTCGATTAAATATAACGCACATACATTTTTCGGATCACCACCATATATAGTCCCCACTGTAATATCCACAGACATCTCCCCCCACTGTAATATCCACAGACATCTCCCCCACTGTAATATGCACAGACATCTCCCCCCACTGTAATATCCACAGACATCTCCCCACTGTAATATCCACAGACATTTCCCCACTGTAATATCCACAGACATCTCCCCCCACTGTAATATACACAGACATCTCCCCCACTGTAATATCCACAGACATCTCCCCCCACTGTAATATCCACAGACATCACCCCCACTGTAATATCCACAGACATCACCCCCACTAATATCCACAGACATCTCCCCCCACTGTAATATCCACAGACATCTCCCCACTGTAATATCCACAGACATTTCCCCACTGTAATATCCACAGACATCTCCCCCCACTGTAATATACACAGACATCTCCCCCACTGTAATATCCACAGACATCTCCCCCCACTGTAATATCCACAGACATCTCCCCCACTGTAATATCCACAGACATCACCCCCACTGTAATATCCACAGACATCACCCCCACTAATATCCACAGACATCTCCCCCACTGTAATATCCACAGACATCTCCCCCCACTGTAATATCCACAGACATTTCCCCCACTGTAATATCCACAGACATCTTCCCCACTGTAATATCCACAGACATCTCCTCTCCCCCACTGTAATATCCACAGACATCTCCCCCACTGTAATATCCACAGACATCTCCCCCACTGTAATATCCACAGACATCTCCCCCACTGTAATATCCACAGACATCTCCCCCACTGTAATATCCACAGACATCTCCTCTCCCCACTGTAATATCCACAGACATCTCCCCCACTGTAATATCCACAGACATCTCCCCCAATGTAATATCCAGAGACATCTCCCGCACTGTAATATCCAGAGACATCTCCCCACTGTAATATCCACAGACATCTCCCCCAATGTAATATCCACAGACATCTCCCCCAATGTAATATCCAGAGACATCTCCCACACTGTAATATCCACAGACATCTCCCCACTGTAATATCCACAGACATCTCCCCACTGTAATATCCACAGACATCTCCCCCACTGTAATATCCACAGACATCTCCCCCACTGTAATATCCACAGACATCTCCCCCACTGTAATATCCAGAGACATCTCCCACACTGTAATATCCACAGACATCTCCCCCACTGTAATATCCACAGACATCTCCCCACTGTAATATCCACAGACATCTCCCCCACTGTAATATCCACAGACATCTCCCCCACTGTAATATTCACAGACATCTCACCCAATGTAATATCCACAGACATCTCCCACACTGTAATATCCACAGACATCTCCCCCACTGTAATATCCAGAGACATCTCCCACACTGTAATATCCACAGACATCTCCCCCACTCCACAGACATACTGTAATATCCACAGACATCTCACCACTGTAATATCCACAGACATCTCCCCCACTGTAATATCCACAGACATCTCCCCCAATGTAATATCCACAGACATCTCCCCACTGTAATATCCACAGACATCTCCCCCACTGTAATATCCACAGACATCTCCCCCAATGTAATATCCACAGACATCACCCCCACTGTAATATCCACAGACATCTCCCCACTGTAATATCCACAGACATCTCCCCCACTGTAATATCCACAGACATTTACCCCACTGTAATATCCACAGACATCTCCCCCACTGTAATATCCACAGACATCTCCCCCACTGTAATATCCACAGACATCTCCCCCACTGTAATATCCACAGACATCTAACCACTGTAATATCCACAGACATCTCCCCCACTGTAATATCCACAGACATCCCCCCCAATGTAATATCCACAGACATCTCCCACACTGTAATATCCACAGACATCTCCCCACTGTAATATCCACAGACATCTCCCCCAATGTAATATCCACAGACATCTCCCCCACTGTAATATCCACAGACATCTAACCACTGTAATATCCACAGACATCTCCCCCACTGTAATATCCACAGACATCTCCCCCACTGTAATATCCACAGACATCCCCCCAATGTAATATCCACAGACATCTCCCACACTGTAATATCCACAGACATCTCCCCACTGTAATATCCACAGACATCTCCCCCAATGTAATATCCACAGACATCTCCCCCAATGTAATATCCAGAGACATCTCCCACACTGTAATATCCACAGACATCTCCCCCACTGTAATATCCACAGACATCTCCCCCAATGTAATATCCACAGACATCTCCC
Organism: Rana kukunoris; assembly: GCA_029574335.1. Classification (NCBI taxonomy): domain Eukaryota; kingdom Metazoa; phylum Chordata; class Amphibia; order Anura; family Ranidae; genus Rana; species Rana kukunoris. Next base: position 131,728,994 of record CM056058.1, read on the forward strand.
CACTGTAATATCCACAGACATCTCCCCCACTGTAATATCCACAGACATCTCCCCCAATGTAATATCCACAGACATCTCCCCCACTGTAATATCCACAGACATCTCCCCCAATGTAATATCCACAGACATCTCCCACACTGTATAGTAAGATTAGTCTTACCAGAGAAGCCGGCCGAACACAAGCAGTTGAGGCCGGGTGATGACATCTCTAGGCTCGTGGCACGTGGTGTGCCGATCTGCATATGGTGACCCATTCGGATCACGGATCATTTACGTTGCATCACTAGTACCAATCAAAAGAATTTTGATCGATCAAAAAATTTTTGATTGATTAACAGAATTAAAGATTAATCGATGAATTAATCTTTAATTTCCACAGCCCTATCAAAAAGCGATAATATACATTATTTACAATAAAGCAGATACATTTTTCTGTACACCTGAATATACATATACAACAGCCCATATATTGCGAAGGAAAGAAATTAAAAGATGTGACATTGATTATCAACAGTATAAACCAGGACAGAAGCATAGTTAGAATCTCCAGGGCCCTGGTGCAAGAAACCATTAAGGGCCCCCCTGACTCCTGGCCAGGGCTTTTCCCTCCGAGCGTGGTGGCTATACACTGGGGCCAGGTCACATTGGTAACCCTGGTAGTTCCACCAGTGGACGGGATCGGTGGGGCAGTGGACGGGATCGGCGGGGCAATGGACGGGATCGGCGGGGCAGTGGACGGGATCGGCGGGGCAATGGACGGGATCGGCGGGGCAGTGGACGAGATCGGCGGGGCAGTGGACGAGATTGGCGGGGCAGTGGACGGGATCGGCGGGGCAATGGACGGGATCGGCGGGGCAGTGGACGGGATCGGCGGGGCAGTGGACGAGATTGGCGGGGCAGTGGACGGGATCGGCGGGGCAGTGGACGAGATTGGCGGGGCAGTGGACGGGATCGGCGGGGCAGTGGACGGCATCAGAGCAGAGGATGGTGTCAGTAGGACAATAGACAGTGTCAGTCAGTAGGCAGTGCCATTCGTTTTTTTTATTATTAATTTTTTTTAAGATAGTTTGAATTTTTTTAGCAATTGTTTGGAGCCCTGTTGGGGGGTTTTAGTGCAATTTCAGGGGTCTAAAAAGACCCCTGATCTCTCACTTTTGAGACAGAGAAAGGGACAGAGGACAGAGAGATTCTCCATTCCCTTTCTCTGCAGCCTTAGCTGGGCTGGACAGTGAATGAATACAAGTGCTCTGAACCAAGAATTTTACTGTTCATTCACAAACTGAAGCATAGTTAACATGGTTTACTATGCTTCCATTATGAACGGACACAGAGTGCATCCCTCCCTTCTCTTTCACATTTATTACTTTATTTTTTTGTTATGAAAGGTACCCACGCGAACACGGAAGGAAGGCCGGGTGAAGATGGAAACCCTGTCAGCAGTGGAGGGCTTTTATTTTAAGGCAAGTCTCTATAATGTGCTAGTATGCAATGCTTACTACTGCTTTAACAGGTGTAGTCTAGGATGCCACTCAGACAGAGGCTCTGTGACCAAGCCCCTGTGGGTGGGATGAAACGTGTCAGGACGGGGCCAGAGTAGTGCTGAGTGAGGCCACATTATTGACATATCGGCACTAGGTAGGTCTGAGCTGCATCCCACACTACACAGTTTGACACTTCTGGATGAGTGAACTTTGATGCCTGCTCCCAATCCCTAAACTGGTAGTGAGACACATCAGCCTCAATTTGGAGAAGCGCTTCGGGTTTCTTCATGATCGCTTTAACAGGTGTTTAGTTTTTAACCGCAGGTTAAAGAAAGAAAGAATTAGGGCCCTGTGCACCTAAAAGCACAGTTCTTTAGACCCCTTTGACACTGGCGTGCTTTTGCCACATTAAATCATTTTTTAGTGCAACAAAAGTGCATGAAAGCTATTCCCCTTTCAAAATATAGCTGGTCACATCACAGTGCTGGCTGTGTTTTTAAAAGTTCTGTATGTTGCATCTTTGGTGCAGTTTTTCAAAAATGCACCAAAAATGCATCTTCTATTGTAAGTCAATGGGAACACATCAATGGTGCATCAAAAACACACCAATTCTGTGTTTTAAGTGCATTTTTTGAGTCACATTACCATGCTTTACAGCTGCATGCTTGGAGTCAGGGAACCAGAAAGCAAATAAAAAAAAACGTACTGTAATTTTGAGCGCACCAGTGTGAAAGGGTGCTAACTTGGATGCGTTTTGCATTTGTTTTCACCCCTGGTCACCAGAGAAAAAACGGACATGTGACTCAAAAACAACACACTGCAGTGCGTGGGCGGTATGCTCCCATTGATTTCTATGAAAGGTGTGTTTTTGGTGAGCTTTTCTAACAGAGCACCAAAAAAAAAAAAGCACAGAGATGTGAACAGATAGAATTTAAAGCAGGAGTGGGCAATTATTTTTTCGATGGGGCCACATGAGAAACTAAAAATATTTTGGAGGGCTGGGCCAAAAGGCTAAACTCTAATAATGCATAAAATCAATTGCATTTCTTTATAAAAAGCAGTAAATATCATTGTTGGACAACTGGTACGAGTACTTGTTATATAGTTAAACAATGAAAAAGTGAGGTTGCCTTACAAGAATATTTTTTTAATTTATTAAACAAAATTTCCCGCCCCTAGATACACCCTCATAAATCTCATGAAATGGCACTTAAAAGTTTTATGCAGATTTAAGTTATAAAAATAAATATTAACAACAACTTTATCCGTGCCCAAAAATGCAGCATGTGTCCCCATTTTGCAGCCAGAGTTCCCTCAGAATTGCAGCCAAAAGTCCTCCCCACAATTGCACCCAGGTGTCCCCCCCCCACAGTGCAGTCAGGTGTCCCCCCCCCCACAGTGCAGCCAGGTGTTCTCCCCCCACACTGCAGCCAGGTGTTCCCCCCCCCCACAATGCACCCAGGTGTCCCCCCCCCACAATGCACCCAGGTGTTCCCCCCCCCACAGGACAGTCAGGTGTTCCCCCCCCACAGTGCAGCCAGGTGTTCCCCCCCCCCCCACAGTGCAGCCAGGTGTTCCCCCCCCCACACTGCAGCCAGGTGTTCCCCCCCCCACACTGCAGCCAGGTGTTTCCCCCCCCCCCACACTGCAGCCAGGTGCCCCCCCCCACACTGCAGCCAGGTGCCCCCCCCCACACTGCAGCCAGGTGTCCCCCCCCCCCACACTGCAGCCAGGTGTTCCCCCCCCCACACTGCAGCCAGGTGTCCCCCCCACACTGCAGCCAGGTGTCCCCCCCACACTGCAGCCAGGAGTGTCCCCCCCCCACACTGCAGCCAGGAGTGTCCCCCCCCCCACACTGCAGCCAGGAGTGTCCCCACCCCAACATTGCAGCCAGGAGTGTCCCCACCCCAACATTGCAGCCAGGAGTGCCCCCCCCCCCCACATTGCAGCCAGGAGTGTCCCCCCCCACATTGCAGCCAGGAGTGTCCCCCCCACAATGCAGCCAGGAGTGTCCAGCCAGGAGTGTCCCCCCACACTGCATGCCAGGAGTGTCCCCCCACACTGCATGCCAGGAGTGTCCCCCCACACTGCAGCCAGGAGTGTCCCCCCACACTGCAGCCAGGAGTGTCCCCCCCCCACATTGCAGCCGGGTGTCCCTCCCCACATGGCAGCCGGGTGTCCCTCCCCACATGGCAGCCGGGTGTCCCTCCCCACATGGCAGCCGGGTGTCCCTCCCCACATGGCAGCCGGGTTTCCCCCCCACATGGCAGCCGGGTGTCCCCCACACATTGCAGCCGGGTGTCCCCCACACATTGCAGCCGGGTGTCCCCCACACATTGCAGCCAGGTGTCCCCCACACATTGCAGCCGGGTGTCCCCCACACATTGCAGCCGGGTGTCCCCCACACATTGCAGCCGGGTGTCCCCCACACATTGCAGCCGGGTGTCCCCCACACATTGCAGCCGGGTGTCCCCCCCACATTGCAGCCGGGTGTCCCCACCCACATTGCAGCCGGGTGTCCCCACCACATTGCAGCCGGGTGTCCCCACCACATTGCAGCCGGGTGTCCCCACCACATTGCAGCCGGGTGTCCCCACCACATTGCAGCCGGGTGTCCCCCCCATATTGCAGCCGGGTGTCCCCCCCACATGGCAGCCGGGTGTCCCCCTCACATTGCAGCAGGGTGTCCCCCCACACATTGCAGCCGGGTGTCCCCCCACACATTGCAGCCGGGTGTCCCCCCACACATTGCAGCCGGGTGTCCCCCCACACATTGCAGCCGGGTGTCCCCCCACACATTGCAGCCGGGTGTCCCCCCACACATTGCAGCCGGGTGTCCCCCCACACATTGCAGCCGGGTGTCCCTCCACATTACATCCACATTACATCCTACCTGTGTAGGAGAGGAGCCGAGCCGCCGCCTGTTTGTTAATAGCGCGGGTCAGGAAACATTACAACTTTCAATCCAATAGCTGCGCGTGTCATATACAGCGCTTCCGCCTTTTCTGGGAAACTTTGATAGACAGATCATCCATCCAATCCTGAGATGAGTGATGATCTGTCAATTAAAAAAGTGCCCGGAAAAGGGGGAAGCGCTGTATATGACACGCGCAGCTATCCGGGGGCCGGATTAAAAGGTCCGCCGGGCCGTATATTTTTCAACCTATTCTGTCCTGCTGGTAAGATTCCCAGTATCAGTTTTGTATGTCAGGGGTTCAGAAGTAATAGGTAGAGAACTGTGTGGACAGGACAGGTTTAAGTAGATAGAAAAGTCTAGGAATTTACCTAATCTAACTTCCTGGTTGAGCTGTAAAGTATGGGGGGAAGTCTTGTTCTCGGCAGATATGGTCGGTGGAGGGGAGGGGGTAAATTAATAGCAGACCTAAAAAAAAAGAAGAAGACTTCACAGCAAATGATTCCATTCAGGCGCATCAGTGACCCGAAGCATGTTTGGGTAAAGTCCACAGAGATTCCAACATTCCCAATAAAGATAAATGATAAATTAGCCGATGGTCCCTAGCAAGAGCCAAAACAGCCCAACAATTGTGATCGGCCAGAGATTGGATGGTGTGTAACCGGCAGGCAGACTTTAATAGAATCGGAAATGTATGAAAGGGAGCTGGAGATCCCCATTCACCCCCTCCAGCCTTTGATACATTGTAGCCACACACAGACACAGACCTATGAGCATCGCCCGATCCTACTCAATACCCGACAAAGGGCTCACCCAGTCAGTAAAAACAACAATATGGGCTCTTCTTCCATTTGTATCATATTAGATGTAGAGACTTCATGACAACAATTCTGTTTGGCAGTGGAATTGTACTATGCTGATTATGTTGTGTGTACTGCTGGCAGAAATACATTAACCTCTTGACCACTGGGCACTTAAACCTCCTTCCTAACCAAATACATTTTCAGCTTTTGGCAGGGCTGTCTTAATAGCATCATGGGCCCCTGGGCAAAGTAATGCTCTGGGGCTCCTACAATGATGACAGTGCAGCTAAACAGACATCAAGTAGGTAGGAGGCAGACTGCCTCCCCTGTGTATCTATCACTCTGTGGCATCATGGGGCCCCCATTTTCGGGGAAGCGTGGGCTCAAGGACCAGCTGCTTTGGGGAACGTGCAGGGGCCCCCCATGCAGATGGGGCCCCTGGGCAGTGCCCAGGTGTGCCCTCAAGACAGCCCTGGCTTTTGGTGCTCACAATTTGAATGACAATTACTCAGTCATACAACATTGTACCCATATGAAATGTTTGTCCTTTTTTTTACACAAATATAGCTTTCTTTTGGTGGTATTTAATCACCGTTGTTTTTTGTTTTTTTTTAACTATAAAAGAAAAAAGACTGAAAATTCTGTAAAAAAAAAAAAATCTTGTTTCTGTTATAAAATTTAGAAATTTAGATTTTTTTTGTTCATAAATTTTGGCCCAAATTTATACTGCTACATATCTTTGGTAAAACATAACCCAAATTTGTGTATATTATTTGGTCTTTGCGAAAGTCATAGGGTCAACAAGCTATGGTGCCAATATCTGAATATTGATCACACCTGAAGTACTGACAGCCTATCAAATTTCTTGAGACCCTAACATGCCAGAAAAGTTCAAATACCCCCCAAATGACCCCTTTTTGGAAAGAAGACATTCCAAGGTATTTAGAAAGAGGCATGGTGAGTTTTATGAAGTTGTCATTTTTTCCCACAATTCTTTGCAAAAATCAAGATTTTGTTTCTTATTTTTTTTTCCCACAAAATTGTTATATTAGCAGGTTATTTCTAACACACAGCATATGCATACCACAAATTACACCCCAAAACACTCTGCTATTCCTCACGAGTATGGCGATGTGAGCCTTTTACACAGCGTGGCCACATACAGAGGCCCAACATGCAGGGAGCACCTTCAGGTGTTCTGGAACACCCAGACCAATTCTGACATTTCTCTCCTACATGTAAAAATCATCATTTATTTGCTAGAAAATTACCCCAAAACATTATATATGCTTTTTTGTTATCAAAGACCATAGAGAATACAATGGTGGTCATTACAACTTTTTATCTAGCACAGTATTTGCGCAGCAATTTTTCAAACCCGTTTAAAAAAAAAAAAAGCTGTTTTGTGCTTAAAAAACAAACAAAAAAACTGTAAAGTTAGCATAATGTTTTTGCATAATATGAAAGATGAAGTTACGCCGAGTAAATAGATACCTAACATGTCACCCTTCAAAATTGCACACGCTCGTGGAATGGTGCCAAACTTCGCTACTTAAAAATCCCCATAGCCGGCGATTTAAATATTTTTACTGGTATATATATATTGTTAATTTTATTTTATTTTAGACACAGTTACATTACATTACATTTTAGTTTGACACTTTTTTCCACAAAAATAATTTTTTTTGATCACTTTTATTCCTATTATAAGGAATGTAAACATCCCTTGTAATAGGAATATAGCATGACAGGTCCTCTTTACAGTGAGATGTGGTGTCAATAAGACCCCACATCTCACCTCTAGGCTGGGAAGCCTGAAATAATTTTTGCTTTGATTGTAGTGGTGAGTCGGTAGAAGCATCGGAGGGTGGCGGAAGGGGGGGGCCTTATTGCAGAGTATTGGACAGGGTATTGCAGAGTATTGGACAGGGTATTGCAGAGTATTGGACAGGGTATTGCAGAGTATTGGACAGGGTATTGCAGAGTATTGGACAGGGTAATGCAGAGTATTGGACAGGGTAATGCAGAGTATTGGACAGGGTATTGCGGAGTATTGGACAGGGTATTGCGGAGTATTGGAAAGGGTATTGCGGTGTATTGCACAGGGTATTGCGGTGTATTGCACAGGGTATTGCGGTGTATTGCACAGGGTATTGCGGTGTATTGCACAGGGTATTGCGGTGTATTGCACAGGGTATTGCACAGGGTATTGCGGTGTATTGCACAGGGTATTGCGGTGTATTGCACAGGGTATTGCGGAGTATTGCACAGGGTATAGCGGAGTATTGCACAGGGTATAGCGGAGTATTGCACAGGGTATAGCGGAGTATTGCACAGGGTATCAAGGAGTATTGCACAGGGTATCGAGGAGTATTGCACAGGGTATCGAGGAGTATTGCACAGGGTATCGAGGAGTATTGCACAGGGTATCGAGGAGTATTGCACAGGGTATCGAGGAGTATTGCACAGGGTATCGAGGAGTATTGCACAGGGTATCGCGGAGTATTGCACAGGGTATCGCGGAGTATTGCACAGGGTATCGCGGAGTATTGCACAGGGTATCGCGGAGTATTGCACAGGGTATCGCGGAGTATTGCACAGGGTATCGCGGAGTATTGCACAGGGTATCGCGGAGTATTGCACAGGGTATTGCGGAGTATTGCACAGGGTATTGCGGAGTATTGCACAGGGTATTGCGGTCTATTGCCCAGGGCATTGCGGAGTATTGCCCAGGTTATTGCGGCGTATTGCACAGGGTATTGCGGCGTATTGCACAGGGAATTGCACAGGGATGGCTGAGCATGGATGAATGGCTGGCTCTGTGACTGCAATTGTCACAGATCCAGCCCACAGCACTGCTGCTGCCTCCGCTCCCTTCCCCTCTCATCTCACACTGTACCAATTGGTACAGAGAGGGGAGGGAGGAACCGGTTTGTTTACAAGTAATCGCTCTGTCATTTGACGGAGCGATCACGTGGTAAACAGCCGCTATCAGCAATTTACCGCAATGAGTGATGATTCCGGGAGCGCGCCCAAGGGGGCGCGTGGGAGACATCCTCCCAGAATAACTTGATTGCGCTGTAGACATATTTTGTCTATAGGGCATTCGTCAAGTGTTTATACATCCCCCCCAGCTTTTAAACATCAAGGCCCGGTTCACACTAGAGCGATGCCAGACAGCACATGCGATTCGCACCACACTGCTATTCACATCACATGCGATGTCTGTAACTGTATGGCTGAAATCCCATCAAATTCGCACCAAAATGGTGCAGGACCCTTTTTTTGGTCCGCATTGGAATGGGATCACATGGGTATTCAGACATATGTGATCCGATTCCTTGCACCACTTTACAGTTCACACTGCGATCCGATTTGGGGGTGTTGGTAACTTTACATTGACATCCACAGCGGTTTGCAGATCTCAGTGTAATTCGGGAGCAATGCGTGAACCCACACTGGATTCACAAGGTTCTCGCTTTGCACCAGTGTGAACTGGCACTGTTATTAGCACTTATAGGGACACAGTGGGATGGATTTACTAAAGGCAAATAGACTAAACACTTTGCAAATGCAGTTGCACTCAGCAAGGACATTTGCTCCAGGGCTTAGTAAATAAGGGTAAGCTTTGCTGTCTTCCATCATCCAATCATGTGCAGGCAAAATTCATTTTTTTTGTTATTTTCCTTGCATGTGATTGGGTATTCTTTGCAAAGTGATGCTTCCCTACTTTTACTAAAAATCTGAAGCAAATGCCTTTGCAGAATGCAACTGCAAAGTGCTAATTTCCTTTAGTAAATCAATCTCAATGAATTGCAACAACAAGTTTAAGATAGCTGGGCCTTGTAGTTCCCTAAGTCTCCCATCTATCTAGGACAAGGGATGGGGAGGGGGAGGGGAAGGGTTAAGTCTGTGCTCCTGTGGCCCCAGGCAAGGGGAGAAATGACCCTGTAGCAGCATCCAGATGTGGCAGGCTCTGGGGACCTGGATGCAGACCCCTGGATTGTGGAGCAGACAGAAGGAGGGGGGAGTAGTGTACCCCTTCCATCCCCTCCTCCTCCTCTATGGAGACAGACCCTCCCCTCATTCACCTACACCATCCACAGACCCCCTACTCCCCCCCACTCTGCACTGGAAATTGAGGAGGCTAATTTCAGGAATAGCCTGACACACTGGGGAAGCTATGGCTCTATGATCGGTCCTGGAGGAGCACACACACACACATCGACCCACACCTGGCCGACCCTGCCGCAGCCTGGACTTTGCCACACCACAGATATGCATCTGAAGAAACTGGTAGAGCACAGAAAGGTCGGTGAAACATTTATCTGTGCTGATTGCTGCTGAGATGGTGGACGATAGACATAACTCATCCCAATAAAACCATTAGCTGTACAGTCACATCTGGCAAACTTTCTGGATTCTGTCCAGTTACTGTGCACCAGTACATCCCAGTATAGACCAGTAACATGTCCTCATGTTAGCTCAGGTACTCTGCATTGCAAATCATCACTGGAATCTTCATCAGAAATAAATGGATCGATAGCCAGACGGACATATATCATTGGGGGGTATACATTATAATGGGGGGCAGGCAATAATATAAGCGGTTGGGCAAATATTATAGATTGGGGCAGACAGTAATGGTTGGGGGCATTACATATATTTTATTGGGGCAGGAGAGGTATTTTAGATTGGGGTACGCACGACTAGAAGGGATGGGGTACTAAAGATGGGACCAGCAATAACAGAATACATAAGAGTATTCTGGGTCGGTGATGGCAACAGAATGGATGAGGATATACATTGGAGCAAGCAGGAAAAGAAGAGATTGGGGAGTGTAGAAAAAAATTGGGACAGGAAGCAGTGGACGAGATGGGGGTATTATAAATTGGGGCAGGTAGAAGAAGAAGAAGAGATGAGGGCATTTAAATTGGGGCAGTAGAAGAGATGGAGGCATTATCAATTGGGGAAAGCAACAGAAGAAGAGATTAGGATATTACAAATTAGGGTAGGCACTGGCAGTAGTTAAAGTGATGGGGGCATTATAAATTGGGACAGGCAGTAGCAGAAGAGATGGGGGTATAACAATTCGGGCAGTAGAAGAAGAGATGGGGGTATTATAAATTAGGGCAGGTAGTAGCAGAAGAAATTAGATTATTATAAATTAAGGTAGGATTTAAAGAAATGGGGGTAAAACAATTGGTGTAGTCAATAGTAGAAAAGATGGGGGTAATATCAATTGGGGTTGGCAGTAGTAGAAGAGATGGGGGTAATATAAATTGGGGTAGGCACTAGTAGAATAGATAGGGGTAATAAAAATGGGGGTCAGCAGCAGTAGAAGAGATGGGGGTAAAATAAATGGGGGCTGGCAGTAGTAGTAGAGATGGGGCAGGGAGTGATATAAATTGGGGTCAGCAGTAGCGTTGGGGTATCCTGGGGTAGAATAGATGGTTGCAGGCAGTTGGGGGCAGATCGCACAGTGTAGAGCCCCCGACCCTCCTTATCTCCCCTCCGCAGATCTCCTGTGTGCTGGATGTCATGTAGCAGCAGCGCTTCGCTTCCTCTTAAAAAGTGACTTCACTTCCCAAAATTAAGAAAAAAAACTTTCATCCGGTGAAGTGTCTCTCTGCCCCTCTCCGGCATTCAGAGATAGACAGACAGACGGACACACAGAGGGGAATCGGGTCAATGTATGGGATGGTTCTGGCATTCAGCAGCATATGGACGGGACCATCAAGGTAAGAAGAGCAGAAGCTGCCCGGGGGCCAATGTGTGGCCCTCCTCTGACCCTCTGCGATCCGTTACTGGGACCCCCGATTGCTACAATTGCATGTGTGGAGGCAACGGAGTCTTGTGCAACCGCGATCAGTGTGGGGGCGACAGCAGAGAACACACATCTGTCTCTTCCTTGTAGCACACAGAGGACACAACATATACACACACACATACACATTACACAACTGTACACACACAGGACACACAAGCCGACATGCACACCGACTGTACAACTGATCATATACAACCCAACATATACGCAGATTATACTACTGAGCACACACAATCCTATACACACACACACACACACACACACACACACACACACACACACACACACACACACACACACACACACAGTCATACACAATTCAGAGTACCCAGAGATTACACAATGTATCAAACACAGTCTGATATATACACATATTATACAATTGATCATACAGAATACCACACACACACAGATTATACAACTGATCATACACAATCCCACTGATTATATACAATACCACACACACGCACACAGATTATACAACTGATCATACACAATCCCACTGATTATATACAATACCACACACACACACACACACACAGATTATACAACTGATCATACACAATCCCACTGATTATATACAATACCACACACCCACATACACACAGATTATACAACTGATCATACACAATCCCACTGATTATATACAATACCACACACACACACACAGATTATACAATTGATCATACACACAGATTAATACATTTAAAATCAGACACACACACACAGTACACAACTGAGCATACACAATTGGCTACACAGTCCATTTAATTTCAGTACAGCATACAAATCAAACTAAGCAAACAACAGTTACTGATGAATAGCAAAATAAGCAAAAATACTACAAACCGATACAAAGCATCATTCTCTACCATTTACTCTTTGTGTATACCGTATTTCCTTCTGTGTTTTATTTATTAGTTTGTGTGATAGAAGAGTTATATAAAACAACTAGATGAATGTACTGTATACGATTAGGACCCCAGAGGTTTAACTTGCCCCTGGTCTGGAGTGGAATTGTTTATTTTTAATGACTGCAAATATTTTCCATTTTAATTCAAAGCTTTGCACAAATATTGACCTAAACTAAGCAAAAATTTGCTACAAAACAATGGATAATGCAGCAGTCATTATGTTGCTATAATGTTCTCTTTGATCCCTTTAGTGGGAGGGAAATGAGAAACTCTTTATGAAGGTAGAGCCTGGAAACAGTCACATAGTAACGGGTAGCAGAGGTAGTGGCCACTGGCATCTGGGAAGTCAAGTACTGACTAAATCCTTCAAAGCATTACCATGATGTGTGCTTCAGCTAGATAAGGCTCCCGTGTTATATTGGATATGAAAGCTCTAGATAATAAAATGTCCTAAAGGTTTGGTTTATGATTTGCATGCGGATAATAGGTCTGGAGACCCTCAGTGGGGGACAAATGTGGCAGACCCTTGGTGGGGACGGGGCCTGTGTAATTTCTGTGGGGACAGGGCCTGGAGTTTTTCAGTAATGACAGGACCTGGAGGCCCTTGGTGGTACACATCCAATAGACCTTTAGTGGAGTCAGAACCTGAAATATCTAGGTGGGGAGAGACCCTCAGTTGGGACAGAGCCTGAAGAGTCTTGGTGGACAGGGTCCCTGGCGACCCTTGGTGGGGACTAATGCAGGGGACTCTCCATTGGAGACAGGCCTGTAGACCCTCAGTGAGGACAGGGCCTGGAGATAGGGTTGCCACCTCATCCCTTTAAAACCGAACACATATTAATTACACAGGTTCTGTGGCTGATTAAGGTGATAATTAAACTCACATGGCTGCCTTATCTGCATTAAATTAGCCATAGAACCTGTGGAATTCATATGTGTTCGGTTTTAAAGGGATGAGGTGGCAACCCTACCTGGAGATCCACCATATGGACAGGGTTTGGAAACCCTATAGGTGAGTAAATTTAACATTTATTGATACATTGTTATTGGGTAGATTTCCAATATCTTACATGGTGCCAAACAGCAAACTCTTGAGACAGTGCCTAAAGACCCCACTATGGGGACTTAAAGATCCTTGGTGGACCGGAGCCTGGAGCCCTAGGTGGGTCTAAGACATTGAGATCCTAAGTAGGGACAGAGCCTGGAAATCCTAAGTGCGACCAGAGGAAGGTCTTTATCAAATATGTGGTGAATGTCTAGATCTCCACCATCTTAAAAACATGATGCCACACAGCAGTGGGACAAATGCAGCGCACCCTTAGTTGAGACAGGGCATGAAAACCCTTCATGGGGAAAGAGCCAGAAGACCCTCTGTGGGGACAGGGCCTGGAGATTCACAGTGGGGACAGGACCTGCAGACCCTTTGTGGGGACAGGGCCTGGAGATCCACAGTGGAGACCGGGCCAGTAGACCCTCAGTGGGGATAGGGGAGGGTATTTAACATTTATCTATACAATAAGTAGATTTCCAACACCTTTGATGATGTCAAACGCCATCAATAAACAAGCCCAAACATACTTTTTTTTAATATTTGCCATTTATGCCAGAAGGTTGCCAAAGAGGTAACGTTTTCATGTTTATAACTATCCAAATCAAGTAGTTAATGTACAACACAGTAGTAAAATGATATTTTAACATGATTAAAGAATCTAAGTAGAGTAAGATAACTATGGATGCATGGCGATTTAGAAAAAAATAACTATTTGGGGGGCATTCAGCCTATGGCAATAGGAGGGAGACGATTACTGGGTATCTCCCTCCAGAGCTGCCTGTGTCACAGACTGAGCTGCTGAGAATGGGGTTTGGTCTGCATGCCTTGGGTGGAGAACACGTTTGATCTGTGTATTTTTTCACTGAAATCTGCTGAGCTGCTGGAAAATGCATTTCTGAAATAACAAACTGCACCAAGTGAAAATGTTTGATTAGATCGCAGAGTGGAGATAGCCCAGAATGAGAAAGTGATGTTTTCTGTCAGAAGCAGAGCTGTGTACAGGGAGGAGTCCCTCAGTCTGGATGTAGATTAAACTTTGCTAAAAAGCCAGACATATCATTTGGTTGATACACACTTGAGGCAGGTCTGTGTCAAAACTAGTTTGTCACATGTGAAGCAAGCTCACAGTGTTGTAGAGCAGACTGAAACAATGCAGTAATTGTGATTAATTTTTACAATTTAGCAACCATTGCTGATCAATATGCAGTGTAAACCACTTTTTTGTAACACCCCTTTCAGATGCTATAAGCAGGAAGCTTTGTGGAGTTGGGAGTTTGGTAGGCAGCTCTTAGGCCCTGTACACACGATCAGACATGTCTGATGAGACTTGTCCGACAGACCGTTTTTATCAGACAACTCTGAACTTGTCTGATGGTCTGATGTGCGTACACACCATTGGACCAAAATCCGATCAGACCAGAACGCGGTGACGTAGAACACGACGACGTGATGAAAAAACGAAGTTCAATGCTTCCAAGTATGCATCGACTTGATTCTGAGCATGCGCAGGTTTTTGGTCCGATGCTTTTGTGTACTAACCATCTGCCACACTGGGCTTAAGCGTATGAAAGTGTCTAGTTGCCCCTGCACCCAATCAGATTCCTCTTTACAATTGTTTTTGTTCTACGCAGAAAAAGAGAATGGGGTTGGTTGAGGCAGGCCGAATATCTGTAAATATTAACTAAAAACCTATATATGCGTAATGTAATATGTTTTAAAATGGCAGTGTATACAAAAGGGGTATTTCAGTCGTCAGCAGAGTCTGGTCAACTAAGTAACCTGCTGACTTCATTTTTTCTCTTGGGGAATCCAGCAGGAAAAATCTCCCCGTCATAGAGCCGGTTCTGTTCATGCTCATGTTGCAGTGCTTGGTGTTCCTGCCTACCTCTAAGCCCTGAGTCCCCTCCTTTAGAGTGCTGGATGGTTTTTCTCCATGCTGTTCTAATTTTCTGTAATATAAAATGCACAAGCATCCAGCAGAGATAGTGGGACCCCCTGTAATGGTGGTGGCAGGTGTTCAGTTGAGAGAAATCAGCACAGAGATCTTCCAAAAGGAGTCCCTGAGAGATAATATTATTATTATTGTTGTTATTATACAGGATTTATATAGCGCCAACAGTTTGCAAAGTGCTTTACAACATCAGGGAAAACAGTACAGTTACAATACAATTCAATACAGGAGGGATCAGAGGGCCCTGCTTGTTAGAGCTTACAGTCTAGAAGGGAGGGTCAAGTAAAACAAATGGTAGTAGCCGTGTGGGATGATCAGATGGACAAAATGAAAATACAGTTCTTAGGTGTGGGTAGGATAGGCTTCTCTGAAGAGGAGGGTTTTCAGGGATCCTCTAAAAGAGAATTGAGAAGGAGATAGATGGACAGATTGGGGTAAGGAGTTCCATAGGCTTGGAGAGGCTCTGGAAAAGTCCTGGAGACAAGCATGGGAGCAGGTGATGAGAGAGCTAGAGAGCAGGATTTCTTCAGAGAAACGAAGAGAACGATTAGGTTGGTATTTAAAGACTAGGTCATTGATGTAGCTGGGGGCAGAGTTGTGGATTGATTTGTAATTGTTAGTATTTTGAATTTAATTTGTTGGGTAAGCGGAAGCCAGTGGAGGGATTGACAGAGAGGAGTAGCAGAGACAGAGGGGTTGGCAAGGTGGATGAGTCTGGTAGCAGCATTCGTGATGGACTGAAGGGGGGATAGAGTAATGCAGAGGTAAGCCAATGTGGAGGGAGTTGCAGTAATCGAGGCGAGAGATGACCAGCGAGTGAATTAGGAGCTTTGTTGTGTCATTGGTTAGAAAGGGGCATATTTTGGACATGTTGGAGAGGTTGAGGTGCAAGATTTGGACAGTGATTGGACGTGGGGCTTACTCCTAGGACCTTGGCATGTGGAGATGGGGTGATAGTTGTGGCATTAATTTTGAATGAGATCAGGGGAAGAGGCATGTGGGGGGAGGAAAAATGATAAGTTCGGATTTGGATAGGTTGAGATTGAGATAGTGGTGCGACATCCAAACTGATATATCCAATAGTAAATTAGTGATACGTGAGGAGAATGAAGGAGCGAGTTGAGGGGCAGAGAAATAGATTTGAGTGTTGTCAGCGTATAGATGGTATTGGAAGCCGTGGGAGGCTATCAGCTGGCCCAGAGAGGAGGTGAAGATTGAAAATAAAAGAGATCCGAGAACAAAACCTTGGGGGACCCCAACAGAGAAAGGAAGAGGAGAGGAGGAAGTAGAATTGTAACGCTAAAGGTGCGGTTGTATAAGTAGGTAGATGTAGTAAATGTTTAGATGGTTTAAGGCAGGGGTGGCCAACCAGTGTCCCAGGGGCCACATGTGGCCCGCGACCTTCTGTTCTGGAATGGTGGGTTGGCAAGCCCAGATCGCAGGTTGCCGACCCGCCATACCACAGCATCAGTATTGTAAATGAAGCTGGAGGTAGAGGAAAAAAAACGCTGCGGAATAGAGCTCTTTAAGCCGAGGCTTCCTCTACAGTGCTGGCTTTTACCACAGGTGGAGTCTATGGCAAAGTTCAGCTAACCCGCAGGATAGACATAGGTGCACTACACTGCACCCGTGGTGTGGGAAAACCGCAGCACTTCAGTGCAAATGCAGTCTTAGGCTCTTTTCACATAATCAGCCCGACAAAATGGGACCCTCAATTCACCTCTATAGAGCGACAGATGTCTGTTTACACCGGCCTACCTCCAATCCGAAAAACAGAAGGAAATTTGTCCCCTTTCATCTGGGTGGATCGGAGGGCCTATAGAGTAGCCGTGACGCATCATGTGCCCGCTCTGCTCATTGTGGCCCTCGACTGGTTACCAAGTTGCTTAAGTGGCCCTCGCTTTTTAAAAGGTTGGGCACCCCTGGTTTAAGGGCTCATTTAAACCTAGAAATTCTGTTGGGTAAATTAATACAGTCCTACTAAGGACTGAGAATCGTCTTTAATATCGTGTTCCTAATTAATTAACCACTTAAAGGACCCCTCACTGTATATATACATCATTTTTTTAAAGATGGATATCTCGGTAACAGCAGCAGCCGCTGCCACAACCGAGATATCCATCTTTTCAGTGAGCGGTCCTCTAAACGATGGCGGTGGTCTCTGCCACTTACCAGACCTATCGGCAGTAGCGGAGGTGATCGGGTTCTTTCCTCCTGCTCGGCTGGGATACGATTGAGGGCAAGATGGCCCCCACCCGTCTCTATAGCATAGCAGGGTGGAAGCAACGTCAAAACGTCACTTCCGCTCATGGTTCTTAAAGGGACATTTTCTTGTTGTCATTTTTCAGGTGACAATTTTTTATTTTTTGCATTTTAGTCTAAATATGGGATCTGAGGTCTTTTTAATCCCAGATCGCATATTTAAGAGGACCTGTCATGCTTTTTTCTATTACAAGGGATGTTTACATTCCTTATAATAGGAATAAAAGTGACCCATTTTTTTTTGTGTGTAAAAATTTATAAAATAAATAAAAATAAATAAAACATTTTTTTTTTAAAGTGCCCCGTCCTGACGAGCTTGCGCGCAGAAGCGAATGCATATTAGAGTGGCGCCCGCATATGAAAACGGTGTTCAAACCACACAAGTGAGGTATCACCGCAATCGTTGGAGCGAGAGCAATAATTCTAGCCCTAGACCTCCTCCATAACTCAAAAGATGCAACCTGTAGAAATGTCGCCTATGGATATTTTTAAGGGTAAAAGTTTGACGCCATTCCACGAGCAGGCGCAATTTTGAAGCGTGACATGTTGGGTATCATTTTACTCGGCGTAACATTATCTTTCACAGTATAAAAAAAATTGGGCTAACTTTACTGTTGTCTTATTTTTTTATTCAAAATTGTATTTTTTCCAAAATAAGTGCGCTTGTAAGGGTCCTTTCACACGGGTCCCCGCACACTGTCTCCCTGTCTCTCCTCCGCTCTCCCCTATGGGGAATCGGATGAATACGGACCGTGTGTCCGTATTCATCCGATCCGATCCTTCAGACGGAAGAAAAATAGGGTTTTCTTCCGCCTGAAAAAACAGATCTTTGCGGAGGCGGGTCATTACGGACGTTAGCGGATGCTCATCCGCTAACGGCCGTGATCACATAGGGTATCATTACAAGTCCGTAAACGGACTTGTAATAAACGGACGAACGGTCCACCCGTGTGAAAGGACCCCAAGACCGCTGCGCAAATACGGTGTGACAAAGTATTGCAATGACCGCCATTTTATTCTCCAGGGTGTTAGAAAAAAAATATATATAATGTTCGGGGGTTTTAAGTAATTTTCTAGCAAAAAAAAAACAGTTTTAAACTTGTAAACACCAAATCTGAAAAACAGGCAAAGTTTTTAAGTGGTTAATGTGCACACTGGCTTTTGTTTTTACAAATAAGCCCTGAAGAAAGGAGCCTTTGAACCCCCAAAATGAGTTGGATATTTTAATGACTGCATTTCACAAATAACATTTATTTGGATCAACATCCTTGACTTGGTTCTCCAATTTCAATATTGTGCATTCATTTTCTTCAAGAACCATATATGGCCTTTGTGAATTAGAAAACAGCCTTAGAATATTTGCACAAGAGACATAAATCTAACTAGGTCAACACTCATACAAGAAAATTCATCCCCACTATGACTTGAACCAATAAAAAATCACGATCGAGGCTCTAACCTTTCTACACTTCATCCAAAACAAAATTAAAACATTTTGGCTTTTGATGTAATTTAATGTATTAGTCAGGGATGGAACCAGGCAGCCTAAACACCCAATACTTTAGCCGGCCCTTGACTTTTTCAATGATTTTATTCATTGGATGAAGGTACATACAGTATCTGCTTGCTACATGGATGGTTGTACTAGGTGGGTCCTGAATTTGCATCATGTCCATGCTCTGTATTAGAGGTAGCAATGGTTGCTAAGACTGTATTAGAGGTAGACAACAGTATTTCTCTGATGGGCACAAACGCGTAGAAACCTCTCTTGAAACAGGATTCAAGGAAGCATTTCTTTAGCAAATCTCAAAGCTAAAAACATCTGGTTATGAAAGAGCATTGACATATAGGAATAAATATCTAGTTATAAATGGCAAAATGTAATGTCTGTGTACAGTTTTTATTTATCAAGGTAATGGTAGAACTTCTACTAGCTAGTCACAGTGCATTGTATTTGTTCTGTAATGCTGAAGTTGCATCACCATTTATCCACGTAGCACTCAATTGTAATGGGTGCCCTGAGTCTTGTGGCACTATGATGATTGGATTATGGGAAATAAGCTGGTTTCCCAAAATTTTACACCACTCTTTACAAGTGGAAAATTGAACATCTGACTTGACACATTCCATGGCACAATGGTGATTGGATTAAGGTAACAGAGATGCCCATTTGGCTATGAACACTCTGCTTTGACCAGACAAAGCTACTTGGATAGGTATTGGAAAGTCTTCAAAATCTACAGAACTGGTCCAGTCAAATGTGACTATAAGTAATAATTTCTACGGGTTATTAACCACTTAAGACCCGGACCAAAATGCAGGTAAAGGACCCGGCCAGGTTTTGCCATTCGGCACTGCGTCGTTTTGACAATTGTGCGGTCGTGCGACGTGGCTCCCAAACAAAATGAGCGTCCTTTTTTCCCCACAAATAGAGCTTTCTTTTGGTGGTATTTGATCACCTCTGTGGTTTTTATTTTTGGCGCTATAAACAAAAATAGAGCGACAATTTTGAAAAAATTCTATATTTTTTTACTTTTTGCTATAATAAATATCCCCCAAAAATATATAAAAAAATATTTTTTTTCCTCAGTTTAGGCCGATACGTATTCTTCTACATATTTTTGGTAAAAAAAAAATCGTAATAATCGTTTATCAGTTGGTTTGCGCAAAATTTATAGCGTTTACAAAATAGGGGATAGTTTTATTGCATTTTTATTTTATCTTTTTTACTACTAATGGCGGCGATCAGTGATTTTTTTTCGTGACTGCGACATTATGGCGGACACTTCGGACAATTTTTGGGACCATTGTCATTTTCACAGCAAAAAATGCATTTGAATTGCATTTTTTATTGTGAAAATGACAGTGCAGTTTGGGAGTTAACCAGGAGGGGGCGCTGAATGGCTTATGTGTGACCTAATGTGTGTTTACAACTGTAGGGGGGTGTGGCTGTAGGTGTGACATCATCAGGGGCGGACTGACAACTCATGGGGCCCCCGGGCAATAGAAGATTATGGGGCCCCCGGGCTTACAGATGGCCACCACGCCAGGAGGCAGTACAGAGGCGGGGCTGCTAAAGTCTCGGGATTTTCACATCAAAAGCATGTCATTTTCAGACTTATCAGGGACAGATGTAAAAAAACACAGATTTTTACATACTGTCCCTGGTTTTACTGAGACTGGCATTCCTGGTGGGGCCCCCTAGTGGCATGGGGCCCTCGGGCAGTGCCCGAGTTCCTCAATGGTCAGTCCGCCCCTGGACATCATCGATTGTGTATCCCTATAAAAGGGATCACACAATCGATGACGCCGCCACAGTGAAGAACGGGGAAGCCGTGTTTACACACGGCTCTCCCCGTTCTTCAGCTCTGGCGATCGGATCCGCGAGTCCCAGAGCTTTGGACCAACGGCTGGGTACTAGTACAGGACGCACCTGTACGTGCATGTGCCCAGCCGTGCCATTCTGCCGACGTAAATGTGCAGAAGGCGGTTCTTAAGTGGTTAAAAAAAAAAAAAAAACAACAAGAATGCAAACTCAGAGTACCTGGTGCTTTTAGCAGTATCTTAAGATAGGAAATGTGTGTATTGGCAGAAGAAAACATGCAGCCACAAAGACTAATAAACTGTAATAAATTCCATTTTTTTCTTATGTCTTCTTAGATTTAAGTAATTTAGCACAGCATAATAAAGATGCTAAGATCAGTAACTAGCGGCCTTGTGTTTGTAATGTGGCCTCCTACATATCCCAGACATGTTTAATTCCTCCCCCTTGCATTTTGGAAATGAGACGTGTTTCATGCTGTGGGTCAGTGTTCTGTTTTTCTGTTTTACGGAGATAGTTTAATACTTTTTATGGGTGTAAAGCCCTGAGCATTCTGTTATTATTACATCTGTGTGGAAAATTGTACATGACAATACAGTGGTTATCCTGGATCGGCCTGGGAGACTTAAAGGGTCACTAAAGGATTTTTTTTTTCTTTTTAGCTAAATAGCTTCCTTTACCCTAATGCAGTCCTGGTTTCATGTCCTCATTGTTCGTTTTTGCTATGATGTTGCTGTAATCCTTCTCTGTTGTGCACATTTCCTGGTTGTCTGTTTCCTAATGAAAAAAGTTCTGGGAGCTTCTCTCTGTGGTCTCTAATCAAGGAGGTGTGATTACGGTGTGTCTAAAACCCCTCAGAACCAATCAGTTTCATTTTAAAAAACAAACACTGCCCTGTATTGGCTCTGTGTCTCTGTTCTTCACAGAAGCATGAAACTAGATGAAAAACTAAACTGAAACTGCAGACACATTAAATGATTATCTATTTGTAATAATTTTTAAAAGGAATCAGTTAACTATTATGTCTCTATACAGTCATTCAGCAAAAAAAAAAAACTCCTTTTATTTGTCCTCCCTGTCTGATAATTCTCTGACTGATTGTGGGACACCCCAATGCATGAAGGTTTTGCTTGTAGGCTATAATGCCATATATAGGAAAATTAGGCGTTTTTTTGGAGCCAATAATTTTAGATGCCGACAATGGACAATACGATTGTATGTTAAGGTGACCAGATTTTTTAAATGAAATTTAGGAAAAAAATCTTTTTTTTGTGTAGTAATGGCAGCGATCAGCGGGACTGTGATATTGCGGTGGACAAAGCGGACACTAAGTGACATTAATACAGTGATCAGTGCTACAAATATGCACTGTCACAGTACTAATGACACTGGCTGGGATGGGGATAACATCTAGGACAATCAAAGTGTTAAATGTGTGCCTAACAAGTATTTTTTTACTGTGGCAGAGATGCTTTTACTAAGGGAAGGCATAGATCCCTGTACCCGCTTTGCAGGAATACAAGATCAGTGTCTTTCATACTATCAGAAAAGTGAGGCCGGGACTTGAGTCAAGGCGAAAGAACATGCGAGCGTATCTGAATGGGCATGGACCCGAAACTGAAGAATTGGTCCCTCCACTCTGACCAGCACATGATCATCAGAAAGGGGCACAGATAATAGAAAAAATACACACCCCCTAAGCTAGTAGGTGCGGCGGAGCAAGGTGTGCAAATCATATTTTTTTTTTAATTCTACACGACTTCCTTTGAAATTGCCCCAGCCCCTGGAGGCGGGGATGTCTGGTCACCCTATTGTATGTTGACCATATCCCTATATATCACATGTACATGGCCATTGGACAAATGCTTCTGTTGTATGGTTGCATGATTGTCATAGTGACTATGGCCGCCTTTGGTTTGGTGCAGGTTTTTTGCTGTGTACAAGCTTCTTTATGGAGCTATCCATCCGAATTGCCCTTATACGATTACATATACAGGTTTCTGAAGGCATAATAGTTGTCTAGAGGAAGTTAAGGTGTCGCTTTCCTCCACAACAGAACTCAAAATAAGAATTTGTAAAAGAAATTTGAAGCAGCTTGGTCTACTGTTCTCCATTAATTGAGAATTCCTTTTAGTTTCTTGATTGTTTGCTATATAGCATAAATGACAAACAATGGGATTCTCTTTCAATGAAAGATCATTCTGCTGGTTCTGGGGTTGAGAAGTGCAGACCAATTTACTATACATTGATCAGAACCAGATTAGTTCTGGACCATGAAGGTCCTTTGTTACATCTTTGGTACATCAACACAAGGAGGGAACCAGCATATCACACAATATACCAATTAGATTGCCTGTCTACAACCTGTAAATCAACAGTGGCCACAAGTGTGCAGGATTGTAAACAAGAGCCTTATAGGGGTACATTATAGGCTGCCTACTTCTGACAATCCGTGATAGGAGGGTGTATATAGGGATGAATTATAAGCCACCTGCCACTGATGGGAAACTCCTCATAATTTTTCTATGAGGCGCTGTGATTTATTGGTATGAAACTTCTTAGTTATTGTATACAGCTCAACTGGTCTATAGGGACGTATTCACCATTAAGCAAAGAAGCAACTTTTCCTTTTGTAATTATTGAGCAAACTTTTGTTTACAATTATCAGAAGGAATACAGATATAGCACAAACACTTAATTACAGTCACAATTGACTAGGTTGATTGGGGACCAATACAACTAGAAAATGTTCAGAAGGTGATCCTACCATAAGTGGTTCTTTTGCACATTACAAGATAGATAGATCCCTAATTCTAAAAAAAATTGGGACACTGTAAACTCTGTATAAAAAAACAATGCTATGATTTGCAAATCTCAGAAACCTATAATTGTATTCACAATAGAAAATTACATATCAAAATGTTTAAAACGGAGAACATTTTACCATTTTAGGTCAAAATAAAGTCATTTTGAAATTGATGGCAGCAACACAGGCAACAAAAAGCTGGCAAAGTAGGTGGTACTAACAAGGAAGAGCTAGAGTTAATTAGGTTAATTGGAAACCGGGCAGTAACATGATTGGGTATGAAAAGAGCATCTTAGGCCGCGTACACAAGAGGAGACATGTCCGATGAGACAGGTGCGACGGACCATTTTCATCGGACATGAGTACACACCATCAGACCAAAATCCCCACGGACAGAGAACGTGGTGATGTATAACACACTGACGTGCTCAAACAAGGAAGTTCAATGCTTCCACGCATGCGTCAAATCAATTCGACGCATGCGCGGGATTTCGGTCCGATGGTTGGGCGTACTAACCATCGGACATGTCCGACGGACAGGTTTCCAGCGGACAAGTTTCTAAGCATGTTTAGAAACTTTTGTCCGCTGGAAACCTGTCCGCTAGGCCGTACACACGATCGAACATGTCTCCTCGTGTGTACGCGACCTTAGAGAGTCAGAGTGTCTTAGAAGTAGATGGGCAGAGGTTACTCTATCTGTGAAAAGCTGCCTTTAAAAATTGTTGAACAATTTCAGAATAACATTCCTCAACATAGAATAACAAAGACATATATCCTCATCTACGGTACAGAATATCATAAAAAAAATCCAACAATCTGGGGAAAACTCTGTGCGCAAGGGACAAGGCTGAAACACAGTTTTGGATGCCCATGATCTTTGGGCCCTCAGAGAGCAATGCATTAAAAACAGACATGATTTTGTGATGGGCATCCCTGCATTGACTCAGGAATACTTCTGAAAATCAGTGTCTGCAAAACACAGTTCATCATGCCATGCCATCCAAAAATGCAAGGTAAACTCGATTATGCAAAGAAGAAGTCATATCTAAACATGCTCCAGAAATGCAGCGGTCTTCTCTGGGCCAAAGCACATTTGAAATAGTCTGTTGCAAAGTGTAAAACTTTTCTGTGGTCAGAAGAATCAAAATTTGACATTCTTTTTGGTAACCATGGGCACTGCATCCTCCATAGTAAAGAGGAAATGGACCTTCTGGTTTGTTATTAGTGCTCAGTTCAAAAGCCTGCATCTCTGATAGTATGGGGGTGCATTAATGCGTATGGCATGGACGGCTTTGCACATCTGGAAGGCACCATCAATGCTGAAAGATACTGTTAAAGCGGATGTGCGCTCAAAAAAAATTAAAAGCCTGCAGCTGCTGACTTTAAATATTAGGACACTTACCTGTCCTGGAGTCCAGCGCCGTCCGCAGCAGAGGACGAGCATTCGCTCGTCTCTCTGCTGCTCCCCCCTCCATCCACTGTGAGGGAACCAGGAAGTGAAGTGCGCCGGCTTCACTACCCGGTTCCCTACGGCGCATGCGCGAGTCGCGCTGCGCCCGCCGATTGGCTCCCGCTGTGCGCTGGGAGCCGAGTGTTCCCAGCACACAACGGGGGGCGACAGGATTTGACGAAATGCCCGTATTCGGCCCGAGAATGCTGGGCCGGAAGTGGGTGCAAATACCTGTCTTTAGACAGGTATCTGCATCCCTCTCCCCCCTGAAAGGTGTCAAATGTGACACCGAAGAGGGGATGGGTTCCGATCAGCACGAGTTCACTTTAGGGTGGAGCTCCGCTTTAATCCAGATTTTAGAGAAGCATGCGATGATGTCCTTTTCAGAGAAAGCTTTGCATATTTCAGCAGGACAATGCATGGCTTCATAGTTGACGAGTCCGAGTGCATAACTGACCTGCCTGCAGTCTAGACCTTTCACCAATTGAAAATAGTTGGTACATCTTACAATGCAAAATACAACAAAAGTAGACCCAGGACTGTTAATCAGTTAGAATCTTAAATCAAGCAAGAATCAGACAACATTCCTCTCCCAAAACTCCAGCAACTGGTCTTCTCAGTTTTCAGATGTTTACAGTGGGTTGTTAAATGAAGAGAGAGTCTACACCGTGGTAAACATGGCCCTGTCCCAACTTTTTTAAGATGTGCTGCTGCCATCAATTTCAAAAGTATTATTTTTTTCCCTAAAATGGTACATTTTCTCAGTTAAAACATTTGATTCATTTTCTATTGTGAATAAAATATAGGTTTATGAGATTTAGTGCTGGTTCACACTACCACGACTTGGGATCCGACTTGTGTCGCTCCAATTCGTGCGACATGAGAAATTCAATTGAAGTGAATGAGAGCCGTCTTAATGTACACTACTGAAGTCGCTCCGACTTCAGAAAAGGTTCCTGTACAACTTCAAGGTGACTTCTAGGCAACTTGTACCCATAGATTTCAATGGAAGTTGCCTCCAAAGTCAGATCACATCTTAACTGAAGCAACTTTACAGGAAGAGAAAATTGTTTACTCAGGCAAACACAGAGCGGATTATTCTGTGATTGGCCACAGCCAAAGTCACCTGTCCTGGAAGCAACTTTAAGTCGAGATGTAAGTTGCTCCAAGTCGCGCTGAAGTTGCCTTGCAAAGTCGCGCTGTAAGTCGGGTTGCCCCTGTGTGAACCGGCTCTAACAAATCATTGCATTCTGTATTTATGTAGATTTTACACTGCGTCCCAACTTTTTTTTAAATTTGGACTGTATAAATGTTAGAATTCCCTGAACTCTTGAAATGGAGTCAGAAAATGAACACCCCTTCTAGTGCAAATCGTTTCCAAAGAAATAGTAGACTTATGAATTTTTTAGTGTCAGTCATTAAGGGATTAAAGAGGAAGTAAACCCTGATGGGTTTTACTTCCTCTTTATTTCCCTGCAAAGGTAAAGCATAATGGGCTACTATGCATCACATAGAAGCCTATGATGTGTCACTTACCTGAAAACAAAACCTGCGATGTCCCTGCATCTATATTAACCCCTCTTCCATCCTTGGCTGCAGGCTCTGGCTCTGTGACTTGCCGTAGTCGCCAGTCACGGCACAATCCCATTAGAAAGGGCATGATCGTGCACTTTCTAAAGTGTTGGCACAAGCATATATTGTAAATATCTCCTAAACTGTGCAGGTTTAGGAGATATTTCCAGCACCTACGGGTTAGTCTTAATATAGGCTTACCTGTAGGTAAAAGTGATGCACAAATTTGACAACCACTTTAAAGGAGGTGTATTTTGGCTCATCACAAATAAATAATACAAACTGGGATGACAGTTCGGGCATCATGAAGTTTGTCTCCCACTTCTCACTTGACTTACAACAGAGTAGTGTCCATTTATTTGTCCCAGCACCTGCCTGATTCACATCTAGTCTAAATGGATCACAGTGGGCTATTGTGCAGCAGTGCAGTCTGCACAAATAGTTTATCTGTCCCTACTTGAGTTTATATATACTTAATAGTCCTGTCAAAAAAACGTTATCTGTGTCCGATGTTCTCCATACAGCAGCAGTAAGAGCAACATCTGAAGTGCTAATAATTCTTGTTTCAAATTTTTCTGAATAACTTAACTTGTAACTTTATTCCAACCCAAGAGGAACACAAGATAAATGTTAAGATCTCCTCTGTGTGTAACCAGAGGTTAGTTTTTCACACTCAGGGTCTAATTCCAGTTTCCGGGGTCTGGCAGAAAAAGGCTGTATTTACTAGAGTATGATATGGTAAAGACTTTTAAAGCTCAGCAGTTTTGGGGTTAAGCATTTACTTATTTAAAAATATTTTTTTTTCTTGTAATAGCTGATATTCTTCCAACTGCATCCAAAGCCACCTCAGTCGGATTGCTTTATCAGCACTGGCGAGCCTTCCTGTAGACACATCCAGAACTTCCTGATCTATTTCCTCTTTGAGAACAAAGGGAACACTTGGCCCTATTTTCCGATGGCCCATCCCACAGTGCTTAGACTATACAAGGGCTAAACAATAGGGAGAGGGTTTCTAAGTGGTGCCAGCGATAGAACAAGGCACAACATGGTTTAATGGCCTGGCAGCAACAAAAGACCATCGGTGATCCTCGTCAGGATCCACATTTGTTCCAAAAACAGATAGATACAAGTTTTTATAACCTAAAAATGAACACAATGATATTCTGTAGGACATTTATTTTCCTCCAGTCTCAATTTTGACAGAAAACAATCACAACGTTTATGAAGAACAAACAAACAACGGTCTCAATAGACTTTAGAATCCCCTCAGACGAAAATCTAGTTTGGGAGTTTTTACTTCCCAGTTCTCCACTGTCAGCGCAGCTGGTGCCATGATTCCCTTGAAGCAGGAAAACAAAAATGAATGTACTTTAGGGGTAAACACACAATCTTGTAGCAGTCAAACTTATTTCCAAATGATAAATACCTATTATTCTCCATAGCCTCAAGTAAGCCATGCAATGCTGTAAACCTCAGGTCCTATCATAACATAGGAAATAAGATCATTGTGTGTTTTTATTTTAGTATCTTGCAGCTGATTTGAGAACTTTTGAATTACCAGTAGACTAATACAGCCATACACTTGGGGTTTTCACTAACTGTGGTTAACCAACAGGCAGAAGCGGTTGTGCCAAATACACCGGCAGCAATATCCTGGAATATGTACAATATGTTGCAGGCTCTGATTTTATTTGTAGCTTCTCCCTCACAAAATGTTTGCATAAATAACTTTTTTCTAAATTGAATTACCATGGAGGACCCCTCACATAGCAGCAAAGGGCCACACGTAGCTCCTGGTTGAGTACCATGATGTAGCTGCTCCTCTGTGTGTAGTCAGGGATTAGGAAGTATTTCAATAGTTTTGGAGGTCTGGCAGAAAAAGCTGTAATTACTTGAGTCATAATGGTCAATAGCATACATCAAATTCCACTATCTTTAGACATCTCTGCCGACCGCTGATCCAACTATTGCACAAGACAGAAGCAATGTGCACTGATCTCTGGTCTGACGTAAGGCTGCTTTTGATTCCAGACAAAGCATATGGTCTCTAACGAAGCCTTTTTTTCTGGCTGCAAACTATAGACCGAGATGTATATGCCAAAATCAAGTGTACA
Organism: Rana kukunoris; assembly: GCA_029574335.1. NCBI lineage: Eukaryota > Metazoa > Chordata > Amphibia > Anura > Ranidae > Rana > Rana kukunoris. Next base: position 131,757,464 of record CM056058.1, read on the forward strand.
GAAAGCATCATGTGTTTGGCCTTGATCCCGGGAGAAGATAGTTTTAGCTTCAGCTGCAGCTAATAAGCTCTCATTCATGTGTGAATCTTCCTGGGTGAGAGCGGATAAAGATTAAAGAATTCCAATCAGCTCGCTTGGTAAAAAAATATGTTTAAACTAGCCAAAACAAGTATTTTTTTTTTTTTATGGAGTAGGAAAGGGTTTGAACCCCTCTCAGGTGGGGACACAGATAAAAATGCAACATTTTCAGTAAAGCTTGGATGAAAATGTATACACGTCTATGTGCACTAGCACTAATGCATTATTTGTCCGTCGCCTTAAGAAAAGGGATCCTTTGTACACATCAAAAAGTTGGTGGAATAATGTTTTTTTTGTACTAAAATTTTCTTTGTATTTGCCTTGGTAAAGCATTGAGAGTTGTATTTCTGGTGCGCTGTTATTTATTTATTTGTACGGTATATCACGGCAATACCACAGGCCAAACACCCTTCCGTATGGCATAAAACAGTGATGGCCAACCTGCTTTGTATAGGAAGGCCTCAAGTAGAGCTCTAGACATCATCAAAGGGACACATATATTATTTAGTAAATGTAATGCTACAGCAAGCTGCCAAAGAATGCAGACATGCAAAGGAGATGATCAGAGACTACAGGCATGCTATAAGAGATGGTAAAAAAACTGCAGTGCAGACATGCTACAAGAGAGAGGTTCAGAGACTGTGAACATGCTATACGAATGGTCAGAGACTGGAGACATACTTAAGGAGACACATTACTTAAGACTTCTAGAGATTACCACAATCCTTTGCAGAGCTTGAGGGGTTGCAATGGTGACCCTGCCCATGCTCCAGGGGGCCTGTGCGGTCTCCATGTCACATTAGTAGCTGAAAGCCGTCTTCTTTTAATTCTCCTCCTGACAGCATTCAGCTGCTGCAGGAGGTAGTACAGGGGATCATTTTCAGTACATGCTATCCCACCCTCTCCTGTCCAGGTTTCCCTTCCTTATGCTTCCGCCCCTGCAATCTCGCCCCTAGTTTCTCCCCCCCCCCCCACCCCACTTGCAGCGCTGCAGGCTTCCTCTCCCACCAGATGCTGTGGGGGATAATTTGAGGATGGAGAGAGGGGAAATATGTAATTTACCGCCCCCCACCTTTTCTGAATGAACACAGTGAATAAATGGTATAAATCACTCACTCACAACTGAAGGTTTGTGAATGAACAGGGAGACACTGCAGAGTTCTTCCTCTTCTTTCATTCAGTGCAGCTGAGGCTGCAAAAATGGAAATTGAGGACAGTGTCCTCAATCTCTTTTCTTGGTCTCAAAACTAAGACATCAGGGGTCTAAACGTTTAGACCCCCAATATTTCACTAAGGTCCTCCAAAAAATATATAAAAACAAACAAAAATAAACTACTAACACCGTCCGGTGCCCTAGTGACATGCCCTGTGCTTTACTGAGACCATACACTGCCTTACTGACACTGTACACATGGTCACTATCCTACTGGCGATGTCCACTGCCCTACTGACTGACACTGTCCACTCTTAAGTTAGGCCAAGTTTATATTTCTACTATGACGTTTTATTATAAGTTACCCTTACTATTTAGTTTGGCCTTGCTAGTTCGTTTTTTTTTTTTGTTTTTTAAAAGGTCTCCGAATCTGGTCATATTTGTTCTCTTTCATGCTAGTTATATCTCCAGCTCTCAAAAAGTTGCCTACCCCTACTTCAGGTTATAAAAAAAAATTGAAAGGTATCTTTTGAACCTCTCAATATGTAACCAAACATCTAAAATATGTTGTGGCACCGATTGCCCGCCATGTTGGTTGTTTGGACTCCTGAGAAATGCTTTTTTGAACAAAAAAATGGGCTTATATTTTGGCTTTTGACCCAATCACCTCTATGGACAAGCTGGAGGCACCCCTAGCAGATCCTGACCAATAGGCACTTTTTGTTCCGTTGCCCTAACACTTTTGTTGAGCCTATTATTGCTTAACTATAAATATATCCCAAATAAAAATATTGTTTTTTGCAATTGGCAGGTCTCTTTTGGTCTCCTAAACCAATGTTTCTCAACTCCAATCCTCAAGTAACCCCAACAGATCATGTTTTTAATGATTTCCCTCAGATGAAACGGCTGTGGTGATTACCAAGGCATTGAAACTAATCAAATAACCTGTGCAAAATAATTTAAAGCTGTAAAATATGACCAGTTGGGGGTACAGGAGTAATATGGTCCTAAACCATCTTTTGATAATACATTATGTTGTTTATACTCAGAACAAGACTAAGTTGAAATGCGTTGGGACACTGTACTACACAAACGATTTTAAACTACCATGCATTGTGGTCTGGGTTTTTGAGATTGTTGAATGCAGTGTTATTATTGATTTTTGTATTAATACAGCTTCAAGTTACGTCTCTGACTACAATTACAGCCCTTTTTCAAATCGATGTTTCCACATTTGTGCTCCACCGCACTTTTAAAAACTTAATTAGGCAAAATTTAAAGGATAAGTTGATCATGTTACATAATGGCTGGCCCCCGCACAAACCTCCCACCCCTGAGTAGCCATTTTGGTATCAAGTTGGGGATCTCTCCCCCCCCCCCCCCCCCGATTTCCACCACAATCTAAAAGAAAACACCTGCTTAGCCACGTTGTTCATTCACAAGTGTTCTGTAAATTAATAAATTAACACCAGCGGCAGCTTTGGTGGATTGTAGTTCTCACTGAACTACCATGGTGCTGCGCTATGGTAATTCATTGATTCTTCCTGTCAGTGGAAGACTGCCTGCCCTGCTCATACAGTGTAGGGGCAGTGGCTTACACTAACAGTCTGTAGGAGACATGCCTGGCATCAGCGATCTGCTGATCACTGGTGTATTGATTTCCAGGCTCAAAAAAAAAAAATATTGTAACACACATTTTCTTACCTGCAAATTTTTTTTTATTTTTTTATTTTTTAAAGCTGAACCTATCCTTTAATATTTCTCTCAGCATGATCCATTATACACGATCAGAGGAGAAACAAGAATAAATATATAAAGATAAAGAAATAAACCATGCTATTTGACTTCCAGAAGCCAGTGTAAATAGTATTTTTCCTCACGACTTGAGTAATCACCAAAACAGAGAACAGTGTCCACGGGGACCCCAAGGGTGGCAAAATTAGGCTGGCCATAAATAGATCGAAATTCACCAGAAACTGGGAAAATTTGGATACATGGGCAGTCGTTCCTATTTGACAGATCAACTGTTGTAAAAAGGGAAAGGTTAATAAACTTTATGCTGATCAGTGTATTCTGACAGCATAGAGATCTTCTGTCAGAATACAATGTCCTGGTGGAGGGAATTTCTCCAGCCAATTAACTTGCTTGGATGGGGGGAACTGTTCATTCTTTTTCGTTCACATACGGCCATTTTAAGTGCAAAAAGGTCCACATACCACCTTCAGATTGGGCACCAGGGGTATATAAGAGGATTGTGCATAATTGAATATCTACATATTATTACTGTTGGGGGTCCCATCATCTTGGAGACACTCACTTCCCTCATATCTTATCTTTGTGTCACCTGGACAAAATGAGAAACTCTTCCTCGTGGGGTCACAGAGAACAAGCTTATAGAAGATCTAATTTTTCTTGACCTATCCAATACTAAAAAGTAGAGAATGGAATGTAGGTTTTTAAATCAGGGTTTTGTTTGTCTGTGTCCTTTTTATGGAATTATCCGCTCATGTCCTGTCAGGACAGGAAGGGAGGGCAAATCTGCCCTAAGGGGGCACACACATTGTTTTTTAGTAGAGTGGTGAGGGATTATATCTTCTGACAATGTTTTTTATTGTTCATGTATATACAGTCTAACGAGAGCACCAAACAAAAGTGAAGGAATCCGAAATCCTTTAAGAATAATAGTAGTTCACAGCAAGATAACACAAAGCAGCTAACGTGTTTTGGGGCGAAACAACTGCCCCTCCATCAGGGCTTAAAATCAAGTGGTAGCTTAAGTGAGGGTAAGAGAAAATGATTGCTAGACAGATTGGTACCATGAATGGTTTTGCAGCCTCATGGGACCTGTCATGAGTCTCAAAACTTTGCAGGTTGGGGAGAACTGGGAACGGGTACTTGCCAGAAATAGGTACCCGCTCCCTAAAAATAGAGAAACTTGCTAGAAGTGGAAGAGGGTGTAGGGAGAGGATCAGCCGAACTTCCCCTTTTTAGATCTAGTTCTCCTTTAACCACTTGAGCCTTTTGATCCCTGCGATTTCCAGAAGCTTTAAGCATTTGTAGTCTTAACATATACATAATTTGAGAAAATTTTACATATTTATATATATTTTTAAAGGAAGGGTCTTTATCTGTGATACAGGTTAGGTTTTCCAAAAAGACAGATGCCGTTTTCCTTTTCGTTCCTGATTGATACCTCAGAGCCAACTGAAAATAGCACAAGGGAGGAAGGGGAAGGAATCGATGATCAGTCTCCTGCTGGCTTATATTTGCTTAAACTATTGAGCTCTCGAACAAGCTTATATTAGCAAAGAGTCTAACATTGCTACGTAAATGGACTTATCAATCACCATCATCAAATACCAGGGGAAAACTATGTGAGAAATGATGTTGCCTCTATTCAATTAACCCTTTCAAAACAATAGAATAACTCTTTCTGTATTAGTGAATGATATTGAGGACCAATGTATAAATGTCAGATTTAGATCATTTTCAATTAATTTGTTTATATCTGCTTAGGAAGCTACTCTGGGCAATCATTCTGTTCCTTCCCACTATAATTTACCCAAGGTAAAAAAAAAAAAAAAAAACAGTAAAATCTTTTCTTTCTTTTTTTGTTATAAAGTTTGCAAAGAGTTTCCACCAACCCAAACCAGACGACATCCCTTATTTTTCATGGAAAAGGTTTGAAAAGGATTTGTGTTGATCCTGCCCTTTTTGTCTTCACTTTAAAAACTCTACTTTTGGAACTTTTATAAATTGGAAAATAATCAAAAAATAGCAAAGTTCAGCAAAATGAAAAGCAATGATTTTGCAATTAGTTGGGCCCCATCTTTTTAAATAAAAAAGTATTCGTTTTACACTTCATCCCAATTAATTACATTTTTAAATCACCACAAAATTCTGTATCCTAAAAAATATAAACATTTTATTTTATTGAATATTTGCTTTACCTAAGGCTAGTTTGCAATCTTGTGTTTACTTGGGGAGATCCTATAGATGTTGATGTGAATAAATCTAGTTTAATCTCAGCCTTGCATGTTCCTGGCTGCACACTTAAATGAAGAAATACAGAGAGAATGTATACTTCATAACTGTGCTGATATTATACATTTTCCATGCAAAACATGTGTGTTTATTTACAAAATAACACTTGCTGGGTTTGAATGTGAAACTGGAGTACAGACCCAATACGTATTTATTTAAGTGTACGTCTCCTATATAAGGCCTAGGCAGTGTGTGGTCTTTTGGCTTCCTGTGTTCATGTATTTCATTGCTGTACTCAGGAAAAATGAAGCTATACATAAAGGATAACCCCTCCTTAAAGATCTACACTTACTATAAACGAGGAGGGGCCATTCCGTCCACATAGGCCAGAATACTTGCTCAGGCAAGGCTGGGTTTATAGTAGACTGCTCCCAGGATGATGTCACAGGCCAAGAAAACGGATCTTGGCTTGCTAGACAGTTTGGTCTGTGAGATGCCTTCATGAACCTGACTGCTGGTGTTTGGGTTTGTCACGATTTATCTTGCCAATAAAACCAGATCCAAAGCATGCAAACCGTAGCAGTGCCAGTAACCTGCAGTGCCATCTCTGGGAAAGACCGGCTTATTGCTAGTGATGGTCCAATACTATGATCCTGGGAAAGAAGTCTGAACAAAAGGTACCAAGTTTAACCAGTGGGGACCCTCCAGAGCTCAAAGAACTCCAGAACTACTGCCTTATAAGTGCCTGCCTTCCTCACACTACAAGGGTTAAAGGCTTGTTAAATCTATTGGATGAAGAATAAGATATAAAACCTTACTCCTTGTTGCAGCAGGCTCAGACACTCTCCTCTACCGCCAACTTTAGGGTGGCCCCTCTGCCATCTTTATATGCAATGCAGAACTATTGCTTACACTCTTGCAGAATGTACATGGAATATACAGTATATTAACCACTACAGATCCGCGCTATCGTCAAAAGATGTCTGCAGCGCGGACCTGAAGTGCCCAGTGGACGTCTTTGGATGTCCTTTTTACATTACCCGTGCGTGCCACTGGGGGGCGCGCAGCAGGTAAACACTGTGCCGTCGCATCGCTAGGAAGCCGATGCGTGTGCCTGGCGGCCGCGATGTCCGCTGGGTACACGTGTTCGGCGGCGACAGCAGGGACGTGGAGCTCTGTGTATAAACACAGAGCTCCACGTGCTATCAGGGAGAGAGGAGACCGATCTGTGTCCCTTGTACATAGGGACACAGCATCGGTCACCTCCCTCAGTCACCCCCCTCTCCCCACACAGTTAGAACACACCCAGGGAATACATTTAACCCCTTCCTCACCCCCTAGTGTTAACCCCTTCCCTGCCAGTCACATTTATACAGTAATTAGTGCATTTTTATAGCACTGATCGCTGTATAAAATGTTAATGGTCCCAAAATTGTGTCAAAAGTGTCCGATATGTCCGCCGCAATATCGCAGGCCTGACAAAAAAATAAAAATAAAAAAATCGCAGATCGCCGCCATTACTAGTAAAAAAAAAAAATCATAAATCTATCCCCTATTTTGTAGGCGCTATAACTTTTGCGCAAACCAATCAAACGCTTATAGCAATTTTTTTTAACAAAACTATGTAGAAGAATACGTATAAGCCTAAACTGAGGGAAAAAATATATATATATAAAAAAAATTGGGTTATTATAACAAAAAGTAAAAAATATTGTGTTTTTTTTCAAAATTGTCTGTCTTTTTCTGTTTATAGCTCAAAAAATAAAAAATTGCAGAGATGATCAAATACCACCAAAAGAAAGCTCTATTTGTGGGGAAAAATTATAAAAACATAATTTGGGTACAGTGTTGTATGATCGTGCATTTGTCATTCAAAATGCGTCAACGTTGAAAGCTGAAAATTGGTCTGGGCACGAAGGGGGTTTAAGTGGCCAGTAATGAAGTGGTCAAGTAGCCCCAGCTCACTGAAAACAATGCAGTGCCTTTGTGGCTGATATTTTATCTCAGCAGATGTTAAAAGTATATCTAAACTAAGACTTATTTTTGTTTGTTTTGGAAAGAGTAAGATTTTTAGATTTTCTTTATCTTTATTAGTGTCGCATTAGGGAGAGTTCACTTCACTTCCTGTGCCGTAGACACAACAGAAAGTTAGATATCTCTGCAAACTGAGGAAAATTCCTCCTTAGAGTTTGTCCACACAGGCATACCCATGTGAGGGTCTTATTTTGCCTGTATGAATGCAGTGGCTGTACTGACACACCTGCTGCTCCTAATGCGATATTCATGAAAACTGATTGTGTACATTTGGGGACACGCTCCCGCACGGATGTCACATTGGGAGCAGTGGCTGCGTCCGTGGGTCCCTGTTGACATGAATGGTACTGCCTGCACGTGGAAGTATGGAACACCTGTACATCCCATACAGGCACAACACGGCTCTCACACCGGTGTACACTAAAGTACTTCTGGGTGAATGAGGCATGAACATTTCCTTGTTTTCTGTTCCAATGACAACTCCACATTTTGGATTTTCCATCACTTTCAGTCATGATGACAATGAACAACAGGCCAAATAGAACTCAAGACCCAAAACACAATAAACCTTTATATCCAAACTTTGGAGTCAGTTTTCTGTCAGCTTTGGTATTCTTAGGAGGTCCCTGTACTAGCTAAGGAATGTGGACATTTGGTCATAAAAATTTAAAAAAAGACAGACTGTAGAGACTACATCAGGGTTTAGACGCAGATAATAAATAGGAAGAATACTGGATAATAGATTACAAAATATAACTATATAATCATAACATGTGGGTTTTAAACTTCATTAATTCACAGGTATTGACATCCCGTAGATATCACAGAAAGACAATATCCAAAAAATCTGGACTTGAATGGTACCGCATTCACCAAATAGTTTAAAAAAAAGCATTTATTGTTAACAAGTCATTAAAAATTAGTGTTGCTCACGAATATTCACATTGCGAATATTCGCTACGAATATTGCATATTCGAGTATTCGCAAATAACTCATATTGTGGCGAATATTCGCTATGGCGAATATACGTATTTTTTCAAATTTATTTTTAAAACAGATCAAATCCTAGTGATATCCATCGACGTCTAAAAGCATTGCTGGTATGATTAGAGAGAGACCCTGGGCCGAGTAGCTGATGCGATTCTTTTATGTTGCCGAAAATTGCGAATTTTCGGCAACATAAAAGAATCGCATCAGCTACTCGGCCCTTCTTTTGCATCAGAGCCAATCAGAATAACTTGAATATTCGGCAAAAGGAATATTGCGCGATATTCCTTTTGCCGAATATTCGAGTTATTCTGATTGGCTCTGATGCAAAAGAAGGGCGGAGAAGATAATCGCGCAATATTCCTTTTGCCGAATATTCGAGTTATTTTGATTGGCTCTGATGCAAAAGAAGGGCGCATCAGAGCCAATCAGAATAACTCGAATATTCGGCAAAAGGAATATTGCGCGATATTCCTTTTGCCGAATATTCAAGTTATTCTGATTGGCTCTGATGCAAAAGAAGGGCGGAGAAGATAATCGCGCAATATTCCTTTTGCCGAATATTCGAGTTATTCTGATTGGCTCTGATGCAAAAGAAGGGCGCATCAGAGCCAATCAGAATAACTCGAATATTCGGCAAAAGGAATATTGCGCGATATTCCTTTTGCCGAATATTCAAGTTATTCTGATTGGCTCTGATGCAAAAGAAGGGCGGAGAAGATAATCGCGCAATATTCCTTTTGCCGAATATTCGAGTTATTCTGATTGGCTCTGATGCAAAAGAAGGGCGCATCAGAGCCAATCAGAATAACTCGAATATTCGGCAAAAGGAATATTGCGCGATATTCCTTTTGCCGAATATTCAAGTTATTCTGATTGGCTCTGATGCAAAAGAAGGGCGGAGAAGATAATCGCGCAATATTCCTTTTGCCGAATATTCGAGTTATTCTGATTGGCTCTGATGCAAAAGAAGGGCGCATCAGAGCCAATCAGAATAACTCGAATATTCGGCAAAAGGAATATTGCGCGATATTCCTTTTGCCGAATATTCAAGTTATTCTGATTGGCTCTGATGCAAAAGAAGGGCGGAGAAGATAATCGCGCAATATTCCTTTTGCCGAATATTCGAGTTATTCTGATTGGCTCTGATGCGCCCTTCTTTTGCATCAGAGCCACTCAGAATAACTCGAATATTCGACAAAAGGAATATTGCGCGATTATCTTCTCCGCCCTTCTTTTGCATCAGAGCCAATCAGAATAACTCGAATATTCGGCAAAAGGAATACTGCGCGATATTCCTTTTGCCGAATATTCGAGTTATTCTGATTGGCTCTGATGCAAAAGAAGGGCAGAGAAGATAATCGCGCAATAGGAATATTGCGCGATTATCTTCTCTGCCCTTCTTTTGCCCCCTTATTCTCCTTTCTTTTAAGTAGAGTTAGTGTAGAGTTAGTGTTTAGTGCATATTAGTTTAGTAATACAGGAAATGATCTCCGTTTATGAGAATTTCGCAATCATTTTCGCATTAGCGAAATTTCGCATTAGCAAAATTTAGCAAAATTTTTTTTGGATTAAATATCACGAATATTCGATATTAGCGAATATTCTTCTATATATTCGCGCAATATCGCGAAATCGAATATGGCGTATTCCGCTCAACACTATTAAAAATCAATAAAACATGACATTTTGCACAAAAACCCAGTTCTGGGTGCATTTCCAGTACCACTCTGTTACTTCTACTCCATGAATACCAAACTGTATTAACTTATTGGACTTCATACTGGATTTCATAGACGTTATTACCTCTTAATATCTCCTGGTAAACTGGATTTCAATCTATGAAATGCTTTTAAATAACTAGCGCCTCCCATCAATAATGTAACAAAAGTGGTGTCTATTAATGTTTGAACAATAACTGTATTTATTGGTGTATAACCCTCACGTTTTTACCCTAAAAATAGAGGGTAAACTGTGCCTTTGTGTTATTCGCAGGGGGCTGTGGAACGTTTTTTTCCTCAAACTTCTCTCTTAAAGTTAGGGTGTGTGTTATACGCCTGTGAGTGTTATATGCCAATAAATACGGTATATTTATTTGATTGGATAACATACATAAACTTAATGGGCCATCAGCAAGGGAGTAGATGTATGATTGTACCAAGAATCAGGTTTTAGTACAAGATACTGTGTTTTATTGCTTTTAATTAATTGTTAATAAATGCTTTTATTTAACAGTAGTATTTGGTGAGTGTGGTACCACCAAGTCTTGATTTTTCGGATATTGTTTTTGTAAATAAAGGATAGGATGTTATTTGGGTTGCTGGTCAGGCGGCATGATGAAGGGGAAGTATTGGATCCCCGAAAAATGTTGTGACCCTCTGTTGCACGAAACAAAAGTTTTACATTATACTTGCAACACTCTCAATTTTGCCACATTCCTTAGAAACAAAAAAAACACCCATCACCACTTTATTCAAAACTCCAATCAAAACCTAAAAAATAAACTTTTAACTTTAGGTAGACTTTAAGAAGCAGGGCAGGGTGATTGCAGACTGAGCATATCCCCATGTACATTGTAGGACAGTAAAGGTCTTTCTCACAAAAGGCACCTCAAGGACAGCAACATTTTGACACTGCCAGGAGGACTGTCTGGTGACTATTAGACACCCCAGGCAGCCGCTGCCTCAGATAGCCTTGCCGTTTCTAGATGCAAGTTTGTGGTTTCAGCATCAAAATAACTATCTGCACCATCTATGCTTCAGAAACAAGTTTTTTTTTCCCTTCTATAAATACCAGCCCAACTTCCTGTTTTTTTCACCCAACACAACATCTGCACAAGGCCAAATTGCCTCAGTAACAGTTACATCCAGAAGACAAGTGTTTAGGAGATGATGATTTTTTTTAACTTGTTATGTTAGATTTGTGGAATGTGGTGCTATTGTTGGCCCTTCTGGAAATGCTACTTGTTGGTTTCTGACCTCTGACCCGAAACAAGTATTCCTATTCAGAAGTTGTTACCATTGTATTTATTCTAGGTCAGGGGTCCAGAACTAAGGCCCCTATCACACGGGCACTCCCATCAGGTTCACCTGTCAGTTATTCAAATGGACCCGATTGGACCCTCCAGTCTCTTCTATGGAGCGATGGATGTCAGCGGACACATGTCTGTTGACACCTGCTGTTATCCGATCCGATCCTGTCCTCCAAAAACAGACAGATGGTGGTTCTATTCCTCATCCGCCTGGCGGATCAGATCAAATGGCATCGGATAAAAACAGACAGGTAGTACATCTGCTTGCCTTATAGAGGAGAGTGGGACTGCGTCCTTGTCTGCTCTGCATACCGGAGCGGACACGGACGTGTCATCTGCCTGCTCAGCGGGGATCTCTCGGAGAGATCCCCCGCTGAGCAAACGTATGTCGCTTGGTAGAGGTACCCGTGTAAAAAGGGGCCTAAGGAGAAACACAATTTAGAGATTGCATTCCCAGAAATTTCAGCAAAAATTGGGACAAATCTTACATTTCATCATTTTAGTCAAAATCATCAGAGGCAATAAGACAGTTGAAATTAAGATGTTTTTTTTTTGGCGGTTATAAGGGTGTAATTAACTTTTTAAACATTCTTTAAGGGTGTTATGGGCTTTAAAGATGAACTTCAGCCTTCCCACAGTCATGCACAGGTGTACTGTACAGGCTTCTACACACTAAAACTAAACTCACTAATTGACTCGGTTCTAGGCAGGAGTTTGCCTTCATTGCGAAAACCAGCATTAAGGCAGAACTCCAGACTTAGGCTGGCCATACATTATACAATTTTCTTGTTCAAGTTATTTTTAGATTTACCTAAACCATATAATATAAGATCAAACCTAAGCATTTTTAATTTGTATGGACTCAGGCAGGCCCTTGCACTACATAGTTGAAGTCCCCATATTACAAACCCTGTTATTTGCATACTCTATGCAATACACCACTTAAAGTGATTCTAAGCACACACTGTTTAATTGACATTGTCCCTTCTATTTCTGTATGTGGATGATGGCACTATATTAATAAAAAAAATAAAAAATCTAAGTACTTTTTTTTCTAATTGATATACAGCTGTCACATTAACCCAGATCTTCCTCAGACTGTCTTCAGGGAAACAGTGGCAGGAGGAGCCTCTAGTCCTTTGCTGCTGATCACATGTTCAAAATAATAAATAAAAAAAACAGCTATGGAAATACAGAGTAAATATAAATAATATCAATAAACTGATTTACATTGTCATACAAATATAAAATTTGAAATGAAATCTTTATTATTTTGTGGAAATAATATGGTGTGGGCAGATTTCTGCCAGTCACAGGCTGTGTCACAACCCCCCAGCCTCTCTGAAAATGGGAGGCGAAGCCTCCAATCTACATGTAATATCCCGCCCCCATTGTGTTTAGCTGGTTAGTGGGTATGGAGGAGGAGGAGGGAGTGGTCTGTAATTTACCAGTGTGTATACCTCTACATGTGTCACTATAGCAGGGGTGCCCAACCAGTGGGCGAGGTCCACATGTGGCCCGCAGAGCCCTCTGATGTGGCCCACGACCTCCTGCTCTGGGATGGCTGGTTGGCAAGCCCAGATTGCAGGTTGCTGACCTGCCATCCGAGAGCATCAGTGTTGTAAATTAAGTAGCTTTTCAGAAAGTCCACGGCACCTGCAGGATATAATAGACGTCTATGGCAAAGTGCAGCTAACCGGCAGGAAAACTGCAGGTACACTGCACCGCAATAGACTGCAGACCATCAGTGTAAAAGCAGCAATAGGCCCCTTTCACACGATTGGATTGACCCAATCGGACCCTCTATTCACCTCTATGGCGAGGCAGATGTAAACAGACTTTTGTTCTTTTTAGGCCCTGTACACACAATCAGTCCAAACTGATGAAAACTGACTGAAGTTAATTTTCATCGGTTCATAGACTGATGGTCTAATGTGCGTACACACCATCAGTTCAAAAAACGATCGTGTCAGAACGCGGTGACGTAAAACACAATGTGTTGAAAAAAAACGAAGTTCAATGCTTCCAAGCATGCGTCGACTTGATTCTGAGCATGCGCGGGTTTTTGAACCGATGCTTTTGCGTACCAACGATCGGTTTGGCCCGATGGTCAGGAGTCCATCAGTCCGATTTTAAAGCAAGTTTTAAACTTGGGACTAAAGAACAGACTGATGGGCCATATACACAGTCGGTTTGGACCCATGAAACTGGATTTTAGCCCGTTTTCATCAGTTTGGACTGATCGTGTGTACGCGGCCTCACACCTACCTACCTCCAGTCCGATCTGCTAAAAGAAAAAAGTGGATCTGTCCCCTTCCATCTGATTGGATCAGAGGGCCCATAGAGTAGATTGGGCTGTGCCTGTGTCTGCTTTGCATATGCAGACTGGGCACAGACCCGCACTCCGCTCATTGTGGCCCATGGCTGGTTACCAAGTCGCTTAAGTGGCCCTCGGCCGTCTAAAGGTTGGGCCCCCCTGCTCTATAGTCACAAGGGCTGCAGATGTGATAGGAAGGAAATGCTCAGCATAGAAACTCACTGAAAACTGAGCATGTGCAGAGTTGCCACCACAGCTGCAAAATCCTTAGCTGAATTAAGGAGGGGGAGATGGAAAACAGCAGAATCAACCAGTCTTATAGTGACTGAGTGACTATAGTATAGCATTTGATAGTTTTTTATGATGTGGGTTTTGTCCCCCTAAATTGCTTACTCTGGATTTCACTGCACACTGTGAGCTTCTCACAAGGTGTATTAGAAGCTGCAGTAGAGCCCGCCTCATTTTTTGGCTGGAGAATGTCCAGCATCAGCTAGGCTTCCCATCCCCAGTCTGACTGTCCCTGACCCACTCATTTTATTCATTGGAGTTTAGTACTTTCGAATCACAAAGGCTTAGAATCGCATGTGGGCGTTATATAGGAGAGTCTTTATGCAAAAACAGCCTGACTAGGAATGCCCACTCCACAAAACTGACATCCACCCATGAAGGCATTTTTAGGTTTACAGATTTTTATTACACAAACAGCCAACTGCTTACATTCGGGTCCATGGCTCTTGAGAGGAACACTGAGGCATGTTTTCAGGAAGATATGTACAGCACCCTGCTGGCCCCACCCACCAACCATGACCTGCCTTTTTGCCATACAAAAACACAGAGACCCAGTTATAAAATCAATGGGTCTAAAATAATAAATGCAGTGACAACAGAAAAGTTTATTTAAAAAAGTATAAGCAGATTGAACTTCAAGTGCATGTAAACCCTAGCAATAACGCTTTCTTATTTGCTTTCTTTTGGCCTTTTAATTATACCACTAAAGGTTTTTTATTATATCTGTTGGATAAGTGCAAAAAATTATAGTGGATCTTGACAAAAATCTGGTGAGCTGATAAATTCCTGTGCCCTCTGCTGCACTCTTACCAGTTAAATTGTTCCCAGCTGTTAACTACTTAACACCTCCCCCAATGTTAAGGAGACGTGGTGGGATTCTGTGGTTTTGTCCTAGGGTGACAACACTGCTTCTCCATACATACTGCACAGTGAGTGTTGTCAACTTAGAAGAGGAAATGCGTTATTGGTAGGATCGCAGGGCAAAAACACAAAAGAAAAAAAAAAAAAAACACTTCAGTTCTCCTTTTAGGCTCCATGCACACTGTAGCTGATAAACTGCAGTTTATTGGCGTTTTGGCTTTTTTTTTTTAAAGCCCATAAACTGAATGCCATGTTAGCCTATGTGCCCATGCACACCTGGGCGTTTAGTGTTAATGAGCTTTGGAGTTTATTGGCTTTTTTCTGAACGCCCGAAATTTGCATTCAAAGTGCCGATTTTTGGCGGAAAAAAGCCCTAAAATACGCAACGCTCAAAAACACTGAAAAACGCTCAGAAATGCTGTCGCCAGCGTATTTTAGTTTTTTTTTTATCCATAAAAAAAAAAAAAAATGCTGATAAAAGCTACACTGAAAAACGCTAATTATAGCTATTGCAAAAATGCTAAAAAAAACTTTGCAAGGCTCCCTGCAAAGCTGCTGGTGTTTTTTTATAGCTTTTATCAGCTTCAGTGTGCATGGAGCCTAAGGTTTCCCAACATGAATATGGGTCTGGATATCTATACATTATATTTTGTTTCATTTTATCTACATGAAATGTAGTACTGAAATAGAAGGTTGTACGAGTACTGGCAATGTTTTATGTAGAACGCAACAATGTGTTTTATCTACAGTCTTTCAATGCCGCTTGTATCTTGCATTATCATATATACGTAGGCAGGGCCGATCCTAGGGTCACGGGCGCCTGGGTGCAGAAATATTTCTGGCGCCCCCACAAAGGGGGCGTGGTCATCTTACCAACTCCTCCCCTTTACAAATGTTTCTATGGCAATGACTCAAACACAGAGATGCTCCTCTAAGAAGTCTTTGTTGCCCTGGGATCCTCCCATGATCTTTTAACACTAAAGAAAATACTGGAAGAGCGTACACTAATGAGACCTGGAGGGGAACCTCTCTGATACTGTTAGAAAGTGCCCCAAAACATAGTACAGTTTGATGGTCAGAGACTGTAGACATGATACAAGAGATGGCCAGAGACTGTAGACATGATACAAGCAATGGTCAGAGACTGCAATCATAGTACAGGAGATGGTCAGAGAGTGTAGACATATTAAAGGAGACAGTCAGTGACTGGAGATATAATACAGGAGATGGTCACAGACTGAAGACATGATACAAGAGATGATCAGAGACTGTAGACATGATACAAGCAATGGTCAGAGACTGCAATCACAGTACAGGAGATGGTCAGAGAGTGTAGACATATTAAAGGAGACAGTCAGTGACTGGAGATATAATACAGGAGATGGTCACAGAATGAAGACATGATACAAGAGATGATCAGAGACTGAAGACATGATACAAGAGATGATCAGAGACTGCAATCATAGTACAGGAGATGGTCAGAGACTGCAATCATAGTACAGGAGATGGTCAGAGACTGCAATCATAGTACAGGAGATGGTCAGTGACTGGAGATATAATACAGGAGATGGTCAGAGACTGCAGACATACTACAGGAGATGGTCAGGGACTGGAGAAATAATTCAGGAGACAGTCCGAGACTGCAGATATAATACAGGAGATGGTCAGAGACTGCAGTTCCTATTGACATAAGTAGATAATGGCTGATCGGCTCTCACCTGACCCAGCGATACAGCTACAACGGTTCCTCTGATCAGGAGTCAGCTCACTCTGAATTGCAGGTGGATACTCCGCTGGGTAGAGCCCAGATCTGTATTCTGGCAATGACTCCACTCCTTTCTCCACCAGGGATGGCACTAGGCTGTGTGGCTTTCCCTCTGGTGGCACACGGCAGCGGGGTTCTCTCTCTGATGGTGTTCTCTCAGCACTGTCCTCCTCTCCCTCTGTAGTCCTGGGTTCACTTCCCTGAAAGCTTTCCTGGGGTCCTGGCTCTCTCTCTATAAACCACCTCCCTCAGTACAGACCCCCCAGGACAAACCACCCCCGATTAGTACAGACCCCCCCAGGACAAACCATCCCCCTCAATTAGTACAGACCCTCCTCTATTAGTACAGACCCCCCTCAGGACAAACCACCCCCTCCATTAGTACAGACCCCCAGGACAAAACACCCCCCCATTAGTACAGACCCCCAGGACAAACCAAACCCCCTTCATTAGTACAAACTTTCCATGACAGACCCCCAGGACAAACCCCCCATTAGTACAGACTCCCCCATTAGTACAGACTCCCCCAGGACAAACCCCCCCATTAGTACAGATTCCCTCCAGGACAACCCCCCCTCCATTAGTACAGACCTCCCTCAGGACAAACCACCCCCCCAGTAGTGCAGACCCCCCCCCCCCCCCGGACAACCCCCCTCCATTAGTACAGACCCCCAGGACAAACCACCCCTCCATTAGTACAGACCCAACCAGGACAAACTCCTCATTAGAACAGACCCCCCAGAACAAACCCCCATTATTACAGACCCCCAGGACAAACACCCCCATTAGTACCAACCCCCCAGGATAACCCCCCCCATTAGTGCATACCCCCAGGACAAGCCCCCCCATTAGTACAGACTCCCCCCCATTAGTACAGACCCCCCCATGACCAACCACCCCATTAGTGCAGACCCCCCAGAACAAACCCCCCATTAGTACAGACCCCCAGGACAAACCCCCTATTAGTACCGACCCCCCAGGATAAACCCCCCCCCATTAGTGCATATCCCCAGGACAAGCCCCCCCATTAGTACAGACTCCCCACATTAGTACAGACCCCCCCATGACCAACCACCCCATTAGTGCAGACCCACCCAGGACAAACCCCCCATTAGTACAGACCCCCAGGACAAACCCCTCCATTAGTACAAACTTCCCCTATTAGTACAGACCCCCCAGGAAAACCCCCCCTCATTAGTACAGACACCCCCCAGGAAAAAAACGCCCCCTACATTACTACAGACCCCCCCCCCCCCCCGGACAAACCCCCCCTCCTTTATAGTACAAAAAAAACACACGGTCCATCATGCCTGACACATATTCTGCTCCTCTCTGTGTCAATAAGAAATCCTGTCTGCGGCGATCTGTGATCCACCCGGGCGGCAGCTGCAGAGAAGGGGACAGTGTGCAGCCGTGCCGCCCGGGTGGATCACAGATCGCCGCAGACAGGAGTTTTTTTTATGACACAGAGAGGAGCAGAATATGTGTCAGGCATGATGGGCCGCCCACTGGGCGACGTCATGGAGCAGAGACAGCCGCTCCGATCTCCGCATTCTTTACTCCCCTCTCTAACAGGAGGAGGAAGGGGGGACACTCACAGGCAGCCATATAGGACAAACTCTGCAGCGGCGGCGGCGGCAGGGAGAGCCACGGCGCCGCTCTACACGAACAAGGAGTGGGATTTGAGGGAAGCACTCTGGCGCTTCAGCGCCCCCACCTCTGTGGCGCCTGGGTGCACTGCACCCTGTGCACCCCGGGTAGGATCGGCCCTGTACGTAGGAATGTAACACATCTGGTTGTGACATTTAAATAGGTATCACAGTTCCAGAGACAGCTGTACATGTGTGATAACAGAGGGATCACAGAGTGACATGCAGGACTATGATGTCATGCTTTTATAGGATGGTTGGGGATATAAAGTCCTGAGACTATTTCCCTTCACACACTATAAATCCCTGGTAAGAACAATGCAGAGTTTTGCCCTGTAAGCATATTAGCAATCAAACCTTTGTCCTGTGCGTTCTGAAGACTTGGTTATGCAAATTCTCTATAAAGAATATAACATGTCTCATGTATAGCACTGTCCTATCAGCAGAAAGGGCCAACCTGACATAGGTAAGAGGCAATTATGAAATGGCTTTAGCCACTTGCTTACTGGGCACATATACCCACCCCACCCCCCCCCCCCACTGCCCAGGTGAAATTTCAGCTTCCGGCACTGTGTTGCTGTAACCGACAATTGCGCGATCGTGCGACGTGGCTCCCAAACAAAATTGACGTCCTTTTTTTCCCATAAGTAGAGCTTTCTTTTGGTGGCATTTGATCACCTCTGCGGTTTTAATTTTTTGCACTATAAACAAAAATAAAGCGACAATTTTGAAAAAAAAAATCAATATTTTTTACTTGTTTCTATAATAAATAGCCCAATAAAAAAAAAAAGAATCGCAATAAGCAACTGGTTTGCGCCTACAAAATAGGGGACAGAATTTTTTTTTATTATTTTTTTTTTCTAGTAGTAATGACGGCGAACTGCGATTTTTTTTTTTATTGGGACTGCGACATTATGGCGGACACATCGGACACTTTTGACACAATTCACATTTATACTGCGATCAGTGCTATAAATATGCACGAATTACTGTATAAATGTGACTGGCAGGGAAGGGGTTAACACTAGGGGGTGAGGAAAGGTTTAAATGTGTACCCTGCCTAGTGTTTCTAACTGTGGGGGAAGGGGACTGACTGGGGGAGGTGACTGATCTGTGTCCCTATGGACAATAAGGGACAACCTTCTTATTGGCGGTCCCTCACCAGTGTTGGCGCCATCTTCCTCCAGGTGCTCCCTCAGCAAGTCAGGTGCTAAGGGGGCACCCTGCACGTGTGCTCCCCGAGCCGGGTTGTGTTTCCATAGACACACTTAGCACTGGTAAGCCACTCCCCTGCTCCCCGGTGACAGACTTCTGACTGACAGCAGCAAGAGCCATAAACACTAGCTTAAAGCAGATCTCCACCCAAAAGGGGAAGCTCCACTTGTCTGCCCCCCCCCCTCCACTGCCATATTTACTACCTTTCGGGGGGAGCAGGTACCTGCTCCCACTTCAGGCCGAGACTCAAGTTCCCCCCCCTTTCCCCCGCAGCCTTTTGGGACTCTTCAAAGGTCCCAGAAACCAGAAGACTGTGGCCCATTCACAAAGCTTAGTGTGCTTCGCGCATTAGCAGTAGAAAAAAAAATGCTTTCACTTAGTCAAGATGGTGGCACCAGCACCCAATAGTTGATTAAATTATCACTGCTGGATGACAGGCAAGTGCCCCAATATTAAAAGTTGGCAGTGGCAGTATTTGTAGCTGCTTTTTTTTTTTGGGGATGAGAGCCTGGAGCTCTCATCCCCAAATCATGTATCTGCCCATACATGAGGTATAGGTAGACAGTTGTACCGAGTGTCTGCAGCAGCCTGGCATTGCATCCATGATCCACTGATCATGTGTGCAATGCTTTGAAGGCTATTGTGTAAAAAAATTATAAATGCACATTTTTTTTACCTGCAAAATCATGTAATTTTTTTATATATATTTAGCTGCATTTTGGGACAGCCGATTCTGGTTGTTTTTTTTGCAAATTGATGTAATTTAAATAGCAGTAATACAGATCTCTGATCTCTAATATAAATACCGTTTGCTCCAATTTGCAATAAAAGTTGTACTTTGCAAAGGAATTTGCCCACAGCTTACTGAATGAGGTGAAAGTGGTTCTAAAGGCAGTGGTTTACTAACAGAGGAGGGGCTTGATGATGTCATGATGCTAGGAGAACAAGGCACTGCAGTAAATATTATCCTGGAGTACTGTTTTGATACTTCCTGTTGGATTTATCACATATGCAGTTACAGTTTGGTGCACTACAAGCACCGAAATAATGTGCATGCTTTATTTGTGTTCTTATGGCAATAAACCGAGTTTTTAAATGATAAAGCACTATGTATGTTGATTTCCTTTTCATGTATATAGAGCTGAATGGAGGCATAGCAAGGAGAAACATCATTGTATGAAGGTTGCCAGGATTATCTGAGTTATCTAATAAACTGGAAAGACCATTTTAAAGCGGATGGTTCACAAATACAAAAATATTAAAAGCCAGCAGCAACAAATACTGCAGCTGCTGACTTTTAATATTAGGACACTTACCTGTCCTGGAGTCCAGCGCCGTCCGCAGCAGAGGATGAGCGATCGCTCATCACCCTGCTGCTCCCCCTCCATCCACGGTGAGGGAACCAGGAAGTGAAGCGCTGCGGCTTCACTGCCCGGTTCCCTACGGCGCATGCGCGAGTCGCGCTGCGCCCGCGATTGGCTCCAGCTGTGTGCTGGGAGCCGAGTGTTCCCAGCACACAACGGGCGGGAGACGGGATGTGATGTAATGCCCGTCTTTTGCCCGTGAATGCTGGGCCGGAAGTGGGTGCAGATACGTGTCTATCTGCACCCCCCTCCCCCCTGAAAGGTGTCAATTGTGACACCGGAGGGGGGGAGTGTTCGGATCAGCGGATCTTCACTTTAGGGTGGAGATCCGCTTTAAGCCCTCAGTGGTGGGACATATACATGTTTTGACCATACTTTACTGTATGCTCATATGACTCAGGTGAGAGCATATCTGGTGAAGGGTGCACATTTGACATGTAGTGGTTTTTGCACTGAAAGGTGGATCAATAGTAGAAGAACATTAATCATGTTCAACACTGTAGATGGTTTCCTTTTGAGAAACGATTCACCCAATAGCACAAGCAATACTGATTTAAGGGACTTATTTATGGACCTTTTATGTTCATATTCATTTTTTATTTTGTATTTTTAAGATTGTGGGCATATTTTTGTGTAGCGCGACATTAATAGGCTTAAATGGGTTGTAAAGGTTTGTTTTTTTATTTTCCTTTAAGCTAGTGCATTGTTAGTTCACTTACCTTTTCCTTCCATTTCCCTTCTAAATGTTTTTTTTCTTTGTTTTCTCCGACTGAATCTCTCACTTCCTGTTCCTCCTCAGTAAGCTGTTCTGGCTGACTAACCCCCAGCCACAAAAGCTCGAATGATGGGGGCAGGTTTACTGAGGAGAAACAGGAAGTAATACAACCCCTTTAAAATTATGGAGACGGGGGAGCTGCATTAAGGTGGTTTGTTTTACCTTACAGTGGATGTAAACCTAATTCATGAAATTTAAGCTGGGCACATATATCTGCAGTACTTTGTTATCTCTTTTCAATGAGCTAAGCCTTATAGCTCTCTTCTGAACGGTTCCTATGTTATCAGCCTGATAACTCCTGACATATTTTTTGACTTTTTAGACAAAAGCAGCCTGACTCTTTTGTCAAAGGATGTTGCTAAAATAGAGTAGCAGAGAGCAGCTCCTATTACAAAAGAGCTCTGAGAGTCTCTGCCTATGAGGAGAGGGTGTGCCTTTCCTCCAATCAGCAATGTTACCTATCTTGGCTGTATGCCCATACATCACACTCTGTGTAAACCAGGAAGAGAAAATCTAACTATGTAGGGAGATATAGTTAATCTCCGTGTATCATCTGAGGCTGTTCAATTTTACTGGGTGTATGGAGGGTTTACATCCACTTTAACGAATTGAACACATAGAAGTAAAAAAGAAAACAAAAAACAACTTCTGGCTTTAGAAACACTTTAAAGGGGTGGTTCCCCTAAAAATAAACTTTTAACATTGCATTTGTCCTCTTAATCACATCTAGAATCGGCTGGTATTTAAAAAAAAATCCGTCCATACATACTATTTTCTTCATGTAGTCTCACCGCCACTTCCGGTATGATGGTTGGGGACAGGCATTTGATTGACGCATACAGCGCATCACGAGATGCCGAAAGAAGCCGAACGTTGGTGCGGCTCTATACGGCGCATGCGCACCAACGTTTGGCTTCTTTCGGCATCTTGTGACGCGCTGTATGCGTCGATCGGATGCCTGTCAATCAAGTAGGCACTCTTCAGGCTAAGTCTATAAGGACAGAGACCTGGCAGTAGCCCTGGAGGCATAAACGCTCTTCCAAGATCACCCCAAATATTTTTGTCCTCTCCCAGCAAATGCCACTGGCAATAAAGCTCCTTGTGATCTGCCAGAAAATAACAAATATTCAAAACTCACAATTTAGTATTGTTTGTTTCTTCTTGTTCTGCTTGTCAGGTAGAAGCAAACAAAATCTTGAACTTCTGGGTAACCCAATGAACGCAGAAACAATAAAAAAAAATAATCAAAGATCAGGTTGAGTATAGCCTGGCTGCACGAGTACATTTGGAATATTGGGTAATCTTGCTTAGAGTGGCTGTAAACCCTCACATATACACAGTGAAGTGAACAGCCTTAGATACACAGATCAAACAAATCCTCCTACATGGTTTTAACTGAATGAATGAATGAATGAATGAATGAATGAATGATTGAAAAACGTATATAGCGCAGCACATGCGAACTGAATCGCCTCTGGGCGCTTGCTGAATCGCCTCTGGGTGCTTGTTTTTATGCAGTCTTTCTTCCCTACACCCCTTCAAAAGGGAAAAAAAGTGTTACAAGATGTATCTGTCAGGAGCACAGACAACAAAGCACCAGAGAGAAACAACACTTAGAGCCTTGGATAGTGATAAGTAAACACTACAGATATATGTTCTTTGCTCAGATTCCATGACTTAGGTTTACAGTAAATTTAAGACAGGGGCCCTAGTATACAAGAAAAAAAAAAAGCTGAATTTGGCAGTAATCCTGTGTGAAACTTTACTTCTGTGCAGGAACTTCCTGTAATAGAGACCGAACACTGCTGCTCTCCCTCCTTGTAAAGGGTGACTGATCTTTTCTCCACCCCCTTCTGTCGTTTTCTGCAGGCAGATTTTTGTGGGTGGGATTCTTGGCTCCATCCCACAGCTCTGCTCAGGCCATTTACAGTTCAGTATACAATGTATATCACTGCTACTTGTACAAGATAATATCTGGATTTGCAAAGACATTTGGTGCATACATCGAAAAATGTTGTGCTTAGAGTTTAGTATTAAAGAATGGAAGGTCTAAGGGTGGCCACACACACTTATTTTTTTTTTTTTATCTCATTAAAAAGGTATAAATCAGTCAATACTATTGCATCCTTAATAAATAGAACAGCCATAATTTCCCTCCTAATTGATTTAGACTCAGATTCAAACTGGCTAGAATATTATCAATAATTTTACATCATCAGTTGTTGGCACAAAACAAAGTTCCAAAAGTGGAACTACCGCTTATCTGCCTCCTCCCCACCGCCGCTGCTACATTTAGCACCTTTCGGGGGGGGGGGTGGGATACTGGTACCTTTATTGGACAGGTACCTTGGCCCCACTTCCATCAGTCCTTGCCATTAGGTACTTCACGCATGCGCAGTAGGGTTTCGGATGTAAAGGTTGTTGACTATAGATTGATGGCTATTCCCATTAAGGGCATTCGATTGGATCTGGAGTAAAAGGAGATTTAATCTTCACATACAGAAACACTTTACAGTTAGAGCTGTGGAAATGTGAAAATAACTCACAGGCCAGGGTTGTCAGGAAGAGGTCCTTGTCCCCTTTGGGGTGGGGGGCAGCACGCACCCCACCATGTTAAGGGCATGTGGCCTAGTATGGTTCAGGAGGGGGGCATTTCCTGACCTGCCGGGATGTTTGCTCGAAGTGTCTGGTATGAATTTTGGGGGGGACCCCATGCTGTTTTTTATATTTTTTTATTTGGTGTGGGGTTCCCCTTAGAGAGCACAAGTCGCATGCCAAAGTCGGAGCAGTTAAGACGATCATCCGACTTTGATGATATTCAATGGGCTGAAGTAGGATCGAAGTCGGACCAAAGTAGTGCATGAACCTTATTCAAAGTTGGACCAGTTGAGACGGCAATCATAGGGAACCACTGATAAGTGGCAATTTAAATTGATTTTAGATTTTGTTGGCTTGTTATTCCAAAAGCGCTTGATTGGTTTGTTTTGGGACAGTGTGCCCCGTTTTTTTCTCATTACTGATCACTATTAGGATAATCATAGGGAACCATTTATTTATACACATCATGTGACATGAGCTCCCAACGTCAGAGTGTTTGTCGTACCAGTGTGAACCCAGCCTAAATGCACAAAAGATACCTGGATATTGAATAAATAACAACAGGGATTGTTGAACCAGGGAATATCCAATCACCTCCTGAGGGATCAGGAAGGATTTTTTTTCCGTACTGGAGCAAATTGTACCTATTTTTTTCCTTCCTCTGGATCAACAGTGGGAGTAGGATTGTGTAAATTGGAAGTTTTCTATTATTTTTTTCTTTTGGTTGAACTAGATGCACTCTGTCTTTTTTAAATCTAACCAGGTAACTATGAAAAGAAATTGAACATTTGAAAATTTAAATGTGTATGGCCACCAAATCAGTGAAGAGTGAAAGAAGTTTTTGAAATCCTGCTGCAAAAATTGAAAACTTTGGGTAAAAACATTGATTGGTTAACCATTGTGAACCTTAATAAATAGACCACTGTACATTTGCCTGGAAGAATAAGACTAGAAAGTGTGATCATGTCTGAGCGAGGGTGGTGGAGTGCGTAAACACTGACTGGGCTTAGAGCGGCATTTGCTAAGCAGCTGAGGTTTTGGTGCTGGCGGTGATCACACGCCAGCGCAGCTCTCCGACACAACTTGTTCTGGTTGTGCTTGTGGATGGAATGTATAACATCATTGAAGCCCGGTGCTCCCAAGGGCCACATAAACAGCCTTTGGGCAGAATCCGTACAAAAGACCTTGTGTCAGTATCACGCAAATGAAGGCGGGAAGAGAAAGCCAGATGCCGAAATGTTATTGGCTATCCCCATAACAACATTACGGCACGCCAACATTAATCTTGTGCAATGTTGGAACTGCATCACGAAGTATCATACAGCATAATTTGCCATGCGGCAGGACGCACCTTTCAAGCTATGCCTCCTTGCCTGAACTCAGTAATGAATGTTGATGTAAATATTAAGGGCCTGTAAATGTGACTAACTGTGAGAAATACGAGGGCAGGGGAAACACTGACATATTACAATGTAATCCATCCCACACATTTCTCCTGAATATTATGCAACACACACATAACTGCGCTAATGCTAAAAACTATTTACAGCTGGAATCCGTTGCGATGGCGAATGCTTCTTTGTTTTGCTCAAGCAATTAATAAATCAGATAAAATATGTATATATCAAGTGCTACTGTTCGATTCTGGAGAATTGCATCAATTTAATGCAATTGAATAATGTTTATATCTAGGTCATTCTTAAAGTAGACGTGAATTCTTACTAAATGATATTTATTTTGATCTTTGTACTGTGTATAAAAAAACAATTGCCTTTTTTGATTTTGATCCTTTGTTATATCTCAGTGCCATCATTTCCTGTATATATATGCACCCCAGCAATGGCTGCATGGCATTTCTCAGGGCGGCTTTCCTGATGGAACAGTTGACCATGAATGCATAATGTGTGTTGAAATGTCCACTTGTAGTCTACATTTGATGTCCATGTGCCAGGGTGACAACGTAGTTGAGCAATTGGGAGATAGAGAGAGCGCTGTTACTTTATAACAGCAACTGCCTTAAAAAGGACCTTCCTGGCAGGATCACCAAGGATTAGTTTAATGAAAACTGCAGATTTATTAATCAGAAAATGCTTCTATGGGATTTACAAATTTTATTTTTATATACTTTTGTTTCCACAGGAAGCTCTGTCTGTGGTGAGCGACGACCAGTCCCTATTTGAGTCAGCCTATGGAGCAACCTCACAGCTAGCCAAGGCAGAAATGACAGCGTCGGGGAACTCGGACTATGGCCAGCCGCATAAGATTAACCCCCTGGTGCCACACCAAGAATGGATCAGCCCACCTATGCGGCTTAACATCAAAAGGGAATATGAACATATGAATGGCTCCAGGTAAGCCACAGATACATTTTGCAGGACCAACAAAGGAAATGGTTTCCAGTGTCAACTATTGCTGCATCTTTTTATGCAGCATCAGAATTCGCATTACATTTATAGAATTAAAAATCATTTTGTAAATATTGATGTAATATCTTCAAAGTCCTGATTTTTTTACAAAGTTGGCAATGGCCATAAGTGTGGCAGCCTATTGCATTAGGGTGTGCACCCCAAAGCTCAAGCGTGTGCGTGTATGTATGTGTAATATAAATATATATACACACACACACATATACATATATACAGACACACACATAAAACGTAAAAAACATTTTTTATTTTCAAATTTTTATTTTTTTATTTTTTTAGGAGCCCCGTTGGTGGGGGGGCTTTGATGAAATATCAGCAGGGGGAATCTGCCACATGGGATGATTAGGGTGTGCCCAAGCACACCTCCTGTGTATGCCTATGGTAATGGCCACCCTTAGTAGGACTAATGTAGCAAGGTTTATCATTTTAATTTAGGGCTCTTTCACGTGGGGTGGATCAGTGTTGATCTGCCCCGTGAACCTCCGCTTGCTCAGCGGGGATCACTCCTCTGATCCCCGCTGAGCCGGTGGATGACAGGGCGGTTCCCGCACACTGTGCAGGGACCGCCCTGTCTTTTCTCTGCTCTCCTCTATGGGGGGATCGGATGAACACGGACCGTCATTCCGTATTCACCCAATCTGCAGACGGATGGAAAAACGGATGGAAAAATAAGATCAGGTGTCAGTGGATGTTCATCTGCCGACACCCTTGATTTCATAGGGACCAATGTATGTCCCTTTTTCATTCAAGATGCAAGCTCTTGTATGGAGAAACTAGTCACACGCATGCTCAGATGTGATTTTGCCCCATTCTTCCACACAGTCTTTAAATCTTGAACGTTCCATGGGCCTCTTCTATGAACTCTGATCTTTAGTGCTTTCTATAGATATTCTATTGTATTCAAGTCAGGTGATTGGCTGGGCCATTCTAGCAGCTTTATTTTCTTTCTTTGAAACCAATCGAGAGTCTCCTTGGCTTTGTGTTTGGGTTCATTGTCTTGCTGTAATGTCCAACCTCATTTTATCTTTATCATCCTGGTTGATACATTTTTCCATTCATCCTTCAACGATAAGAAGTTTGCCAGTACCGTATGCTGAAAAAAAAAAAAAAACTCATACCATGATGTTCCCATCTCCAAACTTCACTGTTGGAGTTTTTGGGGTGATGTGACCTCCATAAATGGTGTGTATTATGGCATCCAGAGTTCAATTTTGGTCTCCTCTGACTAGACTATATTCTCCCTGTATTTCACAGGCTTGTCTAAAAGTTGTGCAGCAAACTTTAAATGAGCTTCAACATGCTTTTTCCAACGCAATGGTTTCTTGCTTGGTGAACGTGCATACAGGCCATGGCGGCTGAGTGCATTACTTTAAACCAGAGGTGGCAAACACAAGGCCCGCGGGCCGAATGCGGCCCTCCAGGCCATTTCATGCGGCCCTTGCACCTCTCCAGTCATCCTCCAGACCCTTACTTTCTGCTTTCAAACAATGCATCCAACTTCTTCCCAGCAGCAGCATAAGGAAAGGGGGGGTGCACTGTGATGTAAGGGAGAGGGGGGACTCAACTTCTGATGGTAGGGGGGCCCTTGACACCTATTGTAAGGGTAAGGGATGCGCTGGACATCTAATCTTACAGATACAACCGGCCCTTTTGAGGGCAACCATAATGCTGATGCGGCCCACGATGAAATTTAGTTTGACACCCCTGCTTTAAACAATTGCACCTGCTAATTTTAGGTCTTTCTGAAGCTCTCCACAAGTGGTTCTTAGCTCTTGGACAACTCCTCTGATAATTATTTTCGCTCCTCTGTCAGAAATCTTGTGAGGAGCACCTGGTCATGGCTGGTTTATAGTAAAATGATGTTCTTTCCACTTCCGGATTATGGCCCCAACAGTGCTTCCAGACGTTTAGAAATCCTTCAGTTCTATCTGTATGTTTTGCAACAATAAGGTTGCAAGAGTCTTGAGAGAGGCCTTTGCTTTTACCCATCATGAGATGTTTCTTGTGCGCCTTGGTAATGAGAAACCTTTTTATAGGCCATGCTTATAATAATTTTTCACAGACAAGGGGCAGTATTGCTTTCTAATTACGGATAGGTTGTAGCTGGTGTCTTGGCTTTCCATGCCATTTGCACCTCCCTTTCTTTGTGTGTTCAATACTTTTTCCCTGTGTCATTGAATTTTATTACACACAACTTAATTTTTGAACTTCTTTGTTTTGGTTTCTTTGTATGTATGGATTGCATGAGTTGTTACCAACATGTGGTGAACATGTCATGTCATTAAAGCGGAGTTTCACCCAAAAATGGAACTTCCGCTTAATCCACTCCCCTCCCCCTTACATGCCACATTTGGCATGTAATTTTTTGGGGGGGGGGAGTGGGGGCTTCAGTAGGAGTGGGACTTCCTGTCCCACTTCCTGCTTCCGCCGAGGGGCTGGTAAGGCGATTAGGCTTAATAGCCTTACTGCAGCCCCTCCCGTAGGGGATCGTCTAGGACACCGACAGGTCCTAGACGATCGCCTGTCCAATCAGCGGCGGGCCGTGCCGCGCCCGCATGCGCAGTGCGGCTCGCGCATGCGCAGTGGGTACCCGGCCGTGAAGCCGAAGGCTGTCACGGCTGGGTGCCCACAGTCGAAATGAAGACGCCGGCTGGGGAGGGGGGGAGGGGGGGAGAGGAGCGGAGCCCCCGGTCGGCGTGTCGCTGGAATGTGGAGAAGGTAAGTGTCTGTTTATTAAAAGCCAGCAGCTACACTTTTTGTAGCTGCTGACTTTTAATAAACATTACATTTGGGTGGAACACCCCTTTAACACCTTTAGAAATATATTTACCTAGAAAAATGGTAACGTGTTAAATACTTATTTTACCTGCTGTGTGCGGGCGGGAAGTGGTTAATAAAAGTACATGGTAACACAGACACATATATTCTAACTATGAAGTGTTGGGGTAACATACACTTTTAACAGCTTTGTTTTTCTTAACAGCCATGCTAATAGGGTCCCCTCCTACCCCAGGCCTCATAGCAGCTGTGTATTGTTATGTCACTGCCTGTCAGATTTTATTTCTGTCTGTGTCCTTTTTGTAGAGTTTTCCCCCACTTCTTGTCTAGGAAAAAGTTTTAGGCAAGTGTCTTGACCTTCGGTTGACAACAAACAGGGCTCAGGACTCTGTCCCTGTCCAAAGTGCTGGGTGCCAGCATATAAACACTGTCCTGTAGGAGGAAAAGAAGCGTTCACATTCTCCCCCATACCTGGATTTACTGGGAATTTCTCTGAGAGCAAAAAGGTAGAAGTGTGTGTGTGGGGGGGGGGGGGGGGGGGGGGAGTAAAGGGAATAAGAGTGAGTTCAGCTGGTAGGACCAACATTAACCACCTCCAGTCTGGGAAAATGCTAACATTTTTTCTCATAGGTGTTAAAAAAAATTGTTACGTTGAATGGCATGGTAGAACCTAGAAATTAGGGGGTGTCCCTTCCCCATCCTTTAAAAGTGATAGGTGGTTGTATAGCCACTTGGATCAGTTTTACATTGCTGGTTCTAAAAAAATTATCCGATTATTCTTTTTTGTGGTCTGTCACTGGAATGAAATGCTAGGTTTTGAGTGGTCATCAGAACAAGAATAGAATGGAAATCTTTCCATCGGGACATGATGGTGTTCTGATGACTCTTGTGACTACCAGGGATTTTCTTCAATTTGGAGGGATTTCCTCTCCCCTCTTGTTATGGCTATGGGTCAGAAAGTGAAGCGAAATCTCCGGAATGGTATACAGATGGCAAAAATGCCTGACAGAGGTTTTAAACCACCACTACTCTATCCAAAATGAAAAAAAAAAAAAAAGCTTTCACTTTTACTTTAACTTGTTGCTTTGCCTGCATGAACAAAGGCACAGACTTGTTTTAAATAAAGCAAGGGAAATACAGAAAGCTGTCTTTATATTAGCTTCCTGTAGCCCCTGCACAGCAGCACTCAGATTGTAAAAGGAGATTCAGCACTCTCTCAGTCTATTAGCTTATAGTAGAACTATAGGTAAAAAAGGGTAAAGAAGGGTAAAGAAGGGTTATAATCACTGTCAGATTTTTTTTTCACCATCTGTGTCCCATTGCAGAGATTTCCCTTTGCTTCCTGTCCCATAGCCAAAAAGGAAGTCGGAGGAAATCCCTGCAAAAGAGAATTCCTTGGGGACCCCAGGTCACCAGAACTAGAGTCTCCATTGGAAGATTTCACCTGTATTACTTTTCTAGGGGGCAACCTAAAATTTGGGATTTTCTGAGACAAAAATAGAGGGTGAATTTCCTTAACAGGGGCAAAGAAAGCAATAAAAACTGACAAGCATTCTAATCCCTCTCCACTCTATCCAAAAAAAAAGTTTGCCTTTAGTTATACTTTAATCACAGTTTTGGGAAGGAGAGGTGACTAAATTTAGCTACAGACGATTTGATGTCCGTTCCTGCAACAGTAAGTTGCAGAAAAGAAGAATCGCCCAATTCCCCCATCAACATATTTGGTGTTGATGGGGCAATCCCTCTTGTGGAGCTATTGTGTTCTCCCGGCAGGGGGGCGGGGTACCCATCTTGGCCAGGAGAACACAGTGATATAAAAATGGCATGAAATAGCTGACAGGCTAGATATACCCGATCCATATACTGATCGAACAACCAACTTGGATACAACCAGCCTGCCCATACATGGTTCCAATCTCAGCCGGTCCCTGATAAAATGAGCCAGAGTTTGAACTGTGTATGGTTTGGCTTAGGAAAGCACAGTTTATGCAGCTATTTTTTTTGCTATAGTCACCTGGGTAAGTGGCATTTACTATGATTTCATGGGCAAAACGTAATCTTAACATATGAGTATTTGTATCTATAAGAGTAAAGTAGAACATATAGTATGTGAATAGACATTTTTTAATACTTTCACTTTAAGGTCCATAAGTTGAATCTTGATTCAAAGTGACACTAAACTCTGGCTTTAAAAACATCTATTCCAGTATATATTCTTAAAGCGGAGGTTCACCCTGAAAATCAACTATTTACCATTAGATCCAGCATACTGCTGACATCTGCAGTATGCTGTTTTTTTTTTGCTGTACTTTCCGTTTTATCCATAGTTCTAATCCGGCTCCGAGCCGATTCCCCGTGGGGAATAGGCGTTCCTAAGACGATGCGCGTACAGCGCGTCACGCCTTCCGAAAATAGCCGACGTGAGACTCGGCTGTTTACGGCACTATACGGCGCCTGCGCTTGCAGTGTAGAGCTGACTACGCAGGCGCCGTAAAAAGCAGAGTCCCACTTCGGGTATTTTCGGAAGGCGTAACGCGCTTTACCACCACGTCAATCATCTACGCCTGGTCTTAGGAACGCTTATTCCCGGGGGCAGAGAGAACCCGGAAGCCGGGTTAAAACTACGATAAAACGGTAAGTACAGCGGGGAAAAAAACAAAAAACAGCATACTGCAGATGTCAGCAGTATGCTGGACCTAATGGTATATAGATTGTTTAGGGTGAACCCCCGCTTTAACTCAGAAATCTACCTTCTATTATTCTCAGCTTCCTCCAATTTTTAATTTTTTTGGTGCTGTAATCCGACTTCCTGGTCCCACTGTATATAGGAATATAGCCACCCTTTCTTGCACGCTCCTGAGATGGACTTTGCACTATGGGATCTGTACTGTTCATAGGGCAGCACACATGACTACAACTAACGTGCACTGCTCCTTCCAAACAAAGCGAGGGGAACAGGGGTGCCACCCCCCAAAAAATATATAAAAATAAAAAAAAAACTCACCAGCTGTCGCTGAAGGGGAAAATTGGAGGTTTGGGAGGTCACCGCGGATTAGTTAAATGGAGGCAGAAAAACACAGTAAGAAACGATTTCACAAAGAATTGATTAAAGGGTCATTAAGTAGTGGATGTGTGTGAAATATTTTTGGAGAATAAGGATAGGTTAGTGTTACTTTAAGACACTTTCATATTTCTAAAATAAATCCGGTTTCTCTTTAAGACAAGCATGTCTTCCATAAAATATATATTTAGGCCACAACCTATAAATATGGAAGCGTGCCCGAGAACAAGTCTCATGTAATCTAACAGAGAACTTTCTATGTAATATGTGTGCCAAGTGATATTAACCTTAACCGCTTCCATGTACAATGTGATTGTATAATTGTGCCTCCCGTACACCCTGAGAATGGCTCTTCCATAACCCCTCCGGGGATTGACACGAGATCTTTGGTCGGCTGCCTGGAAAAACAGTAGCCAAAAGATGAAAACTTAAATTCAAACACATGTTAGTCAACATCTCCAGCCCGTTGTGCAAATTCGGCAGTCTAGCACAGACATTCGGAAAAAATTACGGATGAACTGTTAACCCTCTGGAGAGATGAGAAACATATTACAGAGCAAAATCCCCCATCTCTCTATCTGCAGAGAGACTCAGGTCTATTACCAGCTACAAAATACCCCTGTGGAGTGCTGAGAACTCCGACTCTACTGGAAAAAAAAATAGGAGCCTGCAAAAGTGAAGGAATAAGACGTGTTCATAAT
The DNA here is from genome assembly GCA_029574335.1 of Rana kukunoris. NCBI lineage: Eukaryota > Metazoa > Chordata > Amphibia > Anura > Ranidae > Rana > Rana kukunoris. The sequence continues at coordinate 131,790,530 of CM056058.1, forward strand.
CCCCCTTTGTAGAACAGGCATAAATTGTGGGCACTCTATCATACACATTGTGTAAAATCAGTGCATACAGAGACAACATCTGCATGGAGTTTGTACACTCTACCTGTTTTTAGATTGTTTTGTTAGGTGCTTCAGCTTCCTCCTACAATGCAAAAGTTTAATTGTTAGGGTTATTGCTGCCTGACCAGATTGTGCCTTTTTGTGTGTGTGCATGTCCCTAGCTCTAAAGAATTATTATTATTCTACAGGATTTATGTAGCACCCGCAGATTGTGCAGTGCTTTACAATATAAGGGGAGACATTATTATTATTATTATTCAGGATTTATATATCGCCAACAGTTTGCGCAGCGCTTTACACCAGGGAAGCAGAGGCGTCTCTAGGGGGGGGCCAGAGGGGGCCCTGGCCCCCCCAACATTATGCTGTGCCCCACCATGTGCCCCCCCAACAAAAAAAAATGTTTTCTTTTTTTTTTCTTTCGGGCCGCCCCTGGAGTAACAGTCTCTCCTGAGAGGAAGAGTGTCCCCAGTCAGCTCTGAGGGGCATTCCTCCCCCTCCCTCTGCTCGCTGACACTGCATATTGCAAGCATTCACACAACCACAGCCGCCCGATCTGCTCCTTCCCCTGCATCCTCATTGGCACGGAGAAGAGTGAGTTGCAGAAAGGACTCCATGAGCACTGTGGGGGAGGGGGGCCCAAGCCTTCATTTAGTTACTGAAAAAACAGACTGATTTCTCCCGTCCTTAGGACAGGAGAACCAGCCTGTAAATTCCGAGATTGGTGACTGCAAGCTGAGCCGATAGTCAGTCTATGACACTCTTTTACAGCCCAGCGAGTCCAGCCACCCCCCCCCCCACTCTCCTCACATACGAGCAGGGAGGAATACAACTCCTCCTCCTCCTCCTCCTCTCAGTCCCGCCCACACTATCTCAGTGTGCTGTATCTGAAGAGAGGGGATGTGTGTTCATGAAAAAATTAAAATCAGCAGCATGTGTGTGAATGATGCCTGAGATTCTAGCCTGGACCGTGGGTAAGTGTGTGCACTGCAAACTGCAGTACACTGTAATCACTGAACTGCATTATCTCTATCCCTTCTCTCCCCCATCTGTCTCCCTCCCCTCTCCTGTTCTTTCAAGACATTCACAATTTACTTACTGTAACGGTCACCACTGTTTACGATATTCCATTCCATCGCCCCACGACAGCTTATCTGACAGTCCGACAGACATCAGACACGACCCATTTCATTTCCCAGAATAACCGAGACAACACAAGCTCTGGTACTGGTTCCAAAATGAATGAATGAATCCTTTAATGGTAACTTAGCTTTCTTATATACAGTACAAGCATGTTACAGTTAATCACAGGGACAAAGACACACTCCACCCACACATCACACAATGGGGGGCTTCATAAACATTCTTTTAGATAATGACATTCCGATGAGTTAATTACTACTCATAACCCAGACGGTCTGGCTCCGCATTTAGAGGGGTTAATTACTACAGCTTGACAAGTCACATTCCACATCTTAACAGTGTCATTAGCATACACAATAAACAGGTCTTAGGAGCAGACCTAATTAGCACAATGGACACAAAACAGTATTAGCATCACACAATGGAATGTCTAGGAGCAGACTCAATTAACACCTCAAAAGCATGTGTCCCCACATTGAATGAAAACACTATTGACCTGTCGGAGTCAGACTTTAACAACTTGTAATATTTAAAGATATCCTGCAAAACATGAATTATCAGTAATGTCCCATCCCATGTAATTTATCATTTCTCAGTCACCCTATGCCCAAAAGGGGCACAGGATGACCCTAGACCCAAGAGTCATTAGTGATGCTGGCACTCGAGTACCCCCCATCCTTCAAAAGTCTCTGGGTGTCACGGGCCATTCTGTTACGCTTTCACTTTCAGTTAGGCAGGTAACATACAGTGCAAATTTCTTTCCTACATCCACAGATTGCAGGAAAGAAACTTGCATGATTCCCCCCATCAACAGACAGTGCTGACAGGGGAATATCCCTCCTGCCCAGCAATTGTATTCTCCCGACAAACAGTGATTCTCACTAGTGGCTATACAGCAACCACTAGTGATAATCATAAGAGAATCTGCTCATTAATGGTTCAAATCTCAGCCAGTTCCTGCTGAACCAGCTGAGATTTAAACTGTCTATGGCTGGTCTTAGCTCTTAGGCAGCCCATACATTGATCACTTTTTTTCATTCAACTATTAGGTTGAATGAAATTTTTTTTTTATCCAATTCCCCCATCTACACATTATAGGTGGATGGGGGAATCCTCCCAGTGTGGACCAGTGCTGGAATAACCAGAGTTGCTGTCCTGTCCCGGCTATTCACAGCGCTGGTCTCTGTCTCCTTGGCAGCGACGGCAAAACATTGGAACCCAGTGCTGGTTACTTTATGGGGCTGATGTACAGGAGGGCCAGCACAATTTGTTGTTAGAGATGGGCTGGGCATGTTTAAAAATCCACATGCCAGAGCCTGCCAGGAAGCCCACACTGCACAGCGCTAATCACAGGCAGTGAGAGATTTCCCTGTCCACAGCTTTGCACAGATCAGGAAATGTCTCACTGCTTGTGATTAGCACTGTGGAGTGTTGGCTTCCTGGCGGGATTGGGCATGTGGGATTTCAAACACACCCGAGCCCATCTCTATTGGTTGTAGACAGTTGAACTCCCTGCAGGTTGCTTAGCCGCAGTGGAGCCTTCTCTGACATGCTGATCGGGATGCAATCCAGGTGATGCTCTAGTCAAATCCTAGTGTTAAATATCAGAGATTTTATTGATCAAAGCCCACACTTTACAGGCATAGAGCCCACACTTTACAGGCATAGAGCCCACACTTTACAGGCATAGAGCCCACACGGCTGCGGAACATACGTTTGATTATATATATAATGTGGTTGTACTCTTGATGCTAATAAATACTGTATTTATTAGATCTGACTGGGAGCATTACCTGGATCACATCCCGAACAGCATGTCAACAGAGAAGGTTATACAGCATTACTGCTGCTAGGTGACCAGCTGGGGGCTCAGCTCTCTATAACTAATAGTGCCTGCCTTCCCCTGCATGCATCCGTAATGTCACCAGCACTAGGTCCTAATGGACTGCCGCCGTTGCCAAGGAGACAGATGCCAGACCAGCTCTGTCAATAGCAAGAACAGGACAGCTGGGGAACCCCACAGTGGCAGAACACCAGGGCTCGGTGGCAAGACAACCTTTGCAACCCTGAAAGTTCTCCCACTGCTTTGGACCCTTATATTTTCTTGGTGTGCTGGTGACACATAGCTCTTGTTTTCTGCCACCCTGGGGGGCCCCAGTATAGTAGGAAGGGAGCTCACTGCACAACATGTAAAAGGGCCCGTTGTGGGATCGTAGTAAAGGGCCCCCAGATATATATATAATTGCATTTTATAGTTGGGCCCCCCTACTTTTGTCCCTGTCCCCCTATGTGCCCCCCCTAAATATGAAAGCTGGAGACGCCACTGCAGGGAAGACAGTACCTTCACAATAAAAATCAATACAGGAGGGATCAGAGGGCCCTGCTCATAAGAGCTTACAATCTAGAAACATTACAGATAGAATACAATTCAAGCTGGTTATCTATAGCTGTTCCTGTTCACGAGAAATCAGTTTAAAATCGATAGACGTCTCACGAATGGTCCTGCTGGCAAAATTTTGCTTAAATTTGTGCATGTAACCAATTGGCTGCAGCACTGATCAGTGTATTCTGCCAGTGGGGGGGGCGGGTGATCCCGAAGTCTGAATACTGTACAAAGCTGCTGAGCGGAAAAAAAAAAAACAGCACTTTGCGTAAAAAACATTCACATCAGTCCCTAATCTCAGGGAACTTACAATACAAGATCTCTAGCTCACATGCATACATACACGCACACACATTAACCTTCCAGCATTCGGGGCACCCGGAGAAAACCCACTCAAGCACAGGGGGAACCCCAGGCAGAAGTGCTAACCATTAAGCCACTGTGCAGCAAAGTTTTTGGAGAAAATCAACATTTTGTACGGGAAGGCTTCCCTAAAGACATACTTTTTCAGGGATCAATTAAAGGCCAATATAATAGGAGAAAACCACAACATATTCCAACAGTTCACATGGTGGATTAATAAAGGACCATAAAAAAGGCATTGGAAAGCCTTCTTACTTTCGAAACACTCTTGAAATGAGTCAAATGGAGCCAAATTACCCATTATTTACAGACACGATGCCAAGATCAGGAGGACATCACCACTAGAATCTTTTACGAAAACAAACGGCTGAGCGGTCCTTGGACGTGGGGTAGTATCTCAGAGTTGTAAATTCTGTTCATGGATCAGGGCTCTAAACTCCCCTATCAATTAGTCTGGGAGGCAGAGCTGGGGAGACCATCAATGAGGATGTTTGGTCCAAGTGTTGCACAGGGGAATTCTTAACACTTCCCTGGTGGAGGCAAATTATAATGTATTGTCACATTGGTACCTCGTTCTGCCTCTCTGTTTTAAGGGGTACCGCCAGGATGGAACAATGCTCCACATCTGGTGGACATACCCAAAAGAACGGATTTGGATAACAATTTACAATTTGGTTTACTCAGTGACTGGATTGAATATACCCAAAAATTTTATTTTCAGATCTTTTGAGTGAACTGCCCAGACATCTTAGGACCCTCACCTTTTTTATGGCAGCCAAGACCACCATAGCGTGAGCATTGAAAAACCCTGTGATAAATTTAGAATTAGTGAAAAAAAAAATTAGGATCATGATAAAAGGAAATATGGGCTAGTATCCTTCATGATCAACAAAATTGATTTTATAAACATTTGGAACCCCTGGATTAGTTATCTACAGTCAGTCACCGTGAGGGGGCCAATAGTCTGGAGTGTGGTGATCACCTGCAAACCTCTTCTTTTTGCCTTTCTTTCACTTATTACTTTTTTCCCGCTATTCCTTCATACAGCTTTGCTGTGTTTTGGGTTCACACACATTTGATAGTGGGCGTTAAGGTTGCCCTAAGCCTAGATTATACTGGGAAATGTGTTTTTTATTATGGCTTTATGTTGGAAAATCTGGTTCCATTGCACGAGTCCCTCTTGTTCTCTCCCTCCTCCTATGCAATGCTTTTCTTAATCATACAAGCATAATAGCCTTGACTTGCTATAAGTGTTAATAATAACATGGTAATGCACACAGTGAATGGTTTTCCTTGATCAGCGAGTTCTTGGCATCTCATGAATCTTCACCTTATTTTCAGGATAGGGATGGTCGTGGTTAGTAACTTTGATATAGTTTTGGAATGTCCAAAATGTTCTGACCCACTATTGTAACACTGTTGTTAAAATGGTACTTGTATTATTAAGAACCTTATTGTCTGTTGTAACGGTCACCACCGCTTACGACCTTCCATCCAACCACGACAAGCTTATCTGACACACTCCGACAATATTGCATACACGATCCATATCCTTTCCCAGAATAAGACGAGACAGAGCTCCATTCTTGCTTCCAAAGATATGACAATTTATTGGTATTTTCTCAGCTTCTTATACAGTCTCAAGCATAATGCAGTTAGTCACAGGACAATGTAGTCTCCACCCCCCTTCACACCATGGGGGGCTTCAATCACACTCTAAAAGGCATTCAGGTAAGCTAACCATGTAGACTTGTCGGCACCGTATCTTCAATAGTGTTCTATTAACCTTGAACACAGACATCTAGTTGAATAAGTTCTCTAGACAGCTTTATCACACAATGGCAGAGTCTTGTGAGAGTGGGTGCAATCAACACCTTCAACGGAATGTCTTTACAGTGAATAGCCAACACCTTAAGATATTTCAATAGCATATTATACAAAGGTATGACTCACTCTGGTCTTGTAGACCTGAATTAACACCTTTCAAAAGCATGTGTGCCCAGATTGACTAGCTAACAGCTTTTGATATTTGAAGACATCCTGCCAACATGAATTATTATTAATGTCCCATCTCATGTAATATATGAATTATGATTTCTTTGTCACCCTATGGCCCTAGTGGACATAAGGTGACCCTAGACATAGGAATATCTCAGTCTGTCACGGGCCATTCCGTTACATCTGTCAAAAATGTATTTTCAAAAAAATCATTGGAAAAAGAATAGGAGATAACCAGACAGATTAGGGCAGAGCGTTCCATAGAGTGTTGTGGTGGTTTGTGTTAAAGTCCTGGAGGGGTGAGTGTGGGAGGAAGTGTCGGAGAACTAGAGGAAGGAGGTCTTGGGAGGAGGAGTTGGATGGGAAGAATCTTATAAAAGGAACATAACACTTGCCTTTCTAGCAGGTTAAAGTGGAACTAAACCCCCTCATCCTTTACAGCCAAGGAAGCTGCAATCGTAGCCTTGGTTTGATCTGCAGTTGCCATAATGCTCCACATGTGATCAGTTATGACACTAACCATTTGATGGCTTGTTAGTTTGGTTAGGAGCTAAACCAACTATGACAGTTATCATTCACAGCATGACTTAAATGAAATTGGGGCCACTATTGTTACACATTGGAGTGTGGCAGATAACGTGTCGCCCACTGCATGCCATGGATCCTTCTGCCAACCCCTATGTCACAGCTGTTTTACCACAACCCAGGGGTTTACGAGAGGAACCAAAGCACACAGCGGGGGGGGGGGGCACACCATCCCATACCCACCCCCCTTCCACAGTGCAAGGGTTAAATGCTTTTTAAGGCTAGTGGTAGAAAAAAAGGCTGTAATACAATAGCTTATTCTTCATTCCTACAGCCTCTGGAACTTTCCCACCATCAGAGTTTGCAGGTAAGCCCTCACTCATCATCCTTCTATACACAGTGCAGGACTATTGGTCCTGAGCCATGCTTGATGACGTCAGTGTGCCTCCACTAGAGTACAGGCTTCAAGGGACTGGTTACATAGTTAGTGGGAGTTTACCAGAGCAGGAGGTAAAGCAAGTGTTACAGCTTATTCCTCTGCCCCTAGATTTAATGACCATTTAACCCTTTCAGTGCGGGGCTTGGGGGGTTTACTGCAAGGGTAATTTTTTTCATGTCTGGAGCATGACTTTAAGGCAGTGTTATACTTTGCAGTGTTTAAAGTAATACTAAACAGAGAAGTGTTAATTGTCATATAACTTTTGCATAAATCATATATATTACAGCTCTTTTTTTTTTAATTCTTTTTTTAAGTCCTTCAAGTACCTTATTCCTGCAGCACTGTTGTGTTACATAATCTCTCATTGTTCTTTGGCATCTGCAGGGAAAGATCCTTGATAGGGGATTCTATTACTCTGCTGATGTATGCTCACTCACATTAACAAAAAAAAAAAAAAAGGAGCATCAAACACACATTAAATGTGTATTTTGTGCATTAATATGGTGTAGGCAGAGTCAAACATGATTGACACTAGCTTTCATTTTGCATCCAAGGCTCCTTTTTTACTTTACAAGTATTATCAATTTAATCTGATATATTTAATACAGATTTATTTTAAAACTAAGCTTTTTGTGCATTTGTTAGTAAATCTAATTAAATCTGCATACTATATCCGCCCCCATAGTGTTTTTAATAGAAAGACATGGGAGGACGAGGGGGAGTGTCATTTACCACTGTAATGCCGCGTACACATGGTCGTTTTTTGTGATGAAATAAAACAACGTTTTAAAAAACGTCATTTAAAATGATCGTGTGTGGGCAAAACGTTTTTTTATGTCTCCTGAAAAACAACAAAAAAAAATTCGAACATGCTTCAATTTTTTATGTAGTTTTTCAGAATGTCGTTTTTTGTGTCATAAAAAAATTATAGTGTGTGGGCAAAACGACGTTTAAAACAACGTTTTTAAACCCGCGCATGCTCAGAAGCAAGTTATGACGCAAGCTTGAATGGAACAGAGTGCCCTCGAACGTGGTGTACGTAACCGCACTTTGCAAGAGCATTTTCAGAAAACGATGGTGTGTAGGCAACGTCGTTTTTTAAAATGAAGTTTGAAAAACATCATTTTTTTTTCATGAGAAAAAACGTTGTTTTTTTACAAGACAAAAAACGACCGTGTGTACGCGGCATTACTCTTTAGTCATGTTGGCTGCACAGATAAGAAAAAGGCAGAAATGAAGAGCTTAGAAGGGAATGTAAATTGGAGCATGCTCCATAGAGGACACCAAGTGGTCTACACAATCTCAACCTGTAGTGGGGACAGCTGATGTCAGGACCAATCAGGTATATTTCACTCTTCGAAAAACGAATGCTTTAGTGGCTTTGCGAGTATGCAGACTTTGGTATATAGCATGTAATGAGAGTTTTTCATAGTCTGGGTCTAATGACATTTTAAGTTGAGGGTTTGCTGACTGCCTTCAGCTGTCTCATGTAATTTGTATACAAATGTCAGTGCTGGAGAGGCCTTTACAGTTTGTTGCGCAGCTTGATTTCAAAATACATTGCAGCCTCCTTTTTCTCTGCATCAGATGTAATTTACATTTGCCTTTCACAATGTTGTTTTGTGTTGCAAACTCTTCAGCCCCATTTTTGTGGGTTTTTTATTTTTAACTGTGCAATTTGCTCTAAGTTTCCAATTTGCCAAATTTGTTTTTGAGAATTCCTGCACAGCTTGTAAAGAATTCCTTTGCAGCATAAAAACTTCCCAAAGGACATTTTCTGATCACAACCCCGCAGTGCAGACTATTTACTTTAGGTGTGCGCAGTTTGCAAGTGAGATTTTTTTTAACGGCTTAAATTTACGAGCAATGCATACTTTAAAAAGAAAACTGTGCTCCTCTCTGTAAATCTCCCTTTCTAGTATTGTTCCATGCGCTGCCTTTGTTCATAGCCAGCTGCCAAATAGATGTCTGTAAAGTTATCAATGTGAGTTTTAAACAAAACGTCATATATAAAAAAAAAAGAACATTGTTTATGGCTAGGTGTGTATTGCCAGACATGACACAAGCATATGCCAAATATTATGTAAAGTGTATCGTATAGTAGGAGAGCAAGAATTTTCTTGCGGACATCTGGGGAGCAGAGCTGTCAGACCCATAGACCAGCTTATATCTAAAGATTACATCATTCAGATTTGGAAAATAGTGGTGTGACTGTCATGTGACTCATTTCGAAAGGCATTCTGTGTTGAAATTCATAACTGTCAGATAAGTACATCTTGTAATGTCAACAAAATATCACTTGTTTGAAGTGAGAAGTTGGGGGCTTGCGATATACTAGCAAACAATATTTGCAAGTATGGAAATAATACCTATACGAGATTATAATTATATGGATTTATTTTTTAGTTTCATAGGCCTTTATATTTTTCTGTACATTTATATGCAGACCAATATATTCTGCAAAAGTCACAGTTGCAGGGGTTGGTACAAACCATATAACACTGCGGTTTTTTTTTTTTTTTTTTTTAGTTGTTCAGCTTTTAGTCATTTGGTTTAAGCTTTTCTGTGACTATAGTATAACTTTAAAGGGGTTGTAAACCCTCAAGGTTTTTCACCTTAATGCATTCTATGCATTAGGGCTCATTTCCACTGGCGTTTTTACAGCCACTTTTCTGAGCGTTTTTTGCAGCTTAAAAACGCCTGTCCATGTTAGTCTATGGCATCATGCCCACCATGACGTTTTTGAGCTGTAGATGGCTAAGCTGCAAAAAAAACGCGGGACCAGTGCGTTCTGAAGCTCCAGCAATAGAGCTGTAAAAACGCCAGACATTAAAAAACGCTCAAAAACGCTCAAAAACACGGCCGCCGCATTTTTAAAGCTCCAGCTCCAAAAAAAAAAAAAAAAATGTTTTTTTTTTTTTTTTTTTTTTCTAAAATAAACATGGACAGGCGTTTTTAAGCTGTAAAAAACGCTCAGAAAAGTGGCTGTAAAAACGCCAGTGGAAATTAATCCTTAAGGTGAAAAACCTCCTGTGATGCAGCAGCCCCCCCTCCGAGCTCTCCTTTTACTTACCTGAGCCCTGTAATTCCCGTGACAGGAACGAACACACCAGCTCTTGCGTTTTCTTGTGTTCTGATTGATAGCAGCACAGCCATTGTTAATCAAATCCAATGACATGGGCGTCGGGGCAGAGTCCTGCTGTCTGTCACTTTGGTGTCCCAAAGTAGAGCGCTTTCTCAGACGGGGCACTCTGTGCAAAACCAACTGCAGAGGAGGCAAGTATGACATGTTTTTTTTTTTTTTTTAAATAACAGAGGGTTTAGTAACCCTTTAAAAAATTGCAAGCAGGTAGGCCGTTTAAAATAAACTTACCTCCCTGCTCGCAGTTATCTTTAAAATGCACACCGAGTTGCATATGCGCAGTGCCTGTGTGCTGAGATGACAGAACTCCTGTGCGCGTGGCGGCACTGATCAATCAGAATCCATCTGATCTCCCTGTTCTCCATCAGCACTTCTAGGGCAGAACAGCTGGGATTTCAAATCCCAGGCTGCTGGAGCGGCTGTGAGAGCTTTGACAGCTCAAGATTGCCGGAAGTAAAAAAAAAGAAAAAAAAAAGAAGATTGCCGGAAGTAAAAAAAAAGAAGATTGCCGGAAGTACCTTTTGTAAAAGTGAACAAACTATAAAACAGGAAATGAGGGGAAACCTCTTCAACAGATCCCCAGACAGCAGTAAAATCGAACAGGAAATCTAATCCCCCCCAACTCTATCCACATACAGGAAAAAAAATAAAGTTTTGGCAGGATATACAGTACATATAAAAGTTTTTTTGTTGTTTGTATTTTGCAATTTGTCTTTTACACTTTCCTATTCTATTGTGGTAAGGCCAAATTTGCTTGATAAAAAATTGCATATTAATATTACATTTTTTAATATATTAATATTTTGTAGAGCTTTTGCTCCTATTCATATGCATTCCAGTGTCCTTCCTCCTGCGATAAACATTCTGCTTATAGACCATACTAGCTCAGTGAATTAATCAGAATAGTGACCTACTGAATTAACTTGTCCATTACCCCGCTCAGTCAGTGAGATACAGCAAAAACGAATGACTTATGTTGTGTCTCTAGATAACCGGATAACCTTTAATAATCTGATTACATCTAAAACCAACAGCATGGAAAAGTCAATAATCCTTTTGAGTGTGTAGTTATCACCAAACGTTGTGCTTGACACATAATCTAAGCTTGGTCAAACTTGCTTACGGTATGTTTTTTCATCATAAAAGCCTGTTCTGTTTCATAGGGAATCGCCTGTGGATTGCAGCGTCAACAAATGTAGCAAACTCATTGGTTCGGAGAATAACGGGATGGCTTACAACACCTTCATGGATGAGAAGAGCGCCCCTCCACCAAACATGACAACGAATGAAAGAAGAGTCATTGTGCCTGCAGGTAATTCTTTACTCCAATTGTTATGCGGGGTCTGAGTATGCATAAGTAGGATGGGGTACAGGAAATTATCTCAACACTTTTTTTTTTTTTACGTATCAAGACTATGGAAATATTTGCATAAATACTGTATACAGTCCCATTGATACATGAGCACACTTTAAAGCGGTGTTCCGCCAAAAAAAAAAAAAATTAAAAGCCAGCAACTACACATACTGCAGTGGCTGGCTTTTAATAATGGGACACTTACCTGTCCTTGAGTCCAGCGATGTCGGCACCTACAGCTGAAGTTTTCATCAGCTGTCGGATGCTGCCACGATTGCTGGTACGGGAAACCAGGCGTGTAGCCTTTCAGCTTCAACTGGGGAAACCTACTGCGTGGGCACAAGCCCCCCGCTCCTCTGTCCTATTGGCCCAGCGAAGGAGGAGGAGGGAGCCCCGCGGTGACGTCACAGCTCCGCAGCACGGACTCCCGGAAGTGGCAAAGGATATCTGTCAAAGACAGGTATCCCCCCCCCCCCCCCGAAAGGTGCCAATTGTGGCATCGGAGGGGGGGGGGGGAATAAGATGAGCGGATGTTCCACTTTTGGGTGGAACTCTTCTTTAAAGTGGTCCTGTCAGCAACTATACAAGTCTGCATGAATAGATTCCTGAATGTCACAATATAGATCATGGGTCTTCAAACTACGGCCCTCCAGTTGTTCAGAAACTACAATTCCCATTATGCCTAGTCATGTCTGTGACTGTCAGTGTGTTACAATGCCTCATGGGATTGGTAGTTCTACAACAGCTGGAGGGCCGTAGTTTGAGGATCCCTGATATAGATTAACCGTATCATTTTTATAAAAAAAAATTCTACCTTTTTTCTTTCAAAAATGGCATTAGTCTGCTGTAGACAAGAAGAGGCATTTCCTCAGCCCCCTTCCTATTGATTACACTGTACATTGTAACTTTGCAAAAAGTCACAAGATGAGAAACTGCAGGCACGGCTGATCTGTGTCAGACATTTGTGAGCACAGCCATGAACTGCATAGGCACCAGGATTTCCATGATTGTGTCATCTTTGAGCTGGAATCAGTGCATATTGACCCTGGATACCTGAAGAAAGATGGCTCCATCTTTCTGGAGGGAAAAGCAGAAGGCATTGGTCAGGTGGAGTAATGAATACCAGAAAGTAGGGTTGTCCCGATACCTCTTTTTTAGGACCGAGTACAAGTACCGATACTTTTTTTCAAGTAGTTGCCGATACCGAATACCGATACTTTTTTTAAATGTCCCCCACAAATGCAGCCATGTCCCCCACAAATGCAGTCATGTCACCCATATATGCAGCCATGTCACCCACATATATGCAGCCATGTCCCCCACATATGCAGCCATGTCCCCCACATATGCAGCCATGTCCCCCACATATGCAGCCATGTCCCCCAAATATGCAGCCATGTCCCCCACAAATGCAGCCATGTCCCCCACAAATGCAGCCATGGCACCCATATATGCAGCCATGTCACCCACATATATGCAGCCATGTCACCCACATATATGCAGCCATGTCACCCACATATATGCAGCCATGTCACCCACATATGCAGCCATGTCACCCACATATGCAGCCATGTCACCCACAAATGCAGCCATGTCCCCCACAAATGCAGCCATGTCCCCCACAAATGCAGCCATGTCCCCCATATATGCAGCCATGGCACCCATATATGCAGCCATGTCACCCATATACACTGCCATGTCACCCATATATACTGCCATGTCACCCATATATACTGCAATGTCACCCCTACCTAGCCACCGCCGACCGGGGAACATCACAGCATTCTATTCTAGTATCGGGGGTGTTTGCGGGAGTACAAGTACTCCCGAAAATACTCGGTATCGGTCCCGATACCGATACTGGTATCGGTATTGGGACAACCCTACCAGGAAGCATGCCGCACTTAAACAAAAAAATACATATTTGATACTGGGGGTGGGGGATCATGAGTGGCTCTCCTGCCTGACACTCAGCCATGACAACATGTTGAGTAAATCTCAGGCCAGTTTTTTTTTTATATACGTGTATTATTACCCCCGGAGGAGCTGCTGGTTTGTTTTGTGCGGCATGTTACCTCGTGGCTCTTCCACCATCCTAGGGTGTATGGTGCATATAGCAGTAACGGAATGTCCACGACAGGTGGGTGCCGGACTCCGAAGAAGAACCCAGAACAATGGTGTCTGCCCCATAAATACCCCCCCCCCCCCAGCATGCACAGTGAGGCTCAACCCTCCTGATTGGCTGCTGGGGAAGAGCACCCAAACCTCGACTCCACTGCTGCCACCCATCGTCCTGGGATAGGAACTACACCCCAGTAACAACAGCCAGCTCACAGCACAGTCAAGCTGAGACAGAGACTAGATTTAAACAGAATGATTGGATCAGAGTTACTTAGCACTCTGATTCCCCTTTAAATTTAACTAGCACAGGTACCTTTTAAAGCGGATAGTCCATGAAAAAAAAATATTAAAAGCCAGCAGCTACAAATACTGCAGCTGCTGACTTTTAATATTAGGACACTTACCTGTCCTGGAGTCCAGCGGCGTCCGCAGCAAAGGACGAGCGTTCGCTTGTCTCTCTGCTGCTCCCCCCTCCACTGCCCGGTTCCCTACGGCGCATGCGCGAGTCGCGCTGCACCCGCCGATTGGCTCCCGCTGTGTGCTGGGAGCCCAGAGTTCCCAGCACACAATGGGGGGGGGGGGGGGGCGACGGGAAGCCAGAAAAACCCGTCTTTTGCCCGGCTGGAAGTGGATGCAAATACCTATCTTTAGACAGGTATCTGCACCCCCCTCCCCCCTGAAAGGTGTCAAATATGACACCGGGGGAGGGGAGGGTTCCGATCAGCGCGACTCCACTTTAGGGTGGAGATCCGCTTTAAGTAACCAGGCACTACATAAGCTTTTGCTGTGAATGAAATATGGTCTAGTGCATGCATTTTTCTTAATCCACATATAGGATTACAAGGCAGATCAGTTACAAAGAATCCTGAATATAGAGCTTTTTAAGATGCCTACGAAAGCAGGATGTACAGTCATGAAATAATGAAGGATTAGAACACGAATTTCAGGAAAAATAGGCAAAAAATTATGTGTCGCGACTCAAAGTGACACTTAACTCTCAATTTACGCAACACTTTACATATTTTTATTGTACATTCACATCAGTCCCTGCCCTCAAGGCACTTACGATCTAAGGTCCCTTACTCACATTCATACATACACATACTAGGGACAATTTAGATAGGGGCCAACTAACCTACCAGCATATCTTTGGCCTGTGGAAGGAAACCTGGTGTACCCGGAGGAAACACAAGCAGGCACAAGAAGAACATGCAAACTCCAGGCAGGTTAGTGCCATGGTTGGGATTCAAACCAATGACCCTAGTGCTGTTAGGCAGAAGTGCTAACCACTTAGTCACTGTGCTAAATTATATTGAAATATGTATTCCAAACTCAGAAAAGTATCTCTTATTGCCCCCTCCAAAATTCATTTTGCTGTGATCCAACTTCCTGTTAGAGGGGGGCTATATTCGTTCTCTATAATTCCACTGTACGTAGTAATAGTAATATAACCAGCCTCTCTTGCTTTTTCCAAAGATGGACTAGGGACTATGGGATTTGTAGTGTGCATAGAGCAATACACATGCCTGCAACTAACCTGCACTGCTCAAATAAACTGAAGCAAGGGGGAAAGGAGAAGTTTGGGAGCTCAAAAAGACAGAAAAATAGATCACAGTGCCAATAAACGGTGGATGTGTATGGATTATTTTTGGAGAATAAGGATATTGTTTAGCGTCACTTTAAAGTGCCATCTAATTTTTTTCTTGCCCTTCAGTGCAAGGATTATTCCTGTCTGTAGTATTGTCGGGCCAATTTTCTGTATCAGCAGGACAGGAAATGGTCAATTATTTCCCTAATATGGAGGCAGACAGTCATTTATTATCTCATTATTACTTGCAGGCTGCCAAAAAGAGGATGCTTCCTAAGGTGTAATGCATTGTGCAGTGGCACTAAAACACCAACTGATTTTTTTTTTTTTTTTTTTTGTGGAATAGCAATTAGTCCTGATGAAGGGAAAGCATTACTCTTGAAATGTGATGGCTTCTAGTGCTCTGTTCTTCTAAAATAGCAGTGTTTACATTGTTTACACTATGTGCTCATCTGTAAGGTGCCACATGTGTTCTTTTTTGAATTTGCTTGGCTTCATGGTATATACGAGACTCTGGCAGTCCTTGCGGGTTATATAAGCTGCCAGTGCTTTAGATTCTGCATTATTGTGGCCTGTATGCATCTCCAAGAATCTTGAGTCTGGCACCAGTGTAAATTTCCCTCAAAGGGCTTTCACACTGGAGCGGTGCGCTGGCAGGACGCTAAAAAAAGTCCTGCTAGCAGCATCTTTGGAGCGGTGCGTATACTGCTCCTCCACCACTCCTGCCCATTGAAATTAATGGGCACAGCGGCTATACCCAGGGCCAGATTAAGAACATCATGGGCCTGGTGCTGAGGATTTTGGTGGGGCCTTTTATAAATAATAAATAAATGCGTGGGAATCACAGCGCAGCAATGGAGGGCCCAGTCTGAAAATGTAAGTGTACCCTAATGTGCTAATATGCTGTGCATATTTGTACATTGTGGCATAACCTACCCCAGGGCCTCTAAAAAGTAGTAATGTCAGGAAAGTAGCTGAGATCCCCGATGTTCCTCTGTACATCACCGTAGTAATCACAACATTAAATAAGTTCTAATAATGGGACAGAACAAATATGAGAACTGAGATTTCCTTTAGTTGAACTAACAAGTGTGTCCATTCTAGAGCTGGTAACATTGAGGGTATTCAGTATCATTTTAAAGAACTGTTTTTGTGGGTAAGCGACATAGGGGAGGAGTACGGACGGTATATAAGTGGGAAGTATGTGCAGGTGAGTGAGAGGAATGTGGAGGGTCTAACATTGGGCACTATGTACAGGAGAAGAGTGCAAAGGGTACGGCAAAAGGCACAATGTACAGGAGAGAAGTGTGGAGGGTATGACAGTGGGCATCGTGTACAGGAGAGAAGTGTATGACAGCAGGCACCATGTACAGGAGAGGAGTGTGGAGGGTATGACAGTGGGCACTATGTATAGGAGAGGAGTGTGGATGGTATGATAGTGGGCACTATGTATAGGAGAGGAGTGTGGAGGGTATAACAGTGGGCAGTATGTACAGGAGAGTAGTGTGGACGGTATGATAGTGGGCACTATGTATAGGAGAGGAGTGTGGAGGGTATAACAGTGGGCAGTATGTACAGGAGACGAATGTGGAGGGTATGACAGTGGGCAGTATGTACAGGAGAGAAGTGTATGACAGCAGGTACTATGTACAGGAGAGGAGTGTGAAGGGTATGACAGTGGGCAGTTTGTACAGGAGAGGAGTGTGAAGAGTATGACAGTGGGAAGTATGTACAGGAGGAGTGTGGGGGTATGACAGAGGGTAGTATGTACCAGAGAGAAGTGTGGAGGGTATGATGGGGCAGTATGTACAGGAGAGAAGTGTGGAGGGTATGACAGTGGGCAGTATGTACAAGAGAGGAATGGGGATGGTATGATAGTGGGCACTATGTATAGGAGAGGAGTGTGGAGGGTGCGACAGTGGGAAGTATGTACAGAAGAGGAGTCTATGACAGCAGGCAGTATGTACAGGAGAGGAGTGTGGAGGGTATGACAGTGGGCACTATGTACAGGAGAGGAGTGTGGAGGGTATGACAGTGGGCACAATGTATAGGAGTGGAAGGATGTTTAGGGACTGCGTAGTGGTTAAGCGGGTCATACATGAATTGAAATTACACCAATTATGCCGAGACCAGCCATAGTCGATCTATGTATGGGCTAGCTGGTTTTACACAAGTCAATCTATTAATCGACTTGAGTACAACCAGCCTGTTTTTCCAAAAACAATCAGTGCTGCCAGCTATAGATAGCAACACTGATCATTGTACTCACTGGCAGAACACAATAACACTACAGGAGTGATTCCCCCATCTACAGGTCAGCAGGTGAGAGGGTGTGTGGGGACAGGCTGGGGAGAGATACCAGCCAGTAGCTGGGTAGGCACTGGCTAGTATCAGAGCGAGAGCAATAATTCTAGCACTAGACTTCCTCTGTAACTCTAAACATCTAACCTAAAAAATGTTTAAAGCATCGCTTAGGATACCAAAAAAAAATAAAAAATTGTGCTAACTTTAGTGTTTTTTTTAATGTATGAAACAGTTTATTTAAAAAAAAAAACATGTTTGAAAAATTGCTGCGCAAATACAGTACCGTGCTAGAGCTGCACAATTAATCGTTAACAAATTGTGATCTTGATTCAACCCCCCTGACATCTCCAATGCAGAGTTTGCTGATTCTTTCATATAACAAATGGAGAGACTTTCAGCTGTCAAAAGAAAATATCTGGACAGTCTGCCAAGTTCTTAGCAGGAAACATTGTAACTAACGCTTTCTTCTTATATCAAAGGGATAAACTTCTGTGTGTAAAGAAAATATCCGACTGTCTGCCAAGTTTGTAAACAACATGAAACATTGTAACCAACTTCCTTTTTAGATCAAACTTCTGTGTGTATATGCAAGAAATGTAACCACTTAAAGTCCAACACTTGTTTAAAGCGGATCTCCACCCTAAAGTGAAGATCCGCTGATCGTAACCCTCCCCCCCTCCGGTGTCACAATTGACACCTTTCAGGGGGGAGGGGGGTGCAGATACCTGTCTAAAGACAGGTATCTGCAACCACTTCCGGCCCGCAGTCTCGGGCAAAAGACGGGTTTTTTGGCGACATCCCGTCGCCCCCCCGTTGTGTGCTGGGAACTCTCAGCTCCCAGCACACAGCGGTAGCCAATCGCGGGGCGCAGCGCGACTCGCGCATGCGCCGTAGGGAACCGGGCAGTGAAGCCGCAGCGCTTCACTTCCTGGTTCCCTCACCGTGGATGGAGGGGGGAGCAGCAGGGTGACGAGCGATCGCTCATCCTCTGCTGCGGACGCCGCTGGACTCCAGGACAGGTAAGTGTCCTAATATTAAAAGTCAGCAGCTGCAGTATTTGTTGCTGCTGGCTTTTAATATTTTTTTTATAGTGGGCCATCCGCTTTAAGTTAAAAACCAATATTTTTTGCTAGAAAATTACTTGGATCCGCCAAACATTATATATATTTTAGCAGAGACAAAAATGGCAATTGCTGCAATATTTTATGTCACACTGCATTTGCCTACTTCAATGAATAATAAAAACCATAAAAACAAAATAGTAAAGTTAGCCCATTTTTTTTTTCATTTTAATGTGAAAGACGATGTTATGCCGTACGAATCGTGAGAGAATCGTGATCTTCTAAGCAAAAAAATTGCAGTTGTCGTTTTAGCCAGAATCGTGCAGCTCTATGCCGTGCAACATAAAAAGTTGCAAAGACCACCATAGAGTCATTTTCTAGCAAAAAACAAATGATGTTTTTTTTTTCTCAGTCAGCTGCAGTGTGTCAGCTTGTATTTATAATGGCTGCTCTGTATGTAGCTTCTGACGGGCTGTGCAAGCAGGCCCGTATCTCCGGAACCATAAATGATAGCCATCCCATATTTTAACCGGTTGTGGGGTAGGTCTTCAACTGACTACCCCCCAAAATTTCGAGCTACAACCCCTGAAGTCGATCTAAAAAAAAACAAAAAACTTTTTTTTTTTTTCTTTTGGGGCAAATGGGCCTATCTTGAGAGAGGGGCCTGGAGCTGCAGCTCCATCAGCCCCTCTGTTAATCCGGCCCTGGCTATACCGCTGCTGCAGCAGCACTTTGCGGGTGGTTTTAACTCTTTTTCGGCCGCTAGCGGGGGTTAAAAGCGCCCTGCTAGCGGCTAAATAGCACTCTGAAATAGACGGTAAAGCAATGCTTTACCGCCAACGCACCCACCGCCCCAGTGTGAAAGGGGCCTTAGAGGTTCTAAAGCAGCCATACATGATTTTTTTTTTTTCTTCAACCAGCAAGTTTAACAGAAAAACAAAAACAAGCAAATTACTCCATCCAAACACTTGAGATGGATGAGGATATCGCTCCTGCTGAGCTACTTTATTCTGACGGCAAGGAGACTTCCCCGCTGTCAGAATATACTGCTTACCACCGCCGGCTATAGGAAGTTTTACAACAGGCTGGCTATACAGAAGTCAATCGGTTATACCGGCTTCTGTACAACCAGCCTGCCCATACATGGACCAAGATTCAGCCAGTCCCCGCTGAACAGGCCAAAGTTTGTTCCATGTTTGCCTGGGTTTACCCTCCCCAGCTCTATCCAAAATGCGTAAAAAAAATTGGCGAGGGTTAGGCTTTATTGTGTTCGTACATTCACATCTCATGTATCAGCTATTGCTGAAATAGTTCCATTTGTGAGCTACATCCTGTTATTTGATTACAAAATCATTAAGTGGCTCTGCTTTGCCTTATACAGATCCCATGTTGTGGAGTCAGGATCACGTACGGCAGTGGCTGGAATGGGCCATTAAGGAATATGGATTGATAGACATTGACTCGTCCCTCTTCCAGAACTTAGATGGAAAGGATCTCTGCAAAATGACAAAGGAAGATTTCCTACGCACCACATCTCTCTACAATACGGAAGTTCTACTTTCTCATCTCAGCTACCTCAGGGAAAGTGAGTGTCATCATGTTCATCGTCATAGATTTACCAAGCAGCTTCTTGCAGCTCTTCAACATTGGAGGTGTCCAGGTCAGGATATTCAGGTCACAGTAACCACTCTACCACAATGGGTCGAAATGTAATCCATCCGTAGTAGACAGCGAGACCCAACTTGGGGCGATGTAAGCGTCGGTATCTAGCGGGCGCTTAACCCCCACTAACGGTCAAAAAAGAGTTCAATGGTCAGGGGCACCTCAAAAGATGCTGCTTGCAGGACTTTTTTTTTTTTTTTTACATCCTGCCAGGGCACTGCTCTAGTGTGAAAGGGGTCTTAGGGTAACCATTTTTATACTCCATAGCACTCCAGTCTGTTACAGCCCCTTGTCCTTCATGTTAAAAGTGGAACCAAAGCATTAGATGTAAAAAGCAATTTGAAAAACAACAAAAAACGGGTGTAATAAAGCAATGTTGGTCAATTCGTTATATATAAGGGGGCTCAAGGACAGCCCCAACATCACCAAAGAACCGCACATATTTAGTGAGTTTGATTCTACAGAAAATTGTCAGAGAGAGTAAACATGCTAAAGGAGTTGTTGGGAAACTGGAAATATGCTTCTGGAGACAGGAGACTGATAAGTGCAGTAATATCTAACAGCCCCTTTATTAATCAATGCTTCCACATTTGTGCTCCAACTTTAAAATACACAGTAGGGTTGATTTACTAAAACTGGGGAGTGCAAAATCTGGTGCAGCTCTGCAAAGAAATCAATTGGCTTCCAATTTCTTTTTTGTCAAACCCTAATTGAACAAGCTGAAGTTAAAAGCCGATCGGCTACCATGCACAGCTGTACCTAGGGTTGCCACCTCATCCCTTTAAAACCGAACACATAATAATTACACAGGCTCTGTGGCTGACTAAGGTGGTAATTAAACTCAATTGGTGCCTTACCTGCATTAAATTAGCCTCAGAACCTGTGTAATTCATAAGTGTTCGGTTTTAAAGGGATGAGGTGGCAACCCTAGCTGTACCAGATTTTGCACTCTCCAGCTTTAGCAAATGAACCCCCCTGTCTGCAGGCGTTCTGAGCGCCGGACAATAACTGCTAAAGGGCTGCGACTCCCTTTGGGCACCAGGGATTTAAAATGTATCTAAATCCATAAAACATAATATATTGCAGCTTACCGGTCCTTATATGTAAAAGCTGCATTAGTTTCCTTTCTTTTCTTATAGTGATTCTGCCACAATACAACTCCTGTGCTGGGGTGTCAATGCTCGCTCACTGAATTGCATCTATGGAGGAGCAGCACTGTCACCCTAGGTGGCTCTTTATTTGAAATTACATTCCCTTCATCCCTCCACTACATAGGGAGGTGATGAAGTGTTGTTCACAGAAAAAATACACCAATCAGCCATAACTTAATCACCGCTGACAGGTTAAGCGATTATCTTGTTGCAATTGCATCTGAAAGTTGATGGGATATAGTAGACAGCAAAAAAACATGTTGTCCATGAAGTTGATGTGTTGAAAATAGAAAATAATTGGCAATGTAGTTTGCCAAGTATGGGGATGCAAAGCCGCAGACTACTAGGGGTGCCTATGCCGACCCGTGTACACAACCAAAAGTGCCTACAATGGGCACATGAGCATAACTGGACCACAGAGAAATGGAAGAAGGTGGCCTGGTCTAATGACTCACGCTTTCTTTTACATCATGTGGATGGCTGTGTGTGTGTTGCTTATCTGGGCAATAGATGGCACCAGGATGCAGTATGGGAAGAAGGCAAGCTGGTGGAGGAAGTGTGATGCTTTGGGCACTGTTCTGCTGGAAAACCTTCGTCATGCCATTCATATGAATGGTATATGCTAGAAAAAAGTCTTATCCATTGAGGTCTCACCTCACAACTTACGGGACTTAAAAGGGTTGGTTACTTATATCACTGAATTCTTGATGCCAGATACCACAGCATACTTTCAGGTCTAGTGGCGTCCATGCAGACAGGTCAAGGCTGTTTTGGCCTACAAAAGGGGAACCCACTCAATATTAGGTGTGCGGTCATAAAGTTTAGGGCTGATCAGTGTATGTTAACATTGTTAAAATACAGTTCAGTACACAAAAACTTACAAGGACGCTGGATTTCTTTGAGGGTCAACGTGAGGTTTTTCTGTCCTTACAGCCAACGTATCTAAGCCTAGAAAAATAAAACAAATGCAGCCACCAGGACTGCTAGGCTGCATTATATTATATTATTTTTCTTGTGTTACAGTAACCTTTGATAAGGCAGTTCAAACAGCACAGATCTCCTCAGGCAGCACAAAAAGCAGCACTAGCCAATTGGTTGGTCCATATGATTACTATGCCATATGCTTATAAAAGTGGGTTGGGAAGCATACATCTCTGCATACTTATGGGGAGTAGGTGCTTCCAGAGCATGGAACTAGTCACTAAGTCCCTGTGGTGGCAATCTAAGGGTTCTTTCACACGGGCCGGATCAGTAATGATCCGCCGCGTGCACCTCCGCTTGCTCAGCAGGGATCGCTCCGTTGATCCCCGCTGAGCCGGCGGATGACAGGGCGGTCCCCGCACACTGTGCAGGGACCGCCCTGTCTTTTCTACGCTCTCCCCTATGGGGGGGGGGGATCAGATGAACACGGACCGTCTGTCCGTGTTCACCCGATCCGATCCGCCAGACGGATGGAAAAGTAGGTTTTTCCTCCGTCACACTTTGGCGGATCGGAGCGGGTCGGATGTCAGCGGGCATGTCACCGCTGACATCAGCGGCTCCATAGACGAGCACGGAGCACCCGTTCAGGTCCACAAAAAAAACTGGCATGCGGACCTGAACGGGCTTCCCGTGTGAAAAAGCCCTTAGGCTGTGTCAAAATAGTACAATACCCAAGTCCCTACCCTGGACCACTGGGAGCAAATGTAAACATCTTGGATGGTATAAAAGCGACACAAAGGGGTTTATTTACTATCGCTAGAGAATGCAAAATCAGGCTCACTTCTGCATAGAAACCAATGAGCTTCTAACCCCAGCTTGTTCAATTAAGCTTTGGTAATAAAACCTGGAAGCCTATTGGTTTCCATGCAGAAGTGAGCCTGATTGTGCACTCTCGAGCGATAGTAAATAAACCCCATTGAGTATAATACTACAAAGCACACATGCATATTCTTTCAACCACATAGCAATGGACATAGCTGTGCCAATTGACATGGGGGTTGGTGCACACCTTTGAAGGGTCTGTACATTCTATGAGCACCAGGCAGTGATAATTGTCAGCACCCCTCTGGGTCTACTTGTGCTCCACCTCTGCTCTTTGTACATAGCTCAATCTGCACTTTGCTGTCCCACACAAGGAGAACAGGAAACCTCTGTATCCGCCTCCTATTTCCCCGGGACACAGCACACATCTGCATCCCATGTGCCACCAATCTGACCAATCTCCTATACTGCACAATCGCTCCTGACCTCTGACCTGAGTTACACTGGGGTCATAGAACAGTGGCAGGCAGGACTGCTAGTACTTTAGGCGCAGATTAACCCTTTTGCAAGCTAGCCAGCTTGGCAGATGTATAGCAGGACCCTCCCTGTATCTGTGGCCTTTGTCTTTCTCTGAAATGAGATACAGTATATTAATACAGCTTTGTGACATAGAAGTCCACAATTAGACCCGTTTCCTGCATTAAATTAAAACTACCCGTATTTCACCTGCAAATGTTCCAGGTATTAGTGGCAGGGTGCTTATAACCTCACAATAAGCAGGGTTTTTGTTTTATACAGGGAACCGCTACAAATCACTGCAATCGTATCAAAGTTTAAACATGTTAAAGCGAAGCTCCACCAAAAAGGGGAAGCTTTTAGTAAAAAAAAAATATTAAATCTCAAATCTATCCCCTATATTGTAGATGCTATTACTTTTGCGCAAACCAATAAATTTACGCTTATTGCAATTTTTTTTACCAAAAATATGTAGAATACATATCGGCCTAAACTGAGGAAAAAAAATGTTTTTTTTTTATATTTTTTGGGGGGATATTTATTATAGCAAAATGTAAAAAATATATTTTTTTTTTTCAAAATTGACGCTCTTTCTTTTGTTTATAGCGCAAACGATCAATTGTCAGTTAAAGCGACGCAGTGCCAAATCACAAAAAATGCTCTGGTCAGGAAGGGGGTAAATGCTTCCGGGGCTGAAGTGGTTAATGTTATCTCAGAATCATTTTCGAGTTTAATAACTTTGAAGCATTAGACTCCATTCACACCTGGGCGTTCTGAATTCCTAAATCGTGTAAAAGTGCGGAAGGCATCTTTAATGGCACCCCAAGCGTGGTTTGATTTTGCCACAAGTGTCAAACAAATCACGGTACAATCCGGGCAAAAATCGCAACTGCAGACACTCCTGGTTCTATTCCAAGATTTTGTACATGAGCATTTTTGGAGTGGAGGGAGGCCCATTCAAATAAATGGTGCAGCTCCAAAAACGCTCAGATGTGAATGGAGCCTTAAAAAAATTAAACTCTGGCGATCCTGTCAAACAGTGTTAATTCCGGCAACAAAAATATTTCCGCTGAAGAAATTAACACAATTTTAGACGACTAAAACACGCTTAAAAACATTCCGAGTACTCCACATTTATCGCTACCCTCTGAACTCGCCCCTGTAGCCAGTTTTCAATCCATGTACTACTCACCCTATGGTCCATGCCAACTAACCTTACTTTGTACAGTAAATGTTCATGAGGAACTGTATCGAATGCTTTTGCAAAAGCCTTTCTTTACCTAGATGGCAGCTCCTCATAGAAGGTTAATAGATTGGTTTGGCAAGAATGATTCTTCATGAATCCATGCTGATTACTGCTAATAATACAGTTGTCATTGTTAAAATCTTGTATATAGTCCCGTTTCCCCTTCAAGAGCTTGCATACAATTGAGGTTAGGCTAACTGGTCTGTAATTCACAGTGATGCATCTTGGTCCTTTTTTAAATATTGGTACTACAGTACATTGGCTTTTCTCAAATCAGATGGTACCATTCCAGTCAGTAGACTGTTCATAAAAATTAGCAGCAATGGTCTGGCAATTACTTGACTTGAGTTCCTTAAGGACCTTCGGGTGCAAGCCATTTGGCCCCAGTGACTTATTAGGTTAGGTTTTTCAAGTCTATTTCTACAGTAGGTGACGGCGATATTGTGTCAATCTCGATCCTTTTCTCAGTGAGAATGACCAGCTACGAGCCCCATCGCGGGAGACAGGCGAGCCAGCTCCCCGGGACGGGAAAAAACTGACATAGAAGCGTCAGGGATCCAACTTGGATTCCCGCCAATTCTAGACGCTGTGTTTGGTATGAATCATAAGGGGGAACTCCACGCCAAATTTTAAATACAAAACCGGCATGGGTTCCCCTCCAGGAGCATACCAGGCCCTTAGTTCTGGAATGGATTGTAAGGAGAACCCCCCCTACACCGAAAAAACAGCCATACCAGACCCGTATCTGAGCACGCTGCCCGGCCAGTCAGGGAGGGAGTGGTGATGAGCGAGCGCCCCCCCTCTCCTGAGCCGTACCAGGCTGCATGCTCTCAACATGGGGGGGTGGGTGCTTTGGGGAGGGGGGGCGCCCCCTTATGTCGTCACCACCCGGAGCATGCTGGGACTGTGACGTCATAAGAGGTCTATATGAATCGTTGCGCACCGCACACCCGGCATTACGGCGTGATGGAGCGTCGAGTCAACATCGGAAGAAAATAAGAAGAGGGAAAAAGGCGCCGAGAAAGACAAGGCTGGCCGCCGCTAGTAGAAGATCTTCAAAGAAGATAGCGGCTGTGCAGCCCGGCAGAGGGAAGAAGAAACCGGAGAGCGGGAGAAGAACCAGAAAGCGCGGAGACGACACCGGAGAGCAGAAGAAGAGAGCGGAAAAGACGAAAGATGACCCCCAAAGTCAGAAGAAGACCCCCAGAGAGCGGAGAAGTTGGAGGAAGACCCCCGGAGCCAACTAATAAATGATTTTAAAAACCTCTGTAGTGTGTATTTTTTTTACGCTTTTCCTCCAGGTAAATGGATAGGGGCACGATGTACCATATACTGATTCACCTAGGGTGGGGGGCCCAATAAGCCCCCGCCCGCAGACCCCGGCAACCAACAGCCAGGGTTGTCGGGAAGAGGCCCTGTCCCTATCAACATGGGGACAGGGTGCTTTGGGGTGGGGAAGCTGCAGGGCGCCCCCTGCCCCAAAGCACCCACCCCCCCATGTTGAGAGCATCCGGCTGGGTGGCGTGCTCAGATACAAGTCTGGTATTGATTTTGGGGGAACCCGCATGCCGTTTTTTTGGCATAGGGGGGTTCTCCTTACAACCCATACCAGACCTAAAGGCCTGGTATGCTCCTGGAGGGGAACCCATGCCATTTTTGTTTTGTTTCTTATTTGGCGTGGAGTTCCCCCTTATGATTCATACCAAACACAGCGTCTAGAATTGGCAGGAATGCAATTCGGATCCCCGTTGCTTCTATGTCGTGCTCGCTGGAATGTGCTTTTCCTATTGCAGCGAGTGCAAGATGTCGGCACCCTGTCACCGAGAACCAGTGCGATGCGTTAATGCTGAAAACACATTCTCGTGGCGGGGTACTGTAATTCTGTCCTCAGCCATGAGGCTGCTTCCAGTGACGTGCCAAGAGGATAAACATTGCAGTTTTGATTACTGAAGCCCCCCCAATTCCCTTGTGAAGAGCGAGAAGAATAAAGTCAATACCTTTGCCATCTCTCCATCCCTAGTAAACAGATTCCCTTCATCGTTTTTTATGGGACCAATATCATCTGACCTCCCTTTCTTACTATTTATGTACTCTCCTCCGCTATGTGCCTTTCGTGTTCTATCTTAGCCGCCCTGATTGCACCCTTACATTTCCTGTTGGATTCTTTGCAAAGTTGGAATGCCGATGATCCCTCAGCCTTGTAGTTTTTAAAGGCCTTCTCTTTTACATGTATTTATATGTTGGAGTTAAGCCACCCAGGACTTGTATTAGCCCTTTGAAATGCATTTCCTATTATGATGCACTGGCTAATGCCCTTATTTAATATGCCCTTAAAGCATTTCTCCTCCGCGTTCTTTGTTCCTACGATTTTATCCCAATTTGCAACTTACAGCAAGGATCGTAATTTAGTGAAGTTGGCCCTTTTGCAATTCAGTGTCTTTGTATTCCCCTTAGGTTTGCTATTAGTGTGATTTATACTGAAACTAATTGACCTGTGATCCATGTTTCCTAAATTGCCCCATATTTCTACATCTGTGATCAAGTCTGTATTGTTGGTAATCAGTAGGTCTAGTTACACTTTGTTTCTAGTTGGCGCATTTACCATCTGACATTAATGAAATTGCCCTGCAAGACATTTTGGAACTGGCGAGCCTTAGATGAATGCACGGGTGTAACAAGATGTCCACTTGCCACCTTCTCACTGTATCCTTACTGTAAATTAGTGCAGGGTGTAGCAAGATGGCGGCGACGTAACGTCACTTCCGTTACAAATTCTGACGGGTCACCTAATCTGATGAAACACCGGCTGATGTCACAGGGAAATCTCTGCCCCTCCTGCTTCTTTCCATAGAGTGAGGCTGGCCAGCACAGGGGAATTATGCAATCACACGGTTGCAGTGTCAGAAAAGGTATTTCCCCTATTCATTTCTAAAAACACTTACACTTTCATTAATGTCACAATAACTACATGGGATTCCTTTCCATTTGCTGCATTATGCAGCTGAATAGAGGCGGGATGAGCGAGGAGGAAAGGGATCTCATGATGACAGAGAGGGAGAAGGGAGAGACTGTCAAAGGAGAGAGCAGGGCTGCTGATGACGAGTCACGTAAACTGACCACGGTAGTCTGGGCTCAGCAGACATTATTATCCTGGTTAGCAGAGGCAGGGGGACTCAGGAACTGGCAGGATCAACCAGATTTATTACCAGTTAGGAGGAGAAGAATTGCAGAGCACAAGCACTGTGCCATTATTCATGCCTTAAAGGAACAGAACCTTAGTTTTTTTGTTTGTTTTTTTAGGTTTACAAACACTTTATTTTTTGTTTACAACGATTTTATTGTAGAAAAGGTCAGGTTACAACCAAAAAGAAAAATAACAATGATGGTACAGGAATGTATTCAAGTATTATTAGCGGTGAACATTGTACAGGAAGAAAAGTGTATGGTTAGTAATAATTAATCATGAATCAGATAGGTGGTGTCCCAGAGAAACCATTTTTTTTTATACCGAGGCATAGAGTCATATAACGTGTGATGAATTCTCTCAGAGAGTTTGATGTTTGTCATACGATTGAGGATCTGTGACCAAGGAACTGAAGCGAGCGCCAGTTAAAGGCTATGGCCCAGTGAATAGAGGTGAGAAATGTGTGGGTAAGCCTTGTGCTAGATGTTGGAATGTCCTGAATAGTGGAGAATAAAAGGCATACTTGGGGTGTGAGAGGGATCCTACGGCCGGCGATTTTATCAATCACGATGCTGGCTTGGTTTACAAACACTTTAAGCCTTAAAAGCAGAATATACTTTGTATCCAGTTAAAAACATGTTTCTAGCCAATCAACTAGGTTATACTGATACTATGACCTTCTTCTTCCAGGCAGCTCTTCACTGGCATACACTGCACCTTCACACACAGAGCAATCGTCGAGAGGAACCCCCAAAGAAGGTCAGTACAATTATTATCTTGATATTGATATTATCTGAATATGTCAGAGCCATGTATGTTGTAAATGTATAATAAAAAATGGTGTGCGACTGTGGAGGGGCATTAGAGTGCAACCTCCTTTAGTGCAGAGACTGAAGAAACTGGGCTTACTGCAGAAAAGGGTCAGAGTCATACGAGTTTATCATAATAATTTGTGACGGGTGACAGTGTGCAGAGACTTGCTCAGCGTTCTGGTACAAATGTGAATTGGGAGCAGGTGTGTTAAATTTAGGGTTATCGCTCTCACTCTCTCATACTGGTCACTGGAAGTTCACCATGGCACCTCATGGCAAAGAACTCTCTGAGGATCTGAAAAAAAGTATTGTTGCTTTACATAAAGATGGTCTAGGCTATAAGAAGATTGCAGAGACCCTGAAACTGAGCTGCAGCACGGTGGCCAAGACCATACATCGGTTTAACAGGACAGGTCCATTCAGAACAGGCCTCGTCATGCTCATCCAAAGGAGTTGAGTGCACATGCTCAGCATTATATCCAGAGGTTGTCTTTGGGAAATTCGACATATGAGTGCTGCCAGCATTGTGGCAGAGCTTGAAGGGGTAGGGGGTCAGCCTGTCGGTGCTCAGACCATATGCCACCCACTGCATCAAATTGGTCTGCATGGCTGTCACCCCAGAAGGAAGCCTCTTCTAAAGATAATGCACAAGAAAGCCTGCAAACAGTTTACTGAAGACAAGCAGACTAAGGACATGGATTACTGGAACAATGTGATTCCAGTGCAGGTTCCTGCATCACATGTAACGCGCCGGCAGTTCACACCGACATCTGCATACCACTGCAGGTGTCAATATAAAGTTAATGACACCCCCAGAACGGTTTGCAGATTGCAGTGGGAACACCCATGCGATCCGATTCCAGTGTGGACCAAAAAAAGGGATCTGCACCATTTTGGTGTGAATGCCATGTGATTTCAGCCACACAGCTTGCATGGCTGAATTTGCATCTCATAGATGTTACATGTAATCTGCACATCAATACGGTGTGAATTACATTCAATGGGCCAGATTCAGAGAGCCGTAACTGTCTAACTGGTGTTAGACTGGAGTAATTTCCAATTCCGCGCGTTTTTTAGCTAGTCGGAAAGCTCAAACCATGAATAGACGGCTGCGGGCTTCAATTCGACTGGATTACGTGTTCGTACGCCTTCGGATCTACGCTGCAATAAAATTGCGGCCACTGGGTGGACTTCCCATCGTTTTCCGCGTCGGGGTATGCTAATGAGCTTTTGCCGGCGATCCCAGAAATTACAATCTTCAATCGCAATCTCTTACGGCATCTTTAGTCATCTTTTTTTTGCGTAACACTATACCAGCTTTTTGCTGGTCTAATATTAGACAGCCCATGTTAAGTATGGCCGTCGTTCCCGCGTCGAATTTCTACGGTTTCCGACGTCTTTTATTATTTTTTACGTAAGTCGTCCGAGAATAGGAATGTTCGTAAATGACGCTACTCAAACAACGAATGACTTAACAACGTGATTTCGCGCAATGCACGGCGGGAAATTTCTGAACGGAGCATGCGCAGTTCGATCGCCGCGGGGACGCGTTTTTAATTTAAATGCTTCACGCCCCCTAATCGCGTATTTCGATTACGCGGCGAGAAATAGACTACGCCGCCGTAGCGTACGGGCAAAAATCTACCAGAATTCGGTGTAGAGCCTGGTAAAATACGGCAGCGTAGAGTATTTCGATTACGCAGCGCAATATTAAGTGTGTCTGAATCTGGCCCAATGTCTGTTATCACTGGCTGGATCACCAAAATAAAAAGAAAGGAAAAAAGAAAGAAAGCCTTAAATTGTTATATGAATCGAATCCTCATGAGACTCGGGTTAGCTATGGCCACTGCTGTTTCTTTTACATATTTTTTTTTTTTTTTTTTTTTAAATAAATATTTTATTTATTGAAAAAAAAAAAAAAAAGTGTTGGACAAACAAATATACAATAAAAATACATCTATATATATTGAAAAAAGGGGAAAAAAATTACTAAGCTAAACCCAACATTACATATTTAATACACGACACATTAATCTAGCCCATCTCTCTGGTCCAAAAAAAAAAAAATTACCAAAAATAATATTATTCCAACATTCCTAAGCGTGTAGCATCTTTCATCTCTGCTGCTGTCAGTTATTATAAAGGGTGTTTTGTGCTGGTACATAGCTTGCCATGGCATATAAAAAGCGCCTCTACAAACTGCGCAGCTCTGTGCTACCGCTGAAGAGTATTTAATCCCACACATCACAGCCCGGGCCGGATTTATTGCTGGCCGCATTGATGGATAGTTATACTTCTCCATGTTATTGGAGATTAGAGTGAGCAGACTGAAACTTTGCCTCCGTTCTCTTTCCATTACGCTGAAGTCCTGGCCTGTTAGTTACCATTTAGCTTCCATTTCATTTGATCACAAATTATTAGTATTGATAGTTCTGCTTCAGAAATAGGAAATGCTTTATGAAATGTTAACCAAAGGCCACAAATAAATCAATGCAACACAAAAAGCATTATGTGGCAACCGACTGCCAATAGGATGGAGCTTCCCCCAAAAAATTTAATAGGGAGTTCGAAAAGCCAAACCTGATGAATGGGTGATCCTTGGGGGAATCTTCATATTTATGTAAGCCAAGGTTTAATCCGCTTATATTTTGCTTTCTCTGCAATCCCCCCCATCAACTACTGAAGGGTTTAAATAAAACCTTCCCACTTTCCTTACATACCTTACTTTCTTTGGCGAGACATCACTGGGACTTCATACTTCTCTATACAATGCAAACAGATGCAGGTGAGAGAGGCTGGCAGGACGCTGAACACAGAACACATCACAGCACCCTGCCTCAGTTCTTCTCTCAAGAGCCCTCAGCCCCCATACAAGCAGTGGACTGGCTCTTGGGAGAAGTTATGCAAATATCAAAATGCCTTGACAGGTAGATGTTAAACCTGGAAGAACGGGCATTCTTAGGCAGACTTCATTTGCTTACAGACCATTCTAGGTAGTTCCCACATGTGATGCTGATCCTCCATGAATATAAAGGACTGAAATCGAATGAATAAAAAGGGGTGGGCCGGGGCCAGCCAGGTAGGGGAGGAAAGAGCTAGGGCAGGGGTGGCAAACTCAAATTCATCGGGGGCCACATCAGCAGTATGGTTATCCTCAAAGGGCCGAAGCGGCACAGAGTAAGGGGAATATGTGCCGCGTCGCTCTCCAAAATCCTGGCAAAATGAGGTGGTTGCTGTGCAGGCCAGGGATGGACTGGGACAATAAAGTGGCACAGGACTTCAGCCAGAACGGCCCACTTTATTTTTCCAAACACACTTTGTGCTGCTGCCAAGACTGCCAGTACTGCCACTGGTCACTGATGAATGAATGTACTGCCACTGATGCATTAATGGCTGACCAGTGGCAGTACATTCATTCATCATCAGTGACCATGACCAGCAATGGCAGTACATTTATTCGTCTGTGACCATGGCCAGTGAATTAATTTGTCTGTGACCATGGCAAGTAAATGTATTCATCAGTGACCATCACCAGTGCAGGACATGTCACTGACAGTTACTGACAGTTACTATGACCAGTGGCAGACAGTACACCCCCCTCCTCGCCATGCTGCATATTCAAAAAATCATAATGGCAGTCACAGTTATAATCTTTATACACAGTACATCCCCCCCCTCACAGACTTCCATTCTGATTTTTTTAATATGCAGCATGGCGACGGGTGGGGGGGGAGGGTGGTGGAATGTACTGTCTGCCATCACTGGTCATAGTAACTGATGTGATATGTGTATGAAGATTATGAACAGTTCATAATCTTCATACACATATCACATCAGTTACTATGACCAGTGGTGGCAGACAGTACATTCCCCCCCCCCCGCCGCCATGCTGCATATTAAAAAAATCAGAATGGCAGTCGCAGTTAATAATCTGAATACATCAAACTGCAGATGTCTGAGTAGTGTTTGTGTTAACCTACTTTATAAACTTGCTGGCACTGACTGTATCGTTCCTCCTCGGCAGCGCTGGTTTCCGCCTCCTCTTGTAAATTTAACAGCCTCTCTCTCCTCGGGCTCAGCTCCTCCTCCCATGCCCTCCTGCATACGGCCGTGACCCCCTGAGATACGTCACGCCGCTGGGAGGGGAGCAGGGCCGCTCTAAACATAGGAGGAGCCGGAGGGAAGTATTGATGGCATTGGCAGCCGCAGCGTGATGGATGGCTATTGGCTGGCGGCGCAGCCGGGTACGCGCAGCCAGGTAAATACAGAATCAGAATCACCAAAAACACTGACATTCCGATCAGCTGGTGCGGGCCACATTACAAGGTCCCGCGGGCCGGATTCGGCCCGCGGGCCTTGTGTTTGCCACCCCTGAGCTAGGGGATGCTTGATGTCCTCAAGCCAGGAAATAAGGTGGGCTCTGGTCTCTGCGCTCAGCTCCTAAGTCCTGTTGTGGGCTAACAACATACAGTTTGGTGGTGTCAGCCCAGCCCACAGTCTTTTGCCAGCATCCACTCCTACTGTCTTCTTATTCACAGCATAACAGGGTGTATCGCCACCAGGGCAGGACTTAGGGTGATGGGGGCCCCTGGGCGAATTAAAGTTGTTGAGCGGGGAGTGCGCATTACAGTTGTTGAGCGGGGGGGGGGGGTGACTCATCTGTGCACGGAATGTGTCGGCTCTCTTCCCTTCAGCAGACATTCCCACACCGGTTCCTCCTGGGGGAGGTTTTGCAGTTATTGAGCGGGGGGAGAGTGGCTGTGCCTGGGCCAGGGCAACAGACTGTCATTAGCCTGGCTGTCAGCTTTCTTCCCTTTAGCAGCCACAGTCCTCCAAACACCGCTCCGGTTCCTCCTGCTTTAGTGCTGCCTCCTATTGCAGTGCGGGAAAATTAACCCTTTCGCGGGACTGCGGGAAGAAGCGTAAAGTCCTGCAGAATCCGTGCGTGTTGGGAGGTATGCGCATGGCCGCCATCAGGAATTTTGGGGCCCCTTACACAGCTTAAGGCATGGGCCCCCTGGAGCAGAAAACCTGGGGGGGGGGTGTTGCCACCTGAAATTAAGAAGCAGGGGGGGCCTTTACAAAAAAAAAGAATAGAAAAAAAAAATATATATAATATATATATATATATATGCCATCCGGGGCCCTGGGACCTTTAATAAAAAGAAAAAAGAAACCTCTGGGCCCTTTAATAAAAAAATAAATAAAATAAACATTTACAAAAAATATAAAGAAATATAAAGAAAATATAAAAAAGAAAAAAAAAAGGGGGGGGTTGCCATCCGGGGGCCCTGGAGACCTCTGGGCCCTTTAATAATAATAATAATAATAAATATATATATATATAAAATTAGGGGTTGCTGTCCGGGCCCCTGGGGACCTCCGGACCCCTAAGATTTTTTTTTTTTTTTAGAGGGGCCCCCTATTGGGTGGTGCCCATGGGCTTGAGCCCCGTCAAGCCCAATGGTAAGTCCGGCCCTGATCGCCACTCATTCCTACAGCCAATCCACGTCAAGGATACCTCTGAGAGCAACGATTAAATTTGGGCAGAAGCTTGCATAGAGGATACTTTAAGACCCATATACCTTTAATGCAGCTGTCCATCTCTGCCTTCTAATAGGAATACATGCATACATACATTTAACAGGCTAGTGCTTTGAGATACACATTTAGTAAGGGGTTGACGCCATCCCCCCCTTTTCCCCTGTTTGGGACTGTGTTTATTTGGCCCCCTGGTGCAGCTTCCTGTCTTGAGTACTCGTTTGGCTTATACTATTCCTGCCCAACTGGTGTCTGGCTACATAGGAGAGAGTCCTCTTTGGATCCTCCTGAATTACAATCTATTTTTCAATTTAACCCATTGTCACAGCACCCTTCTGAGCCCTTGAAGAAGCTGACAAAGGCGAAACGCATAGCTAGTTATCCCTTTCTTGTGTGAAATGTTATACACATTTATGTGTATGATGTTTATCAATTACCCACGTTTTATTGTATACATACATAAATAAAAGAGGGATCTCTATATTCAGGGGTGCTCTGGGTTTGATTACAAATTGTAACCAATTTCCAATGGTTTTAAAAGGGATGTGTAGATCCCCAACTTCACATTTTTGAGGATTTTGTAACAAAAATGCCTTTTAATCCGTGATTGTGCACTGGTAATTATTCTGAGAAGATCTTCGACACCTGGTCACCAGTCATCTCTATGCTTCCCAGCCAGCGGCGGCCGATTCGTTCTCCGGGCCCCCGATGGCACGGGAGAGCCCGGAGAAACACCGGCGGTGGGAGGGGGGGGGGGCAATCCCTCCCGCTGCCTATAAGAATGATCAAGCGGCGAAACTGCCGCTTTGATCAGTGTTTTCGTGCAGAGAATCGTCGGCTGAAGACGGTGATATCTGAATGATGCCTGTAGCTGGAGGCATCATTCAGATATCAAATTCGAGGACATCATATGAAGTCCTCGGTTGTTAAGTGGTTAAAGTCCTAATTGCTTCTTTTTGCAACTGTTCCTATTCAGGATGTGGTGTTGACTTTGTCAACCGGGACTGAGTTTTATTCTTATTCACAGCATAGGGACCAAATGATTTGTAGTCCAGGAGAAGAACAGTAAGATTTCAATAGTCTGTTTTAGAGAACACGGGTAGAAAGGAACTGATAAAATTTCAACATCAATCATCATAGTGGCAGCCAATCATATATGGGCCCCATAGTAGCAATGTGGGATACTATAGCTATATTTGCACCACTGAATATGACCAAATAATTTAATGGTATATTACAGGACCAAAAGGAAGAAATAAAAAAATTCATGGTTAGGATTTACATACAATACGATGAGACAGTCTACCACTCATACAACAAACTCCTTGGCAGTGGCGGGCCCCATGTGTCACTCAAGAATGGTTTGCTTGAACTTGACTGGCACTTATTCAACTGGTTTTCCAGTCCAAAGCCTTTTTTAGTTGGCTTTTGGGGCCTCATTTTGCTTTGTTTGTAACATTTGCATTTTCCTGCAATTGATAATAAATTCTGCCTTTTTCTGCAGTAAATTATTTGGTATTTGCCTTACTGCACCCTGATGGAGTTTTTACAATCAAAGCACTATTTGCTGTCTAGAACATTATATCTCGGTCTGTCCTACAGAAATCCCTGCCTTTGCCAACTGTGATCTACCATCGGTGTGGGTATTGGAGTAACCACAGCAATAGTAAACAACCTAACATCCGTTGTCTGAAGAGCCTTCTGGGAGGGAGCCTAATGACTTCGCCAGCAGCAGAAGTGATAGTCTGAGCCAAGTTTGTGAACAGTATCCTCAGCCTTGTAGTTTGTTCTCAGAAAGTACAGTGGTGCCAAAATCAGGGTGTCTGAGCCAGACGGAGGTGGTCCGCTAGTAAATGACAGTAGTAATGTGCTGTTTATTCACCTTGGTAGCTAAGTAGTAAAGACGGATAAAGGGTCCAGTTCATGCACAAATTCTGGCACAAGCTTTCATTTTAGGTTATATTAAGAGGCCTTAAAGCAGATACAAGCCTAAAACCTCACTTTAGTAACACAATAACGTAATTTTAAAAGTAATTTTCAGTATTTTTGAGTCTTGGATTGTTATTAAACCCACACCAGTAAAATAGTCTGTATATGCAGTAAAGCATACTTGTTATATTCACTGTGGAACCTAAGGGGTTAATCCTTCACATTGTGTAAAAAGGCTGTTTGATTCTGTCTTCTCTCCTCCTTCCACAGTCCCCAGTCTATCTGCTGATAGAACAGAGTCTTTGGGGCACTCTACACATGCTCAGTATGGTGTGTTTTGCTAGAGAGCATTTTTTTTTTTACTTGAGAGGGCGCATGTGATCAGCACTGTCCAGACAGAGGGGGTCGGGTGTCCTCCAGCCTCATAGGACAATCAAGAGAGAATGAAAACTCCTCCTACAAGCTTTACACAGATACTAATAAAAATCTCAAGACTGCTCCAACTGCTAATGAAAAAAGGTATTTAGCAGTTTTTATTTACCAAAACTATTGTATTTTCATGTTCTGTGAACTGTGGGAGACCAGATATAGTGAATACAGGGTCCTGTTTAGGAACACTTTAAGCTTGCATTAAAATAATCCCTGGTGATCCTGTAATGAATGTCCTTGATCGGGCACTTCCTGTAATAAGTTGATAACACTGTCCCCCAATTGTTCACCCACATTATCACCCGTCAGCACTGCTGGTAGAGACCACATGTGACCCCAAGAGACTGGAGGAGAAGGGCAATTATATTTCCCATCCCCCCTCTCACACACACCATGCACTTTTATGCATTTTAGGGAGGGAGGCACCTTGAATAAGTTGGCCTTGCCACTGAAAGTAAAGGTCCGTAATAAACAAAAGGTGAAAATGGCATTTTAATGAAAAAATAAAACACACCTAACGTTTTAGAAAAAACAGAAAATTTAACTGGGCTAAGTTTGTCAGACCGCCCATCATACTCTCCAATTAAAGGGGTGTTCCACCCAAATGTAATGTTTATTAAAAGTCAGCAGCTACAAAAAGTGTAGCTGCTGGCTTTTAATAAACAGACACTTACCTTCTCCACGTTCCAGCGACGCGCCGACCGGGGCTCCGTTCCTCTCCCCCCCTCTCTGGCCGGCATCCTCATTGCGATTGTGGGCACCCAGCCGTGACAGCCTTCGGCTTCACGGCCGGGCACCCACTGCGCATGCGCGCGCGGCGCGCCGCTGATTGGACAGGCGATCGTCTAGGACCTGTCAGTGTTCTAGATGATCGCCAAAGGGAGGGGCTGCAGTAAGGCGATTAGGCCTAATCGCCTTACCAGCCCCTCGGCGGAAGCAGGAAGTGGGACAGGAAGTCCCACTCCTACTGAAGCCCCCACTCCCCCCCCCCCCCCCCCAAAAAAAAATGACATGCCAAATGTGGCATGCAAGAGGAGGGGAGGGGATTAAGCGAAAGTTACTTTTTAAGGTGGAAATCCACTTTAAGTTAAATTGGATCGTGCCTTCACCTTGAGCCAAATGTTGGGCTTAAAGTTGCTGTGCAATATTTTATTTAAAAACCCTATTGGAATTTAAAAAGAAAAAAAAAAACTGTGGATGGCTTTTCAGAGGGTAGTAGAGATTGCCACCAATTTTAAAGGTGGCTTAGGGTATCAATGTAAATTTAAGTGGAAATCCAGCCTGTTCCTAGCCAAGTTTAAATCTGCTCCCACTTCCCTTCTAAATTGTATTCTTTCTACCCTGAGAAAGGAAGAAGTGTAAACTTACCTATTCTGAGGGTGATCCGGTCAGGCCATATGACCAGCTGTCAATGGCGACTTTAGTGTAGAGGAAGGACAACTGATAATGGGGCAGTCTATGGGTGACGTCAGCGCCCAGGCCCCGCAGCCGTTGTCAGCACTCTCTCTTCTTCAATGAAGCCGGTCACTGGGGAGATTCTGTAACCAAACTGGATCACTCTTAGAAAATGTACACACATCTTCCTTTCACATCGCAGACAGAATAGAGTTCAGATTGGTTTAAGCTTAGTTAGGAATAGGCTGGACTTCCACTTTAGATATTTCTTAACATCCAGAATAATTAAAAGTAGATCTGGATTCTAACTGATTAAAGGGGAGCTTCGTGGTAAAATCACCGCATGGCAAACTCCATCATTTCCGAACCCTCCCCCCGCAGCCTTCAGGGACGCGTGTGTCCCCCCCCCCCCCAGAAGATGGGACCATTCAGAAAGCGCAGCCCGACTTGCGCATGCAAAGTAGGAAGCCTTTCCTTTACTTGCAATGCTGGCGCCTGCACGCAAATCTGATAGACGAATCGGCTTGGGGTGCCGATATTGTGTCGACAGGTAACCTCGACAGGTACGCGTCATTGTATTAAAAGTTCGCAGCTACAGATTTTTTTCTACACAGGCTGTTACTCTTATATAAGATTTTAGTGACTGGGTTTACATCTTGAAGTTTGCTGTCTGTTGTGTTGCATCTATAACCAAAACTGGTCTCTGCCATCCAAAAAACACCAAGGACGGGTGAGGGTTAATTCTTGTCGGGCTGCCTGGGATGAAGGCAAGCAGGCAGATCCAGGAAATCTCACTTGGCCGCCTGCAGGTGCAGCTTTTGTCTGTCACATAATAGGCTCGTGAGCTCAAGTGCTGGCACACTCCGACTCTCTCCAGGCGCCTCTCTACCTGGGGGTGTAGGAGCCTCACTGTGTGAAACGAGGTGCATTAGCAAGACAAAAGCCTGTTATCTAGCACCTATTTTGGGCCTGGCTTTGATGGTGAGCGTAAAGAGGTCCCTCCAGCTTGGTCAAATTAGACCCAACAAACTGCACGTGCTGTATAGTAGCTTGCATTGTTTCCCTACTTGAGTCAATCTCTCTGGCATCCACCCCAGTCCTCCTGCCTCTCTGCACTACAAATGACTGACAGGTGCTGCTCCGCTTTGTTCAGGTAATAGAATATTAAAATCTGCTGCACACCAATCATTTAAAAAGGGAAATTGCTATCTAATAATCTATTCATTATTAAAGTAGTATTAAACCCAAAATTTACTATATTGCAGTTTATCAGTCATTAACCACTTCAGCCCCGGACCATTTTGCTGGTCAATTACTGGGCCACTTTCTGCGATTTGGCACTGCTTTGCTTTAACTGACAATTGCACGGTCGTGTGACGTGGCTCCCAAACAAAATTGGCGTCCTTTTTTTCCCAGAAATAGAGCTTTCTTTTGGTGGTATTCGACCACCTCTGCGGTTTTTATTGTTTGCGCTATAAACAAAAATAGAGCAACAATTTTTTTTAAAAAAATGAATATTTTTTACTTTTTGCTATAATAAATATCCCCAAAAATATATATAAAAAAAAACATTTTTTTTCCTCAGTTTAGGCCGATACGTATTCTTCTACATATTTTACGTAAACAAGAAAAAAAAAACGCAATAAGTGCTTATTGATTGGTTTGCGCAAAAGTTATAGCGTCTACAAAATTGAGGATAGTTTTATGGCATTTTTATTAATATTTTTTTTTTCACTAGTAATGGCGGTGATCAACGATTTTTAATCGGTACTGCGACCTTCCTGCTGCAATTCTGTACTGAACTCAATGTTTTAAATTCAGTCTCATAAAAGGCCAATTCATTGTTTACAGTACCCTAATGCAGTAGAGTGTAATGTCATATTCACCACAGCAGACATACTATGTGCTGTGGTGTTCTGGGTTTCTAAAAAGAAGCAGCAGCAACATTGTTTTGCTAGGAAGGAAATTGGTGTATGAATGTGGAGAGTGACAGAGGAGGGGATTGGCAGAGTTCTGCAGTCCAGCAGGCAGGGCTGACAACACTGCTTGGGATGCAAGTACAGCACAACCCTGTGCTGTAAGCCCAAACAGGAATAGCACACTGGATTTATGGCAGCTACCAGCTCTCTTTTGTAACTGCATATTTTGAAAGTATTAAAACACTGTGGATGTGCATATATTGCAGAATATATTTATTTTTTTGCCCCCAACAAAGTGTTTTTTTGGGGCTTGTAAGAGTACAGTGGGTTTTAAATGTCTTCTGATGGTTATAGAAGCTTCTTTCACCCATACTCGACATGTTCCAGTACCAAAAACAGAACCTCATTAGCAAATTTTACATTTTTCTTTTAGCCCCCATTCACACCAGTGCAGTTATGAAATAGTGCTACTTAAGCGCGATAGCAAAGCCACACATCAGTGCAATTTACACTGCTAATTTTTTTGCGTCTTGCTACTTCGTACAACAGAAGTCTATGCAGGTCACAATGAAATCGGCAAAAAGTATTGCAGGAATTGTCACAGCTATTGTCGCAGCTATTTGAACGGTACCGACAATGGGGTGTGCCTGATCATGCAATTTGGAACAGTCAAATTGCACTGGTGTGAGCAGGGGCTAAAAGAATAAAAAATGCAGGTAAAACAAAAAACAAAATTGACAGTGCACAAATACTAATCATATACACAAAAAATGTAAACAAAAAAACGCAAATAAAAACAAATACGGGATGAAACTATCCTAAATACTAAAGACCCCTTCTAAATAATTTCCATGCACATTTTACCTAAAGAGATCAATGAGTAATATAAAGCGTAGTATGTTGGGTGACATTCGGCCCATCTGTATGGCAATCGGTCCGACAGAAGACGGCCATTTGACCCATGCTTAAAAATTGCTTCTTTTGTCTTCATTTCACTGATGATAAAACTAACACTTTTGCTCTTCAGTCAGTTTACCCTGAAAAATCACACCACTTATCCCTAATTGCCTCCCGATTTTGTGTCTGTCTTTGAGTTCTGTTGGCTCAGCAAAACTCAGTGGACAAGTTCTTTGTCCTGTCACAAACAGCAGCACTGGTTAAGAATTGCTGAATTTGGCTGTCCTCTGCTGTGTGTTGTATATAAGCCTGTCTGCAGCACTCTGCAAGCTGACTGAGGCCTGGGTAACACAGATGCCCTGTATGTGTGTACAATAGGAAAAGGTGAGGTCATTTTTTGGTAATGGTAAGGCTTATTTTTACCCTGCAAATGACTCTCGGCACCAGAGTTAGCATTCCGTAGGCTGCTGTTTGCACTGTACCTGTTCTATCAAT
This sequence comes from Rana kukunoris, assembly GCA_029574335.1. NCBI lineage: Eukaryota > Metazoa > Chordata > Amphibia > Anura > Ranidae > Rana > Rana kukunoris. The sequence continues at coordinate 131,831,927 of CM056058.1, forward strand.
ATCTTGAGGTTTGGCAAGTAAGTTTATGAGTGGGTGGAACCACCACTTTTGGTTGCTTACATTCTTGCCTGCATATGCTAGCTAAATAACAGATTACATGGCCCAGTGACTCAATCAAAAGAACCTTAACTTGCTAAATGTTTGGATGGAGGCTTATTTTCATCAAGGAAACCTTCAATTATACACTTTGCTTTGGAAAGATTAATCATGGTCTGTAAACTTGGTTTCTGGATCTTATTTTGCTGCGAGGACGCAGCAGAGAGAACGGTTATGTCAGAATGTTCAAACACACTTTGTACAAAGCAATTCACAGTGTTCCTGAAAAGTGGCCCCTGCTCCATTCGCTACATTTTATTGAAATATTTACTCATTGTGCAGGAAAAAATTATTCTACAAAAAGCATATTTATACTATGCAAACATTTACTAAAACTAGTGCACTCCGAGTCTGGTGCAGCTGTGCATAGTAACCAATCAGCTTCTAGGTTTTATTGTCCAAACTTAAAGGATAAGTTCACCTTTCATAACATGTTACATCTAAATACACGATGTAACAAGTTATGAATGCACCAGACCCTGCACCTCACGCTCACCTGCTGTGCCAGCAAGTGGGGGATCTTCTCCCCCCTGCCAAAATGTAAAAAAAAAAAAAAAAAAAAAAACACGTGGCCGTGCGGGACGCCCGTGTCACTCATTCACAGCACTCTGTGGATGGAAAACTACAAGGTGCGGTAGCCTATGTCATCAATTCTTCCTATCAGCATGTAACGGCTTCTGTGTATGATGTATGAGTAAGCCTATACAAGGACAGGTCTGCAGGAGACCTGCATAGCACCAGCAATCTGCTGATCACTGGTGCAATGCTTTACAAGCTCCTGCAACAAAAAAATTATAAAATGCACTTTTTTACCTACAAAAAATTTGCATTCATTTATTTTTTTCTGAAAAGGTGAACTTATCCTTTAATTGAACAAGCTAGAAGTTAGAAGCCGATTGGTAACTATGCACAGCTGCACAAAATTCACGTGTAGGTTACCTGATGCAATTCTCACACCATGTTAATAGGGTAATATCAATCACCTATGTTTAAAATACTAATGTTAGAAGTTAACATCCAATGTGTAAAGGATGCGTAAATGGCATTGAAGAGATGCACAATTGCTAATCTGAAGACCTTACTTCATGGCAAGCCATCATTGTCTCCCACCAATAGTTCTAGGACATCCACAAACTGTAAGGCACTTTATGGAGTTATTATAAAGACCGGGCTCTTACACTATATATGACCAAAAGTAGGTGGGTTCCAAGTGATGGATTTTATGTGTTTACACTTAAGAGTCCTTTTAATACTATATCATGCACAGACATTTTAGACAACTGTGCTTTTCCAACTTTGAGTAAACAGTTTTGGGAAGGTCCTTTTCTGTTTCAGCATGACTATGGCCCTGTGTACAAAGCCAGCTCCGTAAAGACATGGCTTGAGCAGGTTGGTGTAGAGCAGGGGTGTCAAACTCAATTTCATTGTGGGCAGCATCAGCATTATGATTGCCCTCAAAAGGGCCAGTTGTATATGTAAGATTAGATGTCCAGCGGATCCCCTCCCCTTACATGTCAAGAGCCACCCCACCATCAGAAGTTAAGTCCCACACTCTCCCTTACATCACAGTGCATCCCCCTTTCCTTATGCTGAGAAGAAGCTGGATGCATTGTTTAAAGCAGAAAGTAAGGCCTTGTACACACAATGGGATTTATCCGCTGTAAACGGTCCCCGGACCGTTTACAGCGCATATTTACGCCGGGATGTTTTGATCCAATGGCTGTACACACCATCGGATCAAATTCCCCGCCGGCGGACAGCGCGGTGACGTTGACGCCGCCACGTCACCGCACCAGGAAGTAAACACTTCCGCGCGCATGCGTCGGATCCATTCACAGGATACGACGCATGTGCGGGCAGATATGTCCGCTGGTTTGTCGTACTAACCAGCGGACATATCTGACGGACAGCTCTCCGGCGGAAAAATTCCAAAGCATGCTTTGAAATTTTTCCGCCGGAGGAATCCGACCAGAACGGTCCGTTTGCCCCTACACACGAGCGGATTTTTCGGCTGAAATGGTCCGTCGGACCATGTTCAGCGGATTTATTCCCTCGTGTGTACAAGGCCTAAGAGTCTGGAAGAGGGCTGGAGCTCCCCTGCAGCTGTAGGAGAGGTGCGAGGGCCATATGAAATGGTCTGGAGGGCTGGATTTGGCCTGTGGGCCTTGTGTTTGACACATATGGTGTAGAGGAACACAAATATATTTTGCACATAGCCCTAACCTCAACCCTGAGCCTGGAATGAATTGGCATAGTGATCGCCATTCATGATAATGCTGCAAAAGATCAAACAAGCCTGACATGCAACAAAGGATAAAAAAAAAAAAAAAAAAAAAGCATTTTGTGTTAAAAAAAAAAAAAAAAAAAAAAAGTTTATGAATACAGTGACGGCTTTAATGGCGTTTAACCATCAGGTTTTTTTTTGTAAGCCCAGCTTCAATTTTGCTGCTAACCAACTGAAGAATTACCTTTGCCAGGGAGTTCTTTTTTAAGGATACTAATCTGAGGTTTGGTTGCAAGAGTAACGTCAATGCTTTTACATACACATGCTACACACTGCCCAGAACAAACTAAACGTCACTCAGCTGGGGGTTACATCTACTTTAAGTACCACTGCTACAGAGGCGATTTGGTTCACATGTGTAGCGCTATACAAGTCACTCATTCATTCATTCACTGCTGCAGTGGACCCACCCGCCATCAAACACATCACAGTCTTGCTTATGTGTGGATGGATATCTTTAAATGGACTTTAAATTCTCGATTGCGCTATAGTATAGTATAGCCCTACAATTATGACACATTTATGTATATTTTCAATGTACCTGTGATAGGAATCAGAGTATTCCTAATAAAAGTAACATATACATTGATGTCTTACAGCTGTGGCAGCCATGTACAGGTCAGTAATGGTAGATAATACCAAGCCTTTATTAGGCAAGAATAACATTTAAAAAGTACCCAACCCCCAACAGACTTCTCTTTTTCAATTTTTTTGTCTGTTGCTTACCTGTCCAGCTGTGACTTAAACTACATAAACCGATACAGTTCACATCTCTATATTTAGTCTCTCTTTTTGCATTCTTTCATTCTCATTTTTTTTTTTTTTTTATTGTTTTCCTTTGAAATTCCGCTGCTAATGTTTTGTCTGATTTCTCTCTCTGACCCACCTCAGCGACTGGCCACTGTGTTTTTTCACGGGAAGTTGGAAACAAAGACCGGTTGTGTTAAAGTTGGGGGGAGGCAGGAAACTGAACTCACAAGGGAGCCTCCCAACTCTGCTTGTCCCAGAGTCGGACTCCAGCAAGTGGAATTAAACCTGACAGGCTGTCTGGGACACGTTCTAAGTAACGATTATCTATCCCTTTCTTCCAGTGAAAGGACCACTATTTTATTAAACCTACAAAAACGCAAAAGGACACTTGGTTTTCTTTTCTGCTCTAGAACAAAAAAATTGGAAAGACGTTTTCTTAAGCACAAGAGATGTTTTTTCTATTTCAAATTCTTAAGCATTTAAGTCTCTCTCCTTAACCGCAAACCTTCTCCCAGCATTCTGTTCGGGCTCCGTCATATCTTTTAAATGGAAAAACGACAAGAAGAATCACACATTTTGTAGCTCTGACATAGCTGGTTCTTAAGCCTTGGTGCTCAGCCTGTTAATGTCAGGAGTATCTTAGCAGGCTTATTTGGCGAGGTCCATCTTTGTCAAAGTGTAGGTCACATTTTACAGAGGTCGCCGACCGCATGGAAATTAGAGAGGTTGAGGATGGATACAACCTCTGTGTAGTATTACAGAATGTGTGGAAATGTCTTACATGTATATATAGATAACACTTGATTTGGGAAATGAAACTCCTGTAGCATCCAAAATGTTTTAAGGCATTTGGTAAATATATTGTATGCCTTGTGTGTACCAAAAAAATAAATAATCTAAACCCTGTAACTTATTTAACTCTTTAAACTGTTTCTAATGCCAGAGTTGGTTGTACGAGTTGCACCCTTTGTAGTGCATAAGTCGTCTTATCTCTATCGAAGTTCTTTGTATCCATAGAAGGGTAGGGCATTGAGCATTTGTGATTCCCAGCCTCTAACTGGGAGCAAAAGTGAGCATGAAGAGGAGATTGATAATCGTATGCCCTGATTAGGATTGTTACTATTGATTACACTAAATGTTGCTATCGGGAGTAAAGTAGGTTCTTGTATGCGAGACAGCTATGCATGCAACATTTTACCTGTTTTGTCTCTTTCCAAACGCTGCAAGTGCAGAAATGTACCTGTTGATCTGCCACAAATCCAGTGATCTTGGCTTCCTGTTTAAGCCGACAACTCTGCTTCTACTGCACTGAAATCTCAAGCAATGTTGTCAGTTCTTCCATATTGGTGGTGATGTCCACAGCAAACAAACAATCATTTTTAGCTTGATGTTGTTGGTCTTTAGTTTTTTTTATGTTGGTTTTTGTAAATGTATCACAATGTGACTTTTATGCTCAAAGTCCTGACAGTATGTTTCTAAAATAGTACGATCCTCTAAACATGATAAGAGTCGTTTAGAATTTCGAAATCAGAATGCTGATGGGGTCCAGAGATACACCATCAAATAAACATTCCAATGGTAGAGATTGATGTCCTCACATATGAACTTTGAAATAAAATATAGCCAAAAAGGCAATTAAAACCTACCTTTTTAAAAGTTCAATATTATCTATGCATTAGGCAAACATGAAGCCAAAATTACCACATATGTAAAAACTGCACAGACCTATCCTCATTAACATATCTAAGGCCGCGTACACACAATCAAATCTATCTGCTGGAAACGGTCTGACAGACCGTTTCAGCAGACAGATTCGATCGTGTGTACGGGCGGAAAGACAGATTTTGAAGCATGCTTTAAAATCTGTCTGCTGAGAATCTGTCCGTCCGATATGTCTGCTGGTTAGTACGCTAACCAGCAGACATACCTGCCCGCCCAAATGGATTTGACGCATGCACGGAAGTGTTTTACTTCCTGGTGTGGTGACATGGCGGCGTCAACGTCATCGCCACGTCACCGCGCTGTCTGCCGGCGGGGATTTTGGTTTGATGGTGTGACAGCGATCAAACCAAAACAGCCCAGCAGACGAATCTGATCAAATCGGTCTGTCAGACCGATTTGAACAGATTTAGTTGGTCGTGTGTACGGGGCCTAACAGAACAAAGTGATACTTGGTAAGCATGCACACATATCTTTACATGAGATTTTGGTCCACTCTTCTTCACAGATCTTCTCTAAATCCTTAAGGTTTCTTGGCAGTCTCTTGGCAACTCGAAATGTCCACTCCCACCATAAATCTTCTATAGGATTAAGGTCTGGAGACTGGCTAGGCCACTCCATGGCTATAATGTGCTTATTCTTGAGCCACTCCTCTGTTGCCTTGGCGGTATTTTTTGCGCCATTATGTTGGAAGACCCATCCACAACCCATCTTCAGTGTTCGGGCTGAGGGAAGAAGGTTTTCATTCAAGATTTTACAATACACGGCCCCTTCCATTGGCCCCTCAATGCTGCATGGGTCGTGGATGAGTCTTCCAGCATGACAATGACCCAAAACAAACTGCCACGGCAACAAAAGAGTGGCTCAAGAAGAAGCACATTAAAGCCATAGAGTGGCCTAGCCAGTCTCGAGACCTTAATCCTATAGACAAATGTATGGAGGGAGAGGAAACCTTGAGTTGCCAAGTGACAGTTAAGAAACCTTAACCATTTAGAGAATATCTGTAAAGGAGAGTGGACTAAAAGGCTTCCTGAGATGTGTGCAAACCTGGTCACCAACTATAAGAAATGCGTAACCTCTGTGCTTGCCAACAAGGGTTTCTCCACCTAGTATCTAGGTCATGTATTGCTTGGGGGCAGGGCCGATCCTAGGGTCACAGGCGCCTGGGTGCAGAAATATTTCTGGCGCCCCCGCATGGGCGTGGTCATCTTACCAACTCCTCCCCGTTACAAATATTTCTATGGCAACGACTCAGACACAGAGATGCTTCCCTAAGAAGTCTTCATTATCCTGGGATCCTCCAATGATCTCTTAACAATAAACAAATTACAGGAAGAGAATACACTAATGGGACCTGGGGGGGGTCTCTCTGATGGACATAGAGAGGGCTTATGTTAGGAGGTCTGGTAGACATACTACATACATAGTACAGGAGATGGTCAGAGACTGGAGACATGATACAAGAGATGGTCAGAGACTGCAGTCATGATACAAGAGATGGTCAGAGACTGCAGTCATGATACAAGAGATGGTCAGAGACTGCAGACATGGTACAAGAGATGTACAGAGACTGCAGACATGGTACAAGGGATGGTCAGAGACTGCAGTCATGACACAAGAGATGGTCAGAGACTGCAGACATGGTACACTAGATGTACAGAGACTGCAGACATGGTACAAGGGATGGTCAGAGACAGCAGACATGGTACAAGGGATGGTCAGAGACTGCAGACATGGTACAAGGGATGGTCAGAGACTGCAGACATGATACAGGAGGTGGTCAGAGACTGCAGACATGGTACAGGAAGTGGTCAGAGACTGCAGACATGGTACAGGAGGTGGTCAGAGACTGCAGACATGGTACAAGAGATGGTCAGAGACTGCAGACATGGTACAAGAGATGGTCAGAGACTGCAGACATGGTACAAGAGATGGTCAGAGACTGCAGACATGGTACAAGAGATGGTCAGAGACTGCAGACATGGTACAAGAGATGGTCAGAGACCGCAGACATGGTACAAGAGATGGTCAGAGACCGCAGACATGGTACAAGGGATGGTCAGAGACTGCAGACATGATACAGGAGGTGGTCAGAGACTGCAGACATGGTATAAGAGATGGTCAGAGACTGCAGGCATGATACAAGAGATGGTCAGAGACTGCGGAAATTATACTAGAAATCAATGCATCAAATGTAGCCTACCAGTGCCTACCAATTGCAGCCCCATCAGCGCCCATCAAATGCAAACTACCAGTTCCTACCAAATCCAGCTCATAGGTGCACACCAGTTGCAGCCTGTCAGTGCTCCTGGATCACACAGAGCAGCGACGATCTCCTGCTGTCACAGAGCTTGGAATCTCCCGAGCAGCCACTGTAACAAAGTCCCGCCTCCTAGACCAGCTTGTGGCTTCTATGATACACGTCACACCGATTAAATTTTACTGCATTGGATCAATGTTCCGTCTATCTCACAGGAGGTGGGATTTGTTAGGCCCCATACACACGAGCGGACAGATTTGTTCAAATCTGTCCGTCCGACAGATTTGAACAAATCTGTCTGCTGGGATTTTGGTTTGCTCGCGTGTACACACGAGCAAACCAAAATCCCCGCCAGCAGAGAGCGCGCTGACGTGTCGGTGACGTTGACGCCGCCACGTCACCGCACCAGGAAGTAAAACACTTCCGCGCATGCGCCGCATCCATTCGGCGGCGGTGCGGCGGCGGAGCAGGACGACATGTCTGCTGGTAAGTGTACTAACCAGCAGACATGTCGGGCGGACAGATTCCCACCCGATAGATTTCAAAGCATGCTTTGAAATCTGTCGGGTGGACAAATCTGTCCGCTAGCCCATACACACGATCGGAGATGTCTGCTGAAACGGTCCATCGGACCGTTTTCAGCGGACAAATTCGATCGTGTGTACGAGGCCTTACAGTGCCGCCAGGAATTTTAGACCAAAGCTTGTGCAATGTGCGAGACAAACACAAGCAGTGGCATCGCTAGGGTTGGTGTCACCTGGTGTGGTCAGCAGGAACCACAGGTCAGGGGGCCAGCAGGAACCACAGGTCAGGGGGCCAGCAGGAACCACAGGTCAGGGGGCCAGCAGGAACCACAGGTCAGGGGGCCAGCAGGAACCACAGGTCCGCAGTTCCCAGCAGGAATTACAGCCTGTGGGTCCTGCTGGAAGATGGATGCGGATCTGTGGGTCCTGCGGGGGGCTGGCCGCGGACCAGTGGGTCCTGTAGGGGGGCTGGCCGCGGACCAGTGGGTCCTGTAGGGGGGCTGGCCGCGGACCAGTGGGTCCTGTAGGGGGGCTGGCCGCGGACCAGTGGGTCCTGTAGGGGGGCTGGCCGCGGACCAGTGGGTCCTGTAGGGGGGCTGGCCGCGGACCAGTGGGTCCTGTAGGGGGGCTGGCCGCGGACCAGTGGGTCCTGTAGGGGGGCTGGCCGCGGACCAGTGGGTCCTGTAGGGGGGCTGGCCGCGGACCAGTGGGTCCTGTAGGGGGGCTGGCCGCGGACCAGTGGGTCCTGTAGGGGGGCTGGCTGCGGACCTGTGGGTCCTGCTGGGAGCTAGTCATGACCTGTGTGCCCTGCTGGCCTGTAGGCCATGGCTAGCTTCCAGCAGGACCCACAGGTAATGGACAGCTCCCAGCAGGGGGGAAAATAGATTGATCATGTGGGGGTCAGGGTCTCTCACCTCAGCCATGGCGCCATGGTCCAATGGCAGCTGCCAGCTCAGCAGGACAGGTCCTCTTTCTTGCAAGTTGCATTGCCTCCTTCATTCCTGGGGGGTGTGTGATGGCGATGCTCCTGTGCTGGGGTAAATTACATGAACTGACTGCAGCCAGAAGTGTAAAACTCGGAATTGTACTTTTGTTTCCTCTCCTTCCTTGAAGCTTCACACCACCCACCGGGAGCCTCAGCATGCAGGGGAGCGAAGTGTCAGAGTGCTACTGCTTCCCTCCCTCCTCCTCTCCTTGACCTGTGCCAAAGCATTGTTATTTCCAGCCAAACACGAGCACACGAGCACAGTAGCACTGTTAGCGGGTGGCACCAGGAGCCGCCGCCGCCCGCTTACATTTTTAACTTGTGGTTTAATTTCGAGCGAGCGCTTCACTCCGAGGAGGTCACGGACTACAACTCCCAGAAGCCACGGCGCCGGCCGCACGTCAGTAACGTGATGGCCGCCGCCGTGGCTTCTGGGAATTGTAGTCCGCGACCTCCTCGGAGTGAAGCGCTCGCTCGAAATTAAACCACAAGTTAAAAATGTAAGCGGGCGGCGGCGGCTCCTGGCGCCACCCGCTAACAGTGCTACTGTGCTCGTGTGCTCGTGTTTTGGCTGGAAATAACAATGCTTTGGCACAGCCTGGTCAAGGAGAGGAGGAGGGAGGGAAGCACGCTGACTCCTCGGCACCTCCCCCCTCTAGGCACCTGGGTGCCAGGCACCCATTGCACCCGCCCAGGATCGGCCCTGCTTGGGGGTCAAATACTTATTTTACTCACTGAACTGCAACTTAATTTATAACATTTGTATCGTGTGTTTTTTTCTGGATGTTTGGTTGATATTCTGTCTCTATTATTTAAAATACACCTATGATAAAAATTATAGACCCTTCATTTCTTTGTAAGTGGGCAAACTTATAAAATCTGCAGGGGAGCAAATACTTATTTTCCCCACTGTATACCCTATACATACAAGTATAATGACCTGGCTCCATAAGTTAATTTGCCTGTATACCTTTTTCTTCTAGTGCAGCAAAACTCACAAATTAGAGTTACCCAGGGCTGAGGAGTGAGTGGGTATTTTCCCTTTATTTATTATACAATTGCTTGCTCTAACATATGGAAACTGTTCTGTGAGAGCCGGTTGTAAAGTACAGAGGGTCTATTCATCTCCCCCTTACTAAAATATATTCTAACGTTAGCAGAACGGTGGCTCTAGAGGGATCAGTTGCTTGCCAGCAGTAAGGAGCGTGCCCAGCAGAGGTACTTGGGTGGCCTAGTGACGTACGTACAAATCGGCCCAAAACATGATGAATTGTTAGCAGAAACATATAGTGGAAGAAAACACAGAAACATTTTCTGCTAGTCAGAAAGTAAACAGTGATTTATCTGGGATGTAATGCAAGTCAGTTCTCTTATCCAGGATTAAATAAGCCAGTTCCAACCAATGCTAATATTTCAGTAATGGGCTGATCAGAGGAATAAGCATTCACTGCTGAAAAAAAGCATAAAAAAAGTTTGCAATGAATATGTTCACCTGAACACGCAGCATTTGGCTAGGTATTAATGAATAAAATGGTTTCTCGGCAAATAAAAGTGCATTTCAAAGTATCAAGCAGGGTGATGGTTCCTCGGGCTGGGAACTTATGTGTATGCATTCAATGAGAAGTGCAGCCTTACATTTGAAAATTTTGATTCCTGACTTTGTTTGTAAGGACAAAAAGCACATCTTATGGGGAATAGGACCCCTCCTTATAAAGGGCTAACAAATAGAACCAGTAACATTACCATTTGTGATATTACTGGGTGTTTGCTATGGAGCCACTCATTGATTGCATATGGTTGATTTACAAGGAAAATAGGCTGTTCACTTTGAATGGAAATTTTTACTTTGGAAGGGATTTTCTGTTAGCTTAGTGAAAGAGGTGAAAGGTCACCTTCTAAAGAAAAAAAAAAAATCCAGCATGAAGTGGGCAGAGCTTCACCTTATTTAGGGTCAATGCACACTGGGCTTAAATGTCTACAGGAGTTTTGCATATTTTTTATCCCTGTTGAAGCAGCTCAATGTCAATGCACATTTGGACATTTATAGGTATATTTTAAGCTCAGCGTTTAGGAGGCAGAAAAAAAAAAACCCCTTCTGGTTTGCGTTTTTAGTTGGAGCCTTCTGGCAGAAAAAACGCAAAACACTCCTAATGCGCCTCAACAATCTGCCAAGGGAACTGGCATTTTTTCAAAACAAGTGTGCATGGAGCCAGCTTTATGTAGCCACTAATATTTACAGCGGTTGCAGTAAAATGCAAAATGCGGCAAAAACGTGCCACAATTTTGTAGCGTTTTACTAAGGGCGGCGGTCAAAGCGGTCCTATCCCCAACATGATTCATGAAGCTCACCTAAAAACGCGACAGCTCCCAAACTTTGCTAAAAGCCTATAGGCTTGTATTGAGTGGAGTTTAGAAGCTTTGGTTAAAAAAAAAAAAAACACACCAAAAGCTCAAGTTTAGGAGCTGCCAGTGTAGGCGAGTGTACGCCTAAGGTCCATGCACACTAGCATTTTTTATACGCTCAAAATAAAAGCTGGGTGAAAAATGCCGATATTGGGAATTTTTTTGTGCTGGCTTGTAGTAGAGTTTTAGTTGCTTTTTAAAGATTTTATGAGCATTAGTGTTTTATTAGTGGTTTTAGAGTAGATGAAGAAAAATAACAGCTAAAAAATAATAATCTATACCAGGGGCCTTCAAACTTTTTAAACATAGGGCCAGTTTATTATTGTACAGACTTTAGGAGGACCAACGGCCCACTATAGTCAATGGGAGTAGAAAATGCCTTGGGATTGGTGTGTCAGTAGGAGTAAAAAAAAAAAATTACATAGCGGCTGTGGTCAGTAGGAGGAGGAATTGTGCACCATTATTGGTAATTGTGGGAGGAATAGAACCCCAACATTCATATCATTAGAAGGAATAGTGCCCCATCATTGGTGTTAGTGGCAGGGATAATGCGCCCCTTGTTGGAATTTAGGAGGAGGAATATTGCTTCATCTTTGATGTCAGTGGGAGGAATATTGTTTTTAGCATTTATATCAGAGGAAGGAAGTATGGCCCGTCATTTATTTCAGTGGGAGGAATAGTACCCCACTGTTGTCCTTAATGAGAGAAATTATGAATTGTGTTGGTGTATGTTGATGGACAGAATGGTGCCTCATCAATGGTGTCATTAAGAGGAAATAATGCATTGTATGAAAGAGGAATAGTGCCCCAAGGGCCACATAAAGGGAAGCAAAGGGCCACAGGCGCTGCCCCCCCCCCCAATCCACGCATCTGGCCCCTAATCTACATGAAGGGCAAGCGACGCATGAAATTCTATGGTGCTTTTTTTTTTTTTTTGGAAGCCTGAGGCTCTAATTGGATTAAAAATAGGGTGGGCTTAGGGCACAGAGCACTGCGTACTGAGTCCACCCAGTTGAAATTAATATATGCCATTGTCTTCCTGCTTCTCCTCCTGGCCAATCAGGAAGCGTGTCTTGAGACCCAATTGACCGAGAGGAGAAGGCACCGTATTGGCTGGTACCGGGGAAGGATGTATGTGGAGATCCAGAGGAGGCCATCCTCATTGGTGGGAGCGATCTTGCTCTGCATGAACACTGGAGCCCAACTGTCTGAGTACCACCCATGGGGGGAGGGGGTTGTGCTGGAGGGCAGGGGGTTCTTATGGTTTGTTTTTACATACAAAGCCCATCTAGCATCTGGTAGCTCATGATCTATGAACAATACACCCAATCATGTTTGCATCGCACAGGAGTGCATATAATAATAGAAAGTTTTTCAGCCAAGTCAGGGCCAGTCCTCCAAGCTGTGTGCATTGGGCGTCTAATCTGATGAAGTTCTGGATTCTGAGGGAGTGAAGCCATAAGTGTGGAAAATGTAATGTTTCCGGGGAGACAAAAAAAAAAATCTAAATTTCTCCTGTGCAGCAGCACTTTTCTCTATGCTTTGCAGACGCTGAGCTCTAGCTTTGGCTGTCGGCCCTAGTTGTGTCAGGCTGAAAACGTTCTTTTCTTAAAACAATCTCTATTTACGTGGGTGGTGTCTGAGCCTCTGGCATTGCATCTCTAGCATATTCTAGCGTTTGCCGACTCCGTTAACCCGTTAATTCCAGGAGAAAAAAAAAACATTTTGGGTAATGAATTTGAAAATGTTTTGGGTCAGACTTTAAATTGGAGAAACTCTTGGAATATTGACTTAAGGAACCCCTATCAATAATTACTATATCTATAAACTCCCAGTACATTAGAGAGAGAGGGTGAATCTCCCTAACAGGGGCACAGATGGCAATAAAAACAGCCAGGGGTTCCAATTCCTCTCCACTCTATCCAAAACAAAATACTTTATTTTTGAATATGTACTGAATTTACAATTCTGTTCCTCCATACCAAGTTCAAAATGTCCAGCATTATGTATCTAGCCTACATTAAAAAAACTATCACTATAAAAACAAACACAGAATATTTGTCTTCAACAGAACCCTTGTATGAGTCTGTCCGGAGATCGGGCTGGGGAAATAATGTGAACTCGTCTGTTACAAAAAGTAAGTCACCTCTTTCATTTTTAAAGAAAGTCATCTGCTTATCCTGCACATATCAGATTATTATGTTAATGGAACAAATAAAAGTCCAACTCCAGGCAATTTTTTTTGCAATTTTGTACAGAGTAAAGACGCGTAGGCACACTTGTTTTAACTGCTTCCTGTGGCCCGCATAGGGGAGTTTTAGCCCATTTCCTGTCCTGAAACATGTCACCTGTACAGGGCCGATCCTAGGGTCACAGGCGCCTGGGTGCAAAAATATTTCTGGCGTTCCCACATGGGTGTGGTCATTGTACTAACTCCTCCCCTTTACACGTTTCTATGGCAAGACTCAACCACAGAAATGCTCCCCCACGAAGTCTTCACTACACTGGGATACTTACATGATCTCTTAACAATAAACAAAATACAGAAAGAGAAGCAGAGTACTTTATTGGGACCTGGAGGGGGGCCTCTTTGATGGACACTAAGAGGGCTTCTGTTAGAAAGACCCCCAGACATACTACTACTCACTGTAGGGGGGGTGGCCTCACTAGGGGAAATGATTGATCGCTGTTCATACATTGGGGTCAATTCACAAAGCTTTATTTTCAGATTGCGGGTGTTATTTTAACGATTTTGCACGTTATTGAAGCTAGTTCAATTCACTAAACGATTTAACGCTCTGAAAAATCATCAAATAACGTTTCCCTACACAGAAACTATATTTTAAGGTGTGGATCCTTATTAAAGAGTCAAATCGTTATTTTAAAGATTCAAATCGTTATTTTAAAGAGTCAAATCGTTATTTTAAAGAGTCAAATCGTTAAATATGTACAGAAGTGCAATTCACAAAGATTTTTTTGACAGTTATCAATCGTTAAGCAATCGTTAAATTAACACCTCCCTCAGGGTGGCGTTATGACATTTCCCAGGCGATATTTTGTTGTTAGAGGAAGCTTTTGGCGATTTTTGTAGTGTAGTGTAGTGTTGGGCAAGCTAGAACCGTGCTCTATTTAAACTTAAAATTATCCTGAGGCGAAGAAGAACATGTTAGAATGTTGTTTAGATTTATAAATGTGTATTCCGTTCACATACTATTTTGGATGACTTTTCTGAAACCCAGGTGATAGCTAAATTCCGATTATCATCTCCCATGATTTATTCTCTGTATGAGGAAATACACAAGGCTTTAGAAAAGCACACACTAGAAGTTATGCACATCACATGCTCAATCTCCATGTGTATTGCTTGTGTCTCTCTCTCTCTCTCTCTCTCTCTCTCTCTCTCTCTCTCTCTCTGCATCTGCTCTTTTCCACATGCAGCTGTTCTCTCCTTCTGCTCCCAGAATGCATCTCTCCAGCATTATTTAACGATCTTAAGAGTTATTTTAACGTCCCAAATGTTAATAATAACGTCTGAGTAGTTAGAATAACGTTTGGATAAAGAGTCAGTTGAAAACCATAACGACTGTGTTAAATAACGATTATAGCTTTCGTGAATACCATGTTTGCTAGCGTTAAATAAGGAGTGCTAATTTAACACCTGAAGAAAACCAATAACGTTTCTCTTTGTGAATTGACCCCATTGTATGAACAGACGGTCAGGAATTTCTCCCCTGACTCCTCTGTAACGAGCGATCGCGGGTGCCCGGCGGCGCACGGAAGTCAGGGACGAGCGGGGGCGCGCGCGCCTCCGGCTGCGCGCACGCACCCCTAGCTGCCGCTTTGAGAGCCGACGTAGAGCTACAGGGGAGCCGACCTGCCGCCGTTGAACTGCAGCGGCTGGTCGGCAAATAGTTAATTACCACCTTAATCAGCCACAGAACCTGTGTAATTCATATGTGTTCAGTTTTAAAAGGGATGAGGTGGCAACCATTCCCCAGCTGGTGGCAATGATCCTGTGATGCATTTAACCCAGATTGGGCCTAATCGTAGATAATGCCCAATTCTGATGAAACACATCAGAGGGATGTGGCCAATATGTGGGGACTGTAGCTGAAGCTTACACTTTGAGATGTAGCTGATATACATAGATTGAGGCCTGGGGATTTGTATTATTAAATTCAAGTAGTTTACATTGGTCAAGTGCAGGAAATAAGCTGCTTCAGATGACCATGGTTCCACTATTTGTTTACATTCAGTCTTGACTTTTCTGGCTACTTCTGCCAATTATAGCCCCAAAGACCTTAATGGGACCACCTCCCATCCTCTCTGGCGTCAGGACCCAGTCACATAGAAATTTATAAGACAATTATGTTTATGCAACGCCAGGACAGCGAGACCTATGGTGATGAATGTAAACAAACACCTGCAGGCAGTGGGTAGTAGGTTCGTTTAGGACAGGGGAAGGCGTAAAAAAAGGATAAATGCACTAGTTTTACATAACTTATCTTTTAAGCGATAAAATAATTTAAGGAATGGATAAATATATAGTTATACAATCAGAACCATATTTCAGGGAATAAGCGCTTTTCTAAGCATGTGGCCATCTGGAGGAAGTGAGGTTGTTGCTCAGTGGCACAGATCTGTCAGTCCTGTTGTCATCATATCATGGATTGACCAGAGAAGCGTTGAGGATGTGGGGTCACTGCACAGCACCCTGCTTCAAAGAGATATCTACTCAGTCAGCACAGTCACCGGAGCGTAGCGGACAGCAGGGTGTCAAGCAATAGCCAACGTCTTTCCTCAATAAACTGACACCATAATTCTCTGGCTAATAAAATCAGTCACACAATGCATTTCAGGCTATCAGCACTAAATAAAACCACAGTCTCCAAAACAAATCCTACTGACCCCCACAAATGAAATATTTATTATTTGAATGTAAGATTAAAGCCTGCCATTAAATCAGGTTGTTCTGCTTCTGCCACATTGGGAGCAGAAGGGTCTACAGATCTATGCGGGTTGTCCTCAGCAACCTATCAGCATTTTTGCCATCAACCAACATTCAGCATGAAAAGGAAAAGCTGGGTAGCTGCTACAACCATCGCCAAGTCTCTGAAATGCTTCTTTAATGCTGCTTATGCTATGGTCTCATATTTTTCTGCATATTAAAATGTTGACACTTTTTTTAATCCCAGTTACATTGATGGTCCATCTGCTGCAAGGGATGCTGTATGAGGCAGTTTACAACTATACACTTTTATTTTCAGTGACAACAGAGATATTCTGTTGTTAGCTGTTAAATAGCAGTTGTAACATTAACATTATTCTCTAGACCAAAATTTACAGATCTAGTAAAAAGAAAAAAAAAAGACAACTAAAAAAGTAATACAAGTAGATAGATACTCCTCTATCATCTGATCACCCAAGATGTTTCTGCTGGCTGATGGTTGCCTAAGCTTGAACATTGGTGTCATTCGGCTATATACGGGACGGCACGCTGCACAAACCCTGGATTATGAGTGAAAACAGCAATAGCTATAAAAAGGGGGGCGAGGGCAGGCAGGGGGCATCAAGTATTGTTCTAGAAGCTGAAATCAGGTGGGCTCTAAGAGTGGCGATTTCAGGGGATTTGTGTTGGGAGGGGGGGGTGAGCGGGGGAAGAATATTTGTGCTAGGAGGAGAGATTTGGTGGGAATTTAGGCTGGGAGGAATTTGAAGTGGGGGGGGGGGGGGGGGAGATGTGTACTAGGAGGATACATTTTAGGGGTAGAGGATTAGTGCTTGGGGGCATTTGGGAAATGGGGAGACAAAGATTTGTGCTAGGAGGAGCATTTTTTCCAGGGGTGGGGAGGATTTGTACTGGGTGGCGAGGGAATTTATGCTTAGGGGGTAAACGTGCAAACTAACTGCTTAGTGTTTTTGTGGGGGAATCTTCCCTGACACATAATGTTCATACATCTTGGAGGGGGGGGGGGGTCAGTTTGGCATGTTCACCCTGGGCTCTAGATGACTTTGTGGGAGGAGTATCCAGAGAAAAGCCAAGCAAGGCACGCAAACTTCACGTAGATAGTATTCTAGTGGGGATTTGAACTGAAGACCCTAGTCCTACAGAACAGAAGCAGTAAACACTAAGCCACTGTACAGTTCCTTACTTACGTCACAGGGTGCCCATAAAAGAGCAATGACCGCATAAATAATACACTATACAGCCAAAGTATATGGACGCTACTCTAAATGATTGCATTCAAGTGTCTTAGCCACACTGAGGTGCATCAATTTAAACACATCACCTTCCAATCTCCATTAACAAACATTGGCAGTAGAATGGGTCATACATGTTTGGATCAAATCCAACATCAGCATGATCCTCCAAATGTTCTTTTGGCCAAGTCACACTCCAAAATCTTGTGGAAAGCCTTCCTGGAAGAGTGGAGGATGCTACCGTCACAACGTGGGAGGGAAACTGCATTTTAATGGTCATGGTTTAGGAATGGGATATCCACCAAGATGTTCTAGGTGAGATGGTCAAGTGTCCATAAACTTTTGTCTGACACGTATGACCCTTCGTTTACTCCTGTAATTACAGCTGACTTAATGAAGTATGTTAGATTGCAATTTATACCTTGTGTAATTTAATGATGTGTTACGTTTACAGGTCCTCCAGTTGGGGGAACACAAAATGTGAATACAAAAGCAGAACAGCAACGCCCACAGCCAGGTACTACTCTCCGCAACATCATATGAGACTGTTTATAAGGCAGAGGTGGAAGAATGCATCACAGACTGATGTCTTAGTATTCATTTGCACATCAGTCAAGGGGTCTGCTTATGGTGTGGAGTGGTTACTAAAACCCGCTGGACACCAAAGAGTTACTCCATACTGCATCTGCAATGTACAACCCATTCATAAAATGCAGACTGTGGTTTGGAGTCCACTGTAACCTGCAGAGGTCTAACCGCATTACACTGCAGAGATATCTCCACAATTGGAGGTGGGAACAGTCACCTGACCATGACTTTATAAGATCACATGACTAACGTCTTCCTCTCAGCTTTTTTTATTTAAATTAATTGAAAAGGGATCCACTTGCTTTGGCATAAGGCTCATTTGTGTGGCACAGCGCTGTGCTTAATAAATATGCAGTTCTTTAAAGCATTGGTAAAGCTTTTTACAGTTGGGGTGGCTCTGGGAACCATAGACACCATATACAGCCACTTATTTAATTCCCTTTTTATTGGTTGAACTAGATGGACTTGTGTCTTTTTTCAACCGGTCTAATTCCCCGTACACATGATCAGAATTTCCGATGGCAAAACACTACAACGAGCCGAGAAAAATGAAGTTCAATGCTTCTGAGCATGCGTGGGTTTTTTCTCCGGAGTTGCACACAGACGATAGGAATTTACTATTGTCCCCCCCCCATTGGGAAAAAATAAAACATGTTCTATTTCTAAATGAAAAAAGTCCGATGACGCACACACGTAAAACGTAAATAGTTTGCATAGAAAGTGCTTCAGGCATCCACAAATGAACTGCCTACAGGCACATGTTCTAATGCATCTCAATGGGTGGCTGTATGAGGCAGTAGTGGGTCCCGGGAATGTCACTACACAGGATCTGTGCGCTGTACACCCTCTGTGCCTCCGTGTGCATGAGGCCTAGGACTAAACAAGCTAGAGGCCAACATGGATAAATGTTTCTTTTGCTTTTTAAAAATGGCAAAAAACAAATCTATATGTATATAGAAGTCAAGATAAACATAGGGACTTGAGTGATTCCTTCATCTGGCTACTCTTTTTCAGGAATTTTGCAATGTAATAGAATATTTACATTTTCGGGTTTATTTGTAATATAAATAACCAGCAAACAGAAAACTAAAATTAGATAACATGGAAAAAACAATATGGCTTACAGAAAGGCCTGATTCAAGCTAGTACGGTTTTTAGATGCAATTTCAGCCACACAGAATCGCATGACAAAGAAAATCAGATTGTTTTCAATGGTGCCTTTTCACATCAATACGACTGTGCGATGTGATTTTGGAACAAAGGTCCCTGTACTACTTTGGTGTGATATACAGTGCAATTTGGCCCCACAGAATGTGCAAACTACATCTTAAGTGCAACCAAGACGCAACAAACATACACTACAAAATTGCACCATAGTGGTGTAAATCAAGCCTAAAGCTGCAATCTGATAAAGAGTGATCTGCGAAGATCCCTCCTATACTTCAGTTTTACTGACCAGCCTATCCGTGTCTAAGTACTGTGGAGGAGGGGGATTTCCGAAATGTAGCCATACGCCAGTAGAATTTTGCTCAAAAATTGTTTTTTTTGAACATTCGTTCAGTTATCCAATGGTTGGCTGGGTCAAATCAACAAATGGATTGTCATTGTAGTGACCAACAAATTTAAAGGGGCAGGATGGACAATATTCCTCAAATTGTCCATCAAATTTCAGGTAAACCATACAGATATAAGTAGCAGGCCTGGGCAAAATGTTAAAGGCTTTTGAATGAAATGAGTTGATTCAATGATGGCACGATTGAATGTTCTGATGATTTTCAGATTTTCCATATGAATGTTCGATTAAAAATCTAACGGTGTATGACCAATTTAAACCTACGCTGACTTTAAGTTGTCGTTTGCATAGAAACCGCGAGTAGTGAGTGGGACAATGGGGGAAGGTTCACATGCACAATAAATAAGAAAAATCTGACACAGAAAATATACCGCACATAGTTGAGGAATCCACAATGTAGAATACACATTTAACATGATCTATTCTTCTTTTTAGACCCCTACCAAATACTGGGACCCACCAGCAGCAGGCTGGCAAATCCAGGTGAGAAAAACGACTTTATGTCAACATAAATGAAAAGCACGTTTCTATACTTTCAACAGGCAGAATGTTTACTGTAAAATTACTATAAAATGCACAATGAAATATACGGTAATCTTTAACCGTAACATTTACACTTTAGTTGGCAGTTCAGCATTCAAATTTACGATCCAAATCATAGAACTTACAAGCAAAGCTGTATTTAGCATTCCATATTTAGCATTACATTCCTGTGTGGACACTGCCCCCTAGTGGATGGTTTGGTTTATGCAGACATCCTGAGAAATGGTTCTATGCATGGGCAAGAACAGTGTGTCCATAAAAAAATCAATTCCTTTTAAATGTTAGACAACCTGGCATTCTTACACATACAGAAATGTGTTCATGTGGCTCAGAAGGAAGCACCTTACAGCCCTGAAAAAGACAGCTCACAGCTAATAAAGTAAATGGCACAACTTTTAATTTTGCACAAACATTTACACAAATTTTTGGTAGAGATTAGCCAAAAAAAAAAAAAGCTGGTGTCCCATTTTGTAATTTATTTATATTATAAGATGATTATTAACATAAAAACACAAAAATTGTGTCATATTTTAAAATTACAAATTCTTCAAAAGTAGTTAAAGTGGAACCCCAGACAAAACGTTTTCAAAGGTAATCGTCACTTAAAAAGCCTGCATTCTGCCCATCTATTTCGGCTTTAGGTGCCAGATGATGGAGCTTGTCAACTCTCCTAATATGGAATGAACAAACAGGTTGGTTGCAGTCGTGGTGGCATGTGCCCCAGTGGCAATAAAGACCTCACAGTTGTTCCCACCTTACGCTATCCAAGGCAAAAAAAAACACATTTTGAACAAATAACTTGGTTGCTCTCCAATGACATTACCCAAAAGCTTTGTTACTCACAAAAGAGTCCCCCCAGACTGAGCCCCACCCAAAAAAGTGCTAAGGGCTTACAAACACGGTGCATTTTTGGGTAATGTCATTGGAGAGCAACAAAGTTATTTGTTCAAAATGGTGTTTGTTTTTTGCCTTAGATGGTGTAAGGTGGGAACAACTGTGAGGTCTTTATTGCCACTGGGGCACATGCCACCACGACTGCAGCCAACCTGTTTGTTCATTCCATGTTAGGAGAGATATGTATTTGCATGCAAATTTCAGTGTGTTGTTATGAGCATTGCATCCATAGATGTGTTTTTTCCTGCATTTTACCTATTAGCTGTCTTATCACATTAGTTTACTTTTATTTACATTGTGTTTATGCATGTTTATTTGAATTTTAGATGCATTTATGTGCATTGCAGGAATAATCCAGACAGCTTCTTATATTCACACAGCTTTGCACTGTACACAACACCAGCATGTGGTTGTGAACAAGGTCCATAGGAAGCAATGGACTTGCCTTTCTTCTAGTGCAGAAAAACACAGGTCTTTGCACGTAGCGTGAACTCCTTTTTTTTATTTTCCCCTGGAGCAATAAAGCTTTGTAAAGACAGTTGTCATTAGAGAGCATCCAACTTGTTTGTTCAAAACATTTTTAGCTTTGGATAGAGTAAGGTGTAAAACACTGTTTTTAGAGGCACTTGTTGTTAAAATAACTGATCGCGAGGGGAACAGTCATTACTGGAATATGAGGTGATATCTTCCAGTGGGGAAATTTGTGGAGATGTCCTCCACAGAAATGAAGTGGACTTAATATTTTAAATGCCTTCTTTAACATGCCGTTCTCTTTCGTCTCACGCAGGCAGTGGCCAGATCCAGCTGTGGCAGTTTCTCCTAGAGCTGCTCTCAGACAGTGCCAACGCCAACTGTATCACCTGGGAGGGCACCAATGGGGAGTTCAAAATGACAGACCCCGACGAGGTGGCACGGAGATGGGGCGAGAGGAAAAGCAAACCCAACATGAACTATGACAAGTTAAGCCGAGCGCTGAGATACTACTATGACAAAAATATTATGACTAAGGTTCACGGCAAACGTTATGCCTACAAATTTGACTTTCACGGGATTGCTCAAGCTCTACAGCCTCATCCCACCGAAACATCTATGTACAAGTATCCATCGGAGTTCTCATATATGCCACCTTATCACACGCACCAACAGAAGGTTAACTTTGTCCCGACGCACGCTTCGTCTATGCCAGTTACGTCGTCTGGCTTTTTTGGACCAACTTCACCATACTGGAGTTCACAGAATGCAAATATCTACCAAAACCCGGGCCTTCGGCATCCTAACAGCCATGTCCAGCCACACCTGGGAAGCTTCTATTAGACTTATGCAATTTTTTCATAACTCAATTGGCGGCTCTTCCTTGACATACATGTCATTGTTGTGGACAAAATCCCCAAATCACCTTGGAGTCCAGAGTGAACAAGCTCGATACCATATCAGTATTCATTTTCTTTCTCCTCTTTGTTGAAGTTAAATGTGACCTCTGTGAGCCAGTATTAGTTCAAGCTGCCAGGAATTGGCTTGAACCCTGGGATGCGATATGGAAATGTAACCAGCACACACAGAGAGGATCTAACCAAGAAAATTCTAATATACTTTTTTTTTTAATTTTGACATTTATGTCAGCATGTTTTGACATTTGAACTTTATATATTCTCAGATGCACTGGATGGCACAGGGATAGTCTTTAAAGCTGACTGGAAAAACAGCATATAAAAAGGACAGTAATAAGAGCCTTACTTATTACCTATTGGAGTACACAACATTGCAGCAACTAATGTCACTGTATACAGCGCAGGAAGATTAGCTCAAGGTAATGCTTTAAGAACACAGTCCACTCACCAATTCTTCTTTTAGGGGTTTCCTTGCCCACATTGATTTAAAAAAAATCAGCCCCCTGGCTTGCTCTTGAATCAGCACTGTTATGGCCCACAGGCTTAGACCCTTGACCGATCCTCCAGACAGTACCTAAATGCTACACATGCATCTCTGCTCACTCCCTTGGAGCCACGCGCACAACTTGTGGGGGGGGCGGAATTATTGTCTCATAAGGGCTGTACACACCTGCTCAGTTAGGATGCTTACCCCCCACCAAGTCTCTAGGTCCCAAACCACGTTTAACAAATGTTCAACGAAACAAAATTTCCTCCCAATGACACAAGCACCTTGGAGCCCCTAAACCTGCCAGGTTGAGAACTTAGGGTGACATAAAACCCTTTTTATAGTGTGACAATGCACCATACTGCCACAAAGTCAATCTATAACAACAATAGCTATAATTAATAAAATAGGTCCTTTTAATAAGCTTGCATTAGTTCTTCAAAAAGAGATGCGGGTTGAATAGTGCCTAGGGGGTAAAAAGGGAGGCTGTTGTCCGATTTCATTGAGGATATGCAACTACTGTTAGAAAATTTTTGAAAAATCCAAAAAAAGAAAAAAAAAATCAAGACCAGGAAGCCTTTAGAAAACAAGGTCTGGAGTTGCCCAGTAAAGTTAAATTAAATCCAAAAACATATTATTGTCCCAATTGGATGACCTGAATAATTAGTAGCGACACCTATAACAAAATATCCATATGCAAAAATATATCAACAATTAATTATGCATACATTTTATGTATTTTATGTAATTTTTGCATGAAAGATGTTTTGTTATAGGCTTTGTTTTTTTAACATTCCTGAATAATTTTTTACTTATTGGAGCGTGAATCAGGTTTCGACATTTAGCCTGAAGTATGCTTTTTGTTAACATGGATGTCAATACTCATTTAAACACTAGTAGCTGTAAACCTCAGTCCCAAATGTGTATTTTAAACTTAAAAAAAAAAAAAAAAAAAACATAAAAAAAAAGGGACAAGAAAAAAATCCTGAACTAGCAACTAATAAAGATCTATAAAGTTGCTGTATAGTGAAAGTGCTTCCAAATACTTAAAGCGGAGTTCCACCCTAAAAATGTACTGTCTATTAACAGCTTGCTTTTATTGTAAAAAACATTTTTTTTTACTCACTGTTATCTGGCTGTTACAAGGCAGTATTTGTAATCTGCCTAGTTCCTGGTCCTAGGTGGTTCAACTTCCTGTCCTAAGGCCCCATTGCCTCCTGGGAAATGATGACACTCATTTTCCAGGAGTCATTACTGTGCCTAAAAATCGCCCAGCATGCACCTCTCCCTGAAAACCAGGAAGAAAAAGGAACTGGGCTTCACATGCCCACACATATGATGGATACGGCCAAAACATGAGCTGGAGGATATAAGGCAAGTGCTTGCAATGATTTCTGGAACGATTGGGAAGCTATATGTTTTAGGAACTATTTAATGTAATTAATTTGAGCTTGCAAAAAATTAAAATTATGCCCGGAACCCCACTTTAAAGTGTGAAAATAACCTAAAGTTTTTTGGCATAAAGTATGAAAGGGTTAGAGGCTCTGTCTTTTTTCTGTGTTTACATTTTGGAACATTGGCTTCTATTTCTCCAGATAACAATTGCAACCAGGACAGAAAGTGATATAAATAAAAATTCAGCTCCTGCCCGAACAGGAATAGAGGGCTAATCCTCCAATAGGGACACCTGTTCCGGTGACAAATGTCTTAAGAAGGAAGAGGAGAATTTCCTGTTGCTTCTCTGGGACAGGAAGTCAAGGGTAATCTCCGGAATGGGACATGGACTGGAAAAACATCCCGAGGAAGGTTTTATTATTATTACTACCCAATAAAGGAAATAAAATTGGGCTAAACTATACAAATGAACTCTGGTAGGATTGTAAACGCTAATGCTACAACCAAACTCCATGATAAGCAAACATTCCAAGAATACAGAGGCATGTGTATTCTTACTTGAATCTTGGTGTGCTTTGTGTATTTCCTCCAGATCTATGCAGTAATCCAGTGTTAAATGTTTCCTCTGTGGTGGAGCTTCCTGTAGTAAGAACCATTGACTGCAAGTCTCTCTTCTTGTGTAGAGTGACTGGTCTTGTCTCCGCCCCTCCTGTAGTTTTCTGCAAGAAACCTGTAGTGGGCGGGCTTGCTGGGTCCCCCCCACAGCTATGCTCTCTGCACAGTGATAGTGATGTCACTTCTACAAGGTAATTTCTGGGTTTGCAAAGGCATTTGGTGCACACAAAGCAGATTTATATTCTCTGTGGCAATAGAGAAATCTATTTAAAAAAAAAAAAAAAAAAAATTCAATAGTCATATAGTTTTGCATGCTTCCTTAGTCTCAGCACCAGCCTGCTATAGACCACATCTGGGTGGAAGCAGTGGCATCTCCACAGTGGTGTGACACACCCCCCCCCCCCCTGTCTTGTCATTGCTATAGCTCTACAATTAGCAAAGCTTAAACTCCCTTCTGAATGTAGCTCTAGCTATGGCTCAGAGGGTTGTGTGTGTCAGACTGCTGTTGTTCATTGGAAGTCCAACATTTTACAGCCATCACCAGAACAGGAAGAGAAGTGAACTCTTCCAATGGGGACATCCGTTAGGGTGACAAAAGTAAGTAGGGATTTCCTCTCACTTTCTGTTGTGTCTCAAAATAAATAAATACACAAATTTAAACCCAATACAAGTTTTGGCTTTAGATCTACTCCTAGGTGTTCTTCTATAATTTAGTTTAAGGCAGTGAGAGTGCGAATATAGCAAAACCTTGGATTGCGAGCATAATTTGTTCCAAAGAAAATTTCCCCATAAGAAATAATGGAAACTCAGATGGTTTGTTCCACAACCATTGATTCCTTCAGTTTATAGTCCATATAAAAAAATTATAGCAATGTGACCAGGTTGTTCAACCATAAAATGTCCATCCACAACTGGAAGCCTCCACAAGGGGACTAGAAGCAAAATCCAGCAGGAGCTACAGAGTATAATATAGAAGAGAGGCGCCTCCAAGTGTAGCAATATGGTTACATTTCATGAAGGTAAAACATTTAGCAACTCACATGGTTGATTAAAACAGGCACATCTAAGTATGCAGGCATCTGGGGTAAAGCTGTCCACATAGACCATCCTCCGCACCGCCGTCTCTCATCGCTGTCAGTCTGCAATCATGACCGGGAAGACTACCCTGCAGTAGAGCAATCTGAAAGAGGCATAGAGCGTAGCGTGGAAGCGACAATGTCAATGCCAGTGTGGAGGATGGTTTATGTGGACAGCTTTACCCCGGATGCCTGCATAATTAAATGTGTCGGTTTTAATCATCAACCATGCGAGTTGCTAAATGATGTAACTTCTCATTAATTGTAACCATATTGCTACACTTAGAGGCACCTCTCCTCTTTTTAAACTCAGTTGTGACGGGACGTTACTTGTATATCAAGTCAAAATTTATAAAACAAACAAACAAAAAAAAAAAAAGTTCTTGTCTTGCAAAACACACTCAAACCAAGTTACGTTCAATCCACGGATTTTACTGTATACAGTGGTGCTTAAACCCATATAACGTTAATCATGTTATACTTGCCTGCTCTGTATAATTGTTTTGCACAGAGCAGCCCAATCTGCCTCTTTTCAGGTCCCCCACTCACGCTCCTGCCCCCCCCCCCCCCTACCAAGTGCCTATCATAGCAAGTCATGTGGGCTCACTCCCGAGCCGTGCTGTGTGTCTCGGGCTTGCCCCCTACTTCCTAACTGGCTGTGCTTAACAGCAGCGGGAGCCAATGGCTCCCGCTGCTGTCCTTGAGCTTACAAGGAGGGAGAGAGCAGAGAGATCCCTCTAATCATGTTATACTAAAAGCTGTAAAATTCTGGATTACCCATCGACTTTTTGGTGACAATGGTCACCAGTACAGATAGAGAAAATTAATCCCCCCAGTGATAAAAACCTGACAAAGGGTCCAACCTTTTTTCTACATCCACAATGCAAAAACAAATCTTTCACATACACTTCCTGCTGATGCCACAGACCTGCAGTAATCAATCTGACACTACAAAATTCTCTACAATAGAAGAGAGACACTGAAAAAGGGGCAAATTCACAAGAATTTGTTTATTGAAAAAACAAAACCAATGCATTTTAATGGCCTTCCTTCTTCAGAACATAACCACATGGTTTGTACTTAGGGCTGATTCACAGCAGATGCAGCCCAATGCATTTTTATTCTGCATCAAAAAACACATGAACAATGTTTAACATGGGGGGGTCCTAGTTCACACCAGTGCAGTCAACAAAAGTAGAACATGTTGCAATTTGTTCTGGATGGATCACATCTGGAAAGTGGTAAAATTCTTACAAATTGCACTAGAACACACATGTCCTCAATTGTGATGAAGAAAAAAAAAAAAAGAAGAGGGGGGAGAAAACACCAGAGAGTATCAGAAATGGTGGTGTAATCCAGACCTGGGCAAGGTTTCTTAAAATATCTGTTCTAAGGCTGAAGAGACCAAGTAATTTTTATTCTCACTTTAATACACGATTACCTCAGTTTTTACCCTCAAAGCAGGCATTTTAAATAATCTTGTTCGTAGTCAAGTATGAACCATACAGTTAGGCCCTGAAAAAGGATGAAGCACTTCCCCTGAAACGTGTTGGTTCTATTTTTTGGGTAAACTTTTCAATTCAATATCAGTCTCAAGCTGTTTGTACCAGGCACTGTTAACTTTATGCCTAAAAGCATATTACCCGTTGAGCAAACCGTTTACCACCATTGGAGAGACAGCAGCCTAAAGCAGGCCATACACGGTCAAATTTCGAACAAATTTTCTTTTCAAAATCAGAAAGTTTGTTTTTTTTGTGATCCGATGATGCCACCATTGATTTTCGAAATTCGGCAGACAAAACCTTTATGTTGCCGGGAATATTCGTTTCTCTCCGGGAATATTCGTTTCACGCACAAGCACATTTTTTTTTCTATTACATTTCTCACACGATTCTCCCATCATTGATCAGAAAATCGTTCGTTTTTCAAAAAATGTCCAACATGTCGGTTTTCTCAAATTTGTTTGCCGCACGAAAATTGGCTGTTGCTGCAGCCCACTAACGGTGTTAAATACGAACGAAAATTCTTTCATACGATTTACGAAAGAAAATTATTTTAAAATTCAAACCGTGTATGGCCGGCCGCCTTAAAGGGGGGAATCACACAAAAACAATTTTTAACCTTGCATTTAGGCTATTAGTTTTAATGAGAATCGGCAGTTTTTGTTAAAAAATACTTGCGGTACATACCGTTTCCATACGTATGTTAACCGCGGCTTCCGGGTATGATGGTCGGGGTTGGGCGTTACTAATTGATTGACAGCATCCTGACCGACGCATACAGCGCGTCACTAGTAGCCAAAAGAAGCTGAACGTCGGTGCGCAGGCGCCGTCAATTAGGAACGCCCAACCCGACCATCATACCCGGAAGCCACGGTGAACATACGTATGGAAAAATGGTATGTACCGCAAGTATTCTTTAACAAAAACGTCCGATTCTTTTTTTTACGTGAACCTCCCCTTTAAGATCACAATTTATTGTAGATTTACCTTCTCATGAGAGAACTAACTTTTAGATCTACATAAATGATCCCCCAATTTATATTAGTCCAGCGCTACCAAACACATTCACCAAATCTATGAATTCAGGAAGACAAGCCATGAGTTCCTGGTGCCGTATGTAATATGTGTGGTTTATTAATAAAAAAATAAATAAAAAATGCAGTTTGCCAAAAAGATTTTGAAATGTCCGAAATGAATCCTTGTATCAAAATGTTTTCCTTCCTGTAACAGACCTGTTATTCCTTGTATCCCTGTATTTTGTGTTCACCATTTCATCTAAATCACTTTTCTAAATGTTTGAACAAAAGGACCAAACAAAAAACGGACAGAAGATATTGAGGTGGGACCAATATAGTAATGAGATTCCCCACCCCGAGCGATTCACAAACGCTGAGCGTTTGTCAGTACAGCATTCACGAGTAACGGACAATTTTACTGTATAAATTATGAATTATTTTCCTATATTTCACATAATGAACTGACTTGCTGTGGGCAGAAGCAGCTCCCTCAGAAGTTAAGATATATACAAAGCTTATAAACTAACGAGTAGACCTCGGTCACAGAAATGCATTTTTGTTTTTTCTTACAGAATTGAATTTTGTACAGATGGGTTTTTTTCAGTTATTTTTCTAATCTCTTGAGCGTTTTGTACATTTTGGCTTTTTACCTTTGTACTGATATCTGTTACTCTTTGCATTGCAAAACAAAATGTAAATAAAGTTATTTTCATATCCTGAAGTGAATTTCCTGTGAAAACTGAACTGCAGGCTCAATCCATGATTTAATGAAGAACAGACGTGGTTATTAAAATGGAATTGAGATTCATCATTACCAAAACTAAAACAAGATGGAAAGTCAAACTTCACTTGAATATACAGTATATTGCTGGGTACTAATTGTAAGGACTTAAAACTTGTACCTTTGTAACCCTTCGAGCCCTGGCTACTTCTGTGGGATAACATTATACTGTATCGAAATTCCCATTAGTATCCACAAATTAGCCAGGTTCTGAGAGTAAACAAACATTACTTTATTTTTATAGTTTAAAAACCAACCAATAAAAATTGTTAACCGAATACCATGATCACACCCACTTCATAGAATGTCTAAGTTTACCTTGAGGTCATGAAGACCTTTCAAACTATGGGGTCCATTTATGAAAACTTTTGTATAACTATTTGTCCAGTGAATTGGCATGTACATTTGTTCTGTGTGAACTGGACTTCTCTTTTGAACAAATGTTATTTAAAAAATAATTGGAAAATACCACATTATGGCCACTAGGCTGCGCTAAAGAGCATAGGAAATGCATGCTGCATGTCTTTGTAACAAAAGATACAATGTAACAATTCTAGAGAAGACTAGAGGAAAATAGTTAATAAATGTAACCAATGGGACCCTGGGTGAAAATGAAGTAGGGGTCTCATATGCACAGCATTCAAGCTTTTCCCAACTGGGGCCTTGCCCAGTATGCTCCTTGCCCAGTATGTCCCTACCCAGGGCCATCTTTAAGGCAGGGCAAAAGGGAAAGCTTCCCAGGGCCCAGTAATTGTTGTGGGGCCCAAAGCAGCTGCCCCTTGAGCCCACACTGCCTGAAAAAAGTTAATAAGTGGATTTGGGAGGGCCCAAGAAAAGGTTTGCCCAGGGTCCAATCAATAATAAAGACAGCCCTGACCCTACCCAATGTTGGTCTTGCTGTATGGTTAAGTCTATTCACAAAGCAATAACAAATATATCCATTTTGTAATATTATGTGCAAAGATAAACTTTCATAAATTAAAAAGTATTCATTATGACTTACCCCTAACCCATGCTAATCCTCAGAAGCTGTCCTCATTTCTTGTAATTTCTTTCCTTGCATCTCTTCTGTTTCTTATTTGATGTCTGAGAACATGAATATTGATTACATTACCAGCTGCACACTGTGAACTGAAGGCAATTTTTTTTCCTTTTTTACATTTTGGTTTAGGGAGTCAGCCCAGATTCACACTGAGCTGCAGAAATGAAGCCGTGCGAGTTCAGCTGAACACGCACAATTTTACTCCTGCATGTCATTCCCGATTTCAGCTGCGATTTCACAGGCGTCTGTGTGGGTTTCTGCACTAAAGTCAATGGATATCGCAACCTGAAATCGCAAAAAGTAGTACAGAAACTATGACATTTCAAATCGCACCAGTGTGAACCAGGGCAAAAAATGCATGCACAGTGTTTTCCAATGGCTCTAGTTTTCCGGTGCAGAAAGTGACTGCATGGTGTGAAGTAGAGCCATTGGAATAAATGGAAAACACTGTGCATGCATTTTGTGCAGAAAAAAAGCACACAAAACTGCGTCTGGTGTAAACTGGCCCAAAGAGAGCATCTCGCCACAAGTGAAATGGCAGGAGAGGGAGACTTTTCTGAAAATTAAGGTCAGGTCGGTGAAATATACCGATTACCCAACTTACCTCGCAAACTGTCACAATATACACACACATCACTTCCCCAGAGTAGTGATGGTAACATTATATTGCTCTGGTCAAAGTGTGTTGAAAAATTATTTTTTTTGAATTTTTCTTTTCCCTGTCCAATGACTGAATCAATCCTGTACTGTCACCAGTGTCCCCGATAACCTTCACACCAGCATGGATGACGCTGTACTGCACTGGTGACCGTATGTTAAAAAAAATAGAAAAAAAAAAAGTCCCCGCTCGTTACAGAGCGGGATCGGGAGCTGTGTGTGTAAACACACAGCTCCCTCCCCTGTCAGTGGGGGAAATGCCTGACCGTCTGTTCATACAATGTATGAACAGAAGATCAGTGATTTCACCTAGTGAGGCCACCCCCCCTTCAGTTAGAACACACCCAGGCACATACTTAACCCCTTCCCCGCCCCCTAGTGTTAACTCCCTCACTGCCAGTGGCATTTTTATAGTAATCCAAAGCATTTTTATAGTACTGGTCGCTATAAAAATGCCAATGGTCCCAAAAATGTGTCAAAAGTGTCTGCCATGTCGTCGCAGTACCAAAAAAAATAAAATAAAAATAAATCGCTGATCGCCGCCATTACTAGTAGAAAAAAAATATTAATAAAAATTCCATAAGAATACCCCCTATTTTGTAAACGCTATAACGTTTGCGCAAACCAAACGCTTATTGCGATTTTTTTTACAAAAAAATACGAAGAAGAATACGTATCGGCCTAAACTGAGAAAAATAAATGTTTTTTTATATATATTTTTGGGAGATATTTATTACAGCAAAAAATATTTTTTTTCAAAATTGTCGCTCTATTTTTGTTTATAGCGCAAAAAATAAAAACCGCAGAGGTGATCAAATACCAACAAAAGAAAGCCCTATTTGTAGGAAAAAAAGGACGCCAATTTTGTTTGGGAGCCACGTCGCATGACTGCGCAATTGTCAGTTAAAGCGACGCAGTGCCGAATCACAAAAAGTGCTCTGGTCTTTGGGCAGATATATGGCCCGGGGGTTAAGTGGTTAAATACCACAAAAATAATTTTTATTGGAAAAAAAATAAAAAAATTATATGGGTACATTTTTTCATGACTGCGCAACTGTCAAAGTGTCACAGTGCTGAAAGCTGAAAATTTGCTGGGGGAGGGGGTAAAAGTGACAGGTTTTAAAGTGGTTAAGGGACTGGTTCACACAGGCGAGCCAAATTAAAGCAGTAGTAAATCACAAAAAAAATAAACACCCTTTCCCATGCAGGAACATAATGTGCTAGTATGTATGCTAGCACATAATGAAAGACTTACCTTGATAAGAAGCCCTCCAGTGGCACACTGTCACTGCTATCAGGGATTCCAGCTTCGCTCCATCTTCCTTCCCAGGGGCTCTGGCCGTTTGAATGTCTGAGCCATGATGATGTCACTCCAGCA
Organism: Rana kukunoris; assembly: GCA_029574335.1. NCBI lineage: Eukaryota > Metazoa > Chordata > Amphibia > Anura > Ranidae > Rana > Rana kukunoris. The sequence continues at coordinate 131,864,084 of CM056058.1, forward strand.
CACGCATGTGGCAGTCATAGCCACAGCACAGCTCTCTCAATAGATGGCATGCTATCCAATAAGAGCGCAGTGCGCATGTGCAGGTGACAACTAAATATCTCCTATGTTTCCAATGTTTAGGGGATATTTACTGTACCTACAGGTACGCCTTATTATAGGCCTAAGTATTTTTTTTATTATTTTCCTTTCACCTGATTGGGTATTCTTTACAAAGTGAAACTTCACCAGTCACCACATTTACTAAGCTCCGAGGAAAATGAATATGGCTGCATTTGCAGAGTGCACAGTCTGGTTGCCTTTAGTAAATTTACCTTAATGTGTTTTTACCATATTTTTCAATTTGTTGAATTAAACATTTTTCACGTACAGTTTTTTTAACCACTTCCTGCCCGCCATATAGCAGAATGACGTCCGGAAAGTGGTTCTGTTATCCCGACTGGGCATAGTAGGACGTTCAGCAGGATAAGACGCAAGCTCGCGCCCACGGGAGCACGCATATCGGCGATCAGTGGTGTGGTGTCTCAGTTTGACACACCGCATCTCCAATCTTGGTAAAGAGCCTATGACATAGGTTTTTTACCATGTGATCAGCTGTGTCCAATCACAGCTGATCACAGTGTAAACAGCAAGAGCCGTTTGTCTGATTTTCCTCCACTCACACTGACAGGCGCGAGTAGAGGAATGCAGATCAGCTGCTCTCCTGACAAGGGGGGTGGGGGGGTGGGGCTGTGCGGATAATCAGCGCATTGATTATCAGTGCAGACCCATCAAGGATGACCACCAGGGATGCCAATCAGTGCCCATTAGTGATGCCTGCCACTGACTCCTGATCAGTGCTGCCTAACAGTGCTACCTATCATGACCCATCAATGCCACTTATCAGTGTCACCTCATAAGTGAATTAGAAAAACGTACTTATTCACAAAGTTTTGTAACAGAAACTTAGAAAATAACTTTTTTTTTTAATCTGTAGCGCAAAAAAAAAAAAAAACCCACGAGTGATCAAATACCTTCAAAAGAAAACTATTTGTGGTTAACAAATGTATATATATATAAAAAAAAATTGTTTGAATGATATTTGCGTAGCCCTGCAACACTGTACCCAAAGTGTGACAGCGCTGAAAGCTGGAAATTGGTGTGGGCAGGAAGGGGGAAAGTGCATGGTATTGAAGTGGTGAAAAAACAGGTATTTTGGGCTCAGCAGGGCATTGCAGGTACATCATACCTTGTCAGAACAATCCATCATTTCACACCAAGACACTGCCATTCTTGTCCTAAGCTCCTGTGAGAGCACCAACCCGGGGCCCCTTGTCCACCTCAGCCCAGGTGGGGCCACTACTACAATGGAGGAGGTTTCTCCACTCACCTCACAACTCCAGGCCACAGCTGTTACCTCAGAAATTCCCGCCTTCCAGCTCCTGTACTGGGATTGGCTGAGAGGACACCTGCAGCTGGCTACTCACTCTCCACAGGTAATCAATCCCAGGATACAGAGTCCCGGATGTTTCCAGAATCACCAGGCAGACCCCACTCTCTACAAACAACACTCCCCTCACTTAGTGACGATAACGTCACTAAGTATCAAAGGTATTTTTCTTTTAAAGTAAAAAAAAAAAAAAAAACTTTATTTTTTATTTTGGATAGATTAAGGGAAAGTTATAACCCCTGTCAGTCACCCCCACTTGTGTCACTTTCTGTCCCATAACCAGAAATTCCTCCAAAGTGAGGGAAACCTGAGTGTCTCCATTGGAAGGCTACTCAAAATGTTGGACTTTTGGTAATAACAGGATACATAAGGAGGGCGAGGGGCAGGTCACACTGCGTGCAGTCCAGTGACTTTTGTTTCTGCTATAAAAATGCATTGGATAGCAGGCTATATGGTGTTCAATGGCATAGTTCCCACCAGTGCAGTCAGTTCCAGAAAAAGAAAGCAGAACATGCTGCATTTTTTCTGCACTGAACTGTAATGGAACGCAGCAAAACGCATTAAAAACACACCGAAACGCACCTAAACACACCAAAAATGCGCATGTTCTTATTTAAAGCGGTACTTCTATCATTTATTTAAACTTCCCATCGATTATATCTTCTGTCCTTGTTGTTTTAACTTTGGATAGTCATTTTTTTGTTCTGCCAGTAAATTTACCTTATACAGCCCACTTCCGGGGGGGGGGGGGGGGCATAAGAGGGCCAATGAGAGCTGCAAAGCTGGATGTGTGCCTCTGTGTAAATCCAGGAAGTGAACAGGCAGCAGCTTCAGCTGCCCACAGTTAACCACTTCAATACCAGGCTTTAATACACACCTCAATACCAGGCCTATTCTGGCACGTTTCTCCTACAAATCATAATTTTTTTGCTAGAATTATGCAGAACCCCCAAACATTATATATTTTTTTTAGCACACACCCTAGGGAATAAAACAACGGTCATTGCAACGTTTTATCTTGCATGGTATTTGCACAATCATTTTTCAAACGCCTTTTTTTTGGAAAAAAAATTTTCATGAATTTAAAAAAATAACAAAAACAGTAAAGTTAGTCCATTTTTTTGGAAAATAGGAAAGATTATGTTACACCGAGTAAATAGATACCCAACATGTCACGCTTTAAAATTGCGCACACTCATGGAATGGCGCCAAATTTCATCCAGGCAACGCTTTGAAGTTTTTTACAGGTTACCAGTTTAGATTTACAGAGGAGATCTTGTGCTAGAATTGTTGCTGGCACTCAAACGCACGTGGCGATACCTCACATATGTGGTTTAAACGCGTGTACATATGTCGGCGGGACTTGCGTGTGCGTTTGCTTCTGCGCAGAAGCTACCGGTGACAGGGGCATTTAATTTTTTATTTTTTTTACAGTTTTTTTTTTATTATCACATTTATCCCTTGTAATAGAAATGTGTGTGACAGGTCCTCTTTATGGAGAAATGCGGGGTCAATAAGACCTCACATCTGTCCTCCAGGAAAACTGGAAAGCATGAGATCGGTGAAAAAAAATTCACTGATCTGATTATCAGTGTTGCTTAGTAGCCGCAATTGCGGCTTTGTTTACTTACGGGGACCCAGGTGTGACATCACAGCGTGCCCGGGTCCTCCGACTGTCATAGAGATGACTGGTGACCATCTGGTCACCAGTCATTTCTATGCTTCCTGCCAGCGCCGGACGATTCATTCTCCGGCCCCGATGGCACGGGAGAGCCCGGAGAACCCCCGGATGGCGGCGGAAGGGGTGGGATTTCCCCTCCCACCGCCTATAAGAACGGTCAAGCGGCGGAACCACCGCTATGATCGTTGTTATGTTGCACAGAATCGCCGGCAGAAGAGAAGGATATCTGAATGATGCAGGCATCATTCAGATATCCCCCCACAAAGCCCAGGATGTCATATGACGTCTACCCGGGATGGGAGATCCCCTCTGTGGACGTCATATGACAATGGGCCGGTAATGAAGTGGTTAAAATGGCTGCAACCAGACTCAGTGGAGGGAGATTTTTTCAGCATATTTGGCAAGTACAGAATCATCTATATAAAATAATATGCAAAGTGGTTGGAGGGAAGCTTCAGAATGGCAAAGATGTTTTTATTACAAATTATGTGAGCAGACTGCAGTTCCTGTTTAAGACGAAGGAAACAAATACCTCATGCAGCATAAGACCCCTTTCACACTGAGGGTGTATTGCAGGTGCTATAGCGTTAAAAATAGTGCCTGCAATCCGCCCTCAAACAGCTTATCCATTGTCTGCAGTGTGAAAGCCTGAGGGCTTTCACACTGGAGCGGTGCGCTAGCAGGACGGTGTGTTTACCGCTCCTCTACCGCTGCTGCCCATTGAAATCAATTGAACAGCGCAGGTTTTACGCTCTTTCTTGGCCTCTAGCGGGGGCCTGTAGCATCAGCGGTAAAAATAGCAGTGTTTTACTGCCGACGCTATGGGGGGCTCAGTGTAAAAGGGGTCTAAATGAGAGTTTAAAAATGGCTTTGCAGGGTATAGTGTGACTTCCTACTCAAATCCGTGTACCCATCTACCTTTGGGGCATGGAGCTTGGCATATGCCAAACATTGATCTCTAAAAATTAGCAAAATGCATCGTATCAATGCCAAAAAGGTGAAATGAAGGGTTTTTTTTGTTTTTTTTTGGGAGGGGGGGGGGCGGGGGACAATGAACTTTAACCCTTTTGCTGCTAGCGCCATTTTTGCCCACGCATTTAAAAAATAATTTTAGGCCTTAAGATTAGATAAAACCCCCAAACATTATATACACGTGTGTGACAGCAGGGAGGGCGGGTCTTAATGCCCACACATCACACATATGCCTCTGTGAAGGCCAACCCCTCCAGGGTTTAGCAAGTAGCAGAATGAGAGAAATCTGTAATTTCTGGGTATGATTCTGTTTAGCCAATATCCCTCCTCTCATTGTTCACAATCCCACCCACCCATCCTCGGCTCTATAGGACATTTTCCATTCCACAAACACAAGACTATTGCTAGCAATCAGGTGGTAAGTGTAGCAAGCAATCGATAAACTGAGAAAACAAATGTCCACCTGTTGTGTAAAATACTCAAGTTGTTTATTGTAGAGATTATGCAACAAAATGATCCAATTGTGTGAGCTACTGTATGCTTTTTGTTTAGCTCACACCATAGGGAGTCCATTGCTCCATTGTTAAGTAGCGATCACAACCTTTGGCTGGTCAGGGGTCAGAAAAAAATAAATAAACTAAATGTTTTTATTTCTATAGTCCAAATTCCTAATGGTATGTTCAGCTGTGTGCTATCCGCCCAGAATTGAAAACCTAAATGTTTTTATTTCTATAGTCCAAATTCCTAATGGTATGTTCAGCTGTGTGCCATCCTGCCAAAATTTGAAACATTGCGGTCTGCTGTGCCTATGTCTATTTGATAATACTGACATGTTGTTTTTGCTTAACCCTATGTAGGCCTGTCCACATCACAATGTTTTATTATCTCCCTTAACCTACCCAAAATTATGGTCCATTAATTTTATTGCCCTCTTGCTGATCTGTTTCTGAAGTAAGAATTTTGCCCTGTTGACCAGCAAACCTTTATTACCTCCTGATTAGATAATTGAAATGCACCCACCCCCTATCTCAGCAATATAAAAGTATGCATCTCTTTGGGGGAAGCCATAGCAGGGGGCTCATTGCATCTGGGGCTATTTCTTCAAGTGGGGCTTTTCTATAAGTGGAAGCACTTCTGACTCTGCACTTCAGCGTATGCACACAGCGGAGAAAGCTGGTATGACTTGCTTTTTATAATATAGGTATACGTCGGGTTTTTTTTTTTTTTTTTTTTTTTTTTTTTTGTTTCGGTTTAAAATTAAAAAAAAAATGCACTGTCTACCACTCCTTCTGATAGCTGTGTCTTCTATCCTTAAACTGTCTTCACTTCACCCCTCCTCCCCACCCCACACCCTATATATATCGCCCTCACTTCTGTCTTCTTCCTATTACTGCACACACCAACTCATGCTAATTCTAAAGTCAAACACCCAATACTCCAAATCAATGGGGAATGTCCCTTCTTATAAATCACATTCCCACATTACCTCCCTCACCCTTCTGCTTCTCCTATCCTCTGGTGATGTATCCCCAAACCCTGGCCCTCCCTCACCTAACTGTGCTCAACGCACCCATTACCCTACACCCTCTGGCAGTAGCCGCAATGCACACAATCTAGTTCCCATTTCTCTTCTTCCCAAGACCAGACTCCCTTTTTCTTGCAGCCTTTGGAACGCTCGCTCGGTCTGTAACAAACTCACCTCCCTCCACGATTTCTTTATCACTAATTTATTTAATCTACTTGCCATTACCGAAACCTGGCTTCACGAATCCGACACTGTGTCTTCTGCTGCTCTATCCCACGGTGGTCTTCTTTGGACTCACTCCCCCAGACCCTGTGGACGCAAAGGAGGGGGTGTTGGAATCCTATTAGCCCCACATAGCACCTTTCAGGTACTTCACCCCCCTCCCTCTCTGTCACTCTCCTCATTTGAGGCACACTGCATTCGTCTCTTTTCCCCAGTTTCTCTAAGGATAGCTGTGATCTACAGGCCCCCCGGCCCAGTATCCTCCTTTCTTGATGACTTCTCTGCCTGGCTACCCTACTTTCTCTCTTCGGAAATCCCCACAATCATTCTTGGTGACTTCAACATCCCTATTAATGCTAGCACTCCTGCAACTTCAAAACTTCTTAGTCTAACCTCCTCCTTTGACCTGAAGCAATGGATACATGCTCCTACTCACTCTGAAGGCAATACCCTTGACCTTGTCTTTTCCCACCTATGCACCCCATGCAACCTCTCCAACTATCCTTACCCCCTCTCTGATCACTACCTTATTAACTTCACTCTCTCCCTCTCCTCTGCCTCCTCTCCCTCCAAATGCCTAACAGTTACTCGTAGAAACCTTCACCATATCAACCCTTCTTGTCTATATTCTGCGACTGACCACCTCTATGACACAATCGCACCCCTGTCCTGCCCCCACCTAGCCACTTCTGTCTACAACACTTCACTTCTAGCATCATTGGACAGATTGGCCCCCCTCAATACACGCAGAATAAGGCAACGCCCCCTTCAACCCTGGCAAACAGATGATACTAGAAGCCTGAAAAAACACAGCCGTGCTCTCGAGCGCCAGTGGCGCAAGACCAAGTCCCAGGAAGACTTTGTCCAGTATAAATCTGCCCTCCAAAAATACAATTCAAACCTCCTCACTGCCAAGCAGACCTATTTCATCACCCTCATTAAAAACTTATCATCCCGTCCCCGGGAACTGTTCTCTACCTTCAACTCTCTCCTTCGTCCTCCATTGCCACCAACCACTAACTCACTCACCGCCCAGGAGATTGCCAATCACTTCAAACAGAAGATTGATACAATTCGCAAGGAGATCTCTACTGTTCAGATACCCTCTACACTTCACACCTCATGCCCACAGGCACAGTCATTACTTCCCTCTTTCAACCCCACCACCATAGACGAGGTCACTAAATTACTTGCTAACGTCCATCTTACCACCTGCACTCTGGATCCTGTTCCCTCGCAAATGCTACGTTCACCCTCTGACTCTATTCTGCACTCTCTAACCCACATCTTCAATCTCTCCCTCTCTTCTGGAATCTTCCCTAACTCTTTGAAACATGCACTTGTCAGCCCCATACTTAAAAAGCCCTCACTGGATCCATCCAATCTTGACAACCTACGCCCCATCTCCTTGCTCCCTTTTTTATCCAAACTCCTTGAACGTCTAGTCTATAACCAACTGAGCGTCCACCTTGCTGATAATAACCTTCTTGATCCCCTTCAGTCTGGATTTCGTCCTCAACATTCCACAGAAACTGCTCTCCTAAAACTTACAAATGACATACTAGTGGCCAAAACCAAGGGACACTATTCTGTGCTCCTACTCCTGGACCTCTCTGCTGCCTTTGATACAGTTGATCATCCCCTCCTCCTCAAAAAACTCCACACCTTTGGTCTCCGTGACTGTACTCTTCGCTGGTTCTCTACTTACTTATCCAATCGTACCTTCAGCGTTACTTACAATTCTACTTCCTCCTCTCCTCTTCCATTCTCCATTGGGGTTCCCCAAGGTTCTGTTCTTGGACCTCTCCTATTTTCAATCTACACCTCCTCCCTGGGTCAGCTGATAGCCTCCCATGGCTTCCAATATCATCTCTACGCTGACGACACTCAAATCTATTTCTCTACCCCTCAACTCACTCCTTCATTCTCCTCCCGTATCACTAATTTACTATCAGATATATCACTTTGGATGTCGCACCACTTTCTCAAGCTCAATCTATCCAAAACGGAACTTATCATTTTCCCTCCCCCACGTGTCTCTTCCCCTGATCTCTCTGTCAAAATTGATGGCACAACTATCCGCCCATCCCCACATGTCAAGGTTCTAGGTGTAGTCCTGGACTCCCAACTGTCCTTTAAACCTCACGTTCAATCTCTGTCCAAAAATTGCCGCCTTAACCTTCGCAACATCTCCAAAATACGCCTCTTTCTAACCAAGGACACCACAAAACTACTGATTCACTCTCTGGTCATCTCTCGCCTTGATTACTGCAACTCCCTTCTCACTGGCTTACCACTGCACACTCTATCCCCCCTTCAGTCCATCATGAACGCTGCTGCCAGACTCATCCACCTTACCAACCGCTCTGTCTCTGCTGCTCCTCTCTGCCAATCCCTCCACTGGCTTCCGCTCACCCAACGAATTAAATTCAAACTACTAACAATTTCCTACAAAGCCATCCACAACTCTGCCCCCAGCTACATCACTGACCTAGTCTCTAAATACCAACCTAATCGTTCTCTTCGCTCTTCTCAAGACCTCCTACTCTCTAGCTCTCTCATCACCTGCTCCCATGCTCGTCTCCAGGACTTTTCCAGAGCCTCTCCAAGCCTATGGAACTCCTTACCCCAATCTATCCGTCTATCTCCCTCTCTATTAGCTTTTAGAGGATCCCTGAAAACCCTCCTCTTCAGAGAAGCCTACCCTTCCCACACCTAGCAACTGCACTTTTCTTTTGAGTCTATCTGACCATCCCCCACAGCCAACTACCCTTTGTTCCACTTGACCCTCCCTTCTAGATTGTAAGCTCTTACGAGCAGGGCCCTCTGATCCCTCATGTATTGATTTGTATTGTGAATGTACGGTCTTCCCTGATGTAAAGCGCTGCGTAAACTGTTGGCGCTATATAAATCCTGTATAATAATAATAATAATAATAAATCCACGCCTGGTTGCCAAGACCCAAGAACACTGCAGGTCAGGAGGTCCCTGCAACTGTTGAGGCTTCATTTCCATTGACGTTTTTACAGCCACTTTTCTGAGCGTTTTTTGCAGCTTAAAAACGGCTCTCCATGTTAGTCTATGGCAGTGTTTTTCAACTCCAGTCCTCAAGCCCCCCCAACAGGTCATGTTTTCAGGATTTCTCTCAGATAAAATGGCTGTGGTCATTACTACAGCAGTGAAATTGATCAAATCACCTGTGCAAAATAATGGTAAGCCTGAAAACATGACCTGTTTGGGGGCCTTGAGGACTGGAGTTGAGAAACACTGGTCTATGGCCTCATGCCCACCATGACTTTTTTGAGCTGTAGATGGCGGAGCCGTTTTTAAGCTGCAAAAAAAAAAAAAAAACAGGACCAGTGCGTTCTGAAGCTCCAGCGTTAGAGCTGTAAAAACGCCAGACGTTAAAAATCGCGCAAAAAACACTGTAAAAAAGGCTAAAAAACGTCCATGGAGATGAAGCCTGAAATTTGATTTCTCCTCCACTCCCTCCTACAGGCATTCAGGGGGGGGGGGGGGGGGGGGGGAGAGAATGTTCTCTATGCTATTCAAAAAAAAAAAAATAGAAACTCTGAATCATTTCATTTCATTGTGGCCCACGGTTACTAAATCACTTAAGAGTTGTAAAGGAAATTTTTTTTTTGCCTAAAATGAATGTCTGCAAGGTAGACAGACAGAATAGTGTAATGATTCTGTTGAAAAAGAGTAAATACCTAATAAATTCCTTCATCTATATCACCTCCGGCGTTCTATTTTCTGTTCTCTCATTCACTTCCTGGTTTGCGACACTCGTTCGTGTAAGAACTACATTTCCCAGTATGAATTGCGGCACGCCCAGTAATTCACACCTCCTTGAAGTCTCTAACACGTAGAGAGCGTCCTGCCGCACAGATGTAGTTCCCAGGAGGGGGCGAGCATGTCACTGACCACCGCAGTAAAGTCTCCCTTCACGGTGGTGAGTAAAATCAGACAAGCAGGAAGTGAACAGAGAAGAAATAGAGCAACTTCTGAGCAAAAACGAACAATGAGGAAGTGTCTGCAAAAAATTCCTTTACAACCTCTTTAAGTGGCCACGCGATTTTCCAAAGGTTGAGCATCACTGGCTCCAGATCACTCCAGATCCATTCTTGATGCGTTTCATCATGTTCATCTTTAACAAGTTTTTGGTGCGTTCTTGTTACATTTCCAGACGCATTCCAGGTCCTTTTTTTATTTGTGTTTTTTTTCCTTCCACTGTGCTGGGGTCCGGTGCATTTTTGATGGGTTCTAGTGCATTTCGGTCCATTTTCTGGAACTGGAAAGCCCTGCAACTGACTGCACTGGTGTGAACTTTGCCATTGGGAACCATATAACCTATCATCATGCTGTCCTTACACTGTACTCATGTAATATTTGTGCCAACATGCTACAGCATAAATGTACCCTTTTGCTAGCTCCTGCCACCTAGGGTCTTCAGTACTCAGGGCCAGTGGTGTATTTATACCAAACACTGCATGTATGTAAATGTATACACAAGTACACAGTTGAATACAATCCATATGCAGGACAGTGGGGACTAGGGTTGCCACCTTTTCTTCAAGCCAAACCCGAACACTTTCGGGGTGCATGGCAAAAAAAAAAAATCGAAAAAAAGCTGTATTGGAAAATATTAGCACAACACATTTTTGAATGTTTTTACACCTCTATTTATACATTATTATATGTGTATATGTATATATGGAGATTGCACAGCATATGTTTAAATAAGATTGGAGTGTATTAGTACTTGGATTTCCCTTGGGGGTTTTCACCATCATTCAGAATTATTTTCTCACATTTAAAATAATATAATTATAGGGGGAGGTTGCACTGCATTTTAATTTATTTTTAGGTAATACATGGACACACTGATCTAATGTGGGTGCTGATATAAAGAAAGTTTCCCTTATTTAGTAGAGGTCTCTAGGGAAAGGGGGGGCTGATCTAATGGGTCACTAGCAGCCAGCACCCCCCCCCATCAGTGTCCCCTGCCCCTAAAGACCCCCATTATACTGCCTTACCCAGAGCCGTTTCGAGCCAGGATGTGTGGGAGCCGGAGTTTGGGGGCAGAGCGAAGCTGCTCTTCTGTAGTGTCATTTCCCTTCCTTCCATTGTGTGTGGGGGGGGGCTTTAGGATAAGGCAAAGTAGAGGCAGATTCTGCATTGCTGTGCCCAATGTGTTGGCAAGACACATTTCAACTGGTACACTCACAGGGCTCCAGAGAGAGAGAGGGGATGGGCTCACAGAGAGAGAGAGGGGTGGGCTCACGAGAGGAGGGAGGCTCAGAGAGAGAGGGGATGGGCTCACACAGAGAGAGGGGTGGGCTCCAGAGAGAGAGGGGACCACAGAGAGAGGGGATGGGCTCACACAGAGAGAGGGGGGAAAAGAGGAGGTCACAGAGAGAGAGAGAGGAGGAGGGGAGTCACAGAGAGAGAAGGGGGAGAGGAGGCTCACAGGAGAGAGAGGGGGTGGGCTCACAGAGAGAGAGGGGATGGGCTCACAGAGAGAGAGGGGATGGGCTGGGACAGAGGAGGGGGGTGGGCCTCACAGAGAGAGAGAGAGGTCACAGAGAGAGAGAGAGGGGGATGGCTCACAGAGAGAGAGAGAGAGAGGGGATGGGCTCACAGAGAGAGAGAGAGGGGGGGCTCACAGAGAGAGAGAGAGAGGGGTGGGCTCACAGAGAGAGAGAGAGAGGGGATGGGCTCACAGAGAGAGAGAGGGGGGGCTCACAGAGAGAGAAGGGGATGGGCTCACAGAGAGAGAGAGGGGATGGGCTCACAGAGAGAGAGAGGGGGTGGGCTCACAGAGAGAGAGAGGGGATGGGCTCACAGAGAGAGAGAGAGAAGGAGAGAGAGGGGATGGGCTCACAGAGAGAGAGAGGGGATGGGCTCACAGAGAGAGAGAGGGGTGGGCTCACAGAGAGAGAGAGGGGATGGGCTCACAGAGAGAGAGAGGGGATGGGCTCACAGAGAGAGAGAGGGGTGGGCTCACAGAGAGAGAGAGGGGATGGGCTCACAGAGAGAGAGAGGGGATGGGCTCACAGAGAGAGAGAGGGGTGGGCTCACAGAGAGAGAGAGGGGATGGGTCACAGAGAGGAGAGGGGATGGGCTCACAGAGAGAGAGAGGGGATGGGCTCACAGAGAGAGAGAGGGGATGGGCTCACAGAGAGAGAGAGGGGATGGGCTCACAGAGAGAGAGAGGGGATGGGCTCACAGAGAGAGAGAGGGGATGGGCTCACAGAGAGAGAGAGGGGATGGGCTCACAGAGAGGAGGAGGGGATGGGCTCACAGAGAGAGAGAGAGAGAGAGAGAGGGGATGGGCTCACAGAGAGAGAGAGAGAGAGAGAGAGAGGGGATGGGCTCACAGAGAGAGAGAGAGAGGGGATGGGCTCACAGAGAGAGAGAGAGAGGGGATGGGCTCACAGAGAGAGAGAGAGAGGGGATGGGCTCACAGAGAGAGAGAGAGGGGATGGGCTCACAGAGAGAGAGAGGGGATGGGCTCACAGAGAGAGAGAGGGGATGGGCTCACAGAGAGAGAGAGGGGATGGGCTCACAGAGAGAGAGGGGATGGGCTCACAGAGAGAGAGGGGATGGGCTCACAGAGAGAGAGGGGATGGGCTCACAGAGAGAGGGGATGGGCTCACAGAGAGGGGGTGGGCTCACAGAGAAAGGGGGGGCTTACAGAGAGGGGGATGGGCTGACAGAGAGAGGGGATGGGCTCACAGAGCGTGGGGTGGCCTCACAGAGATAGGGCGCCTCACAGAGAGGGGGTGGGCTCACAGAGAGAGGGGGCGGCTTACTTCGAGGGGTGGGCTGACAGAGAGGCAGGCTGGTGGAAGGGCAGATGACACAGAGACCTCAGGAGAAGATGTCAACGCACCATAGACCTCCTCCAGCACCAGCCAGGGCCCCCCTTTGTATCAGCATGCATCGACCTCCCCAGGGCAGCCCCCCCCCCCTTTATATCAGCATGCATGATAGATCTCCCCAGGGCCAGGACGGGACCCCTTCCGATTCCCCCCTTAGAGCGTGGAAAAACACCCCTTACCTTTCAGGAGCCGCTATGCTGTGTACGAACCTAAGGGGGCGGAGTCTAACACCATGCTCTCGCTCGAGACTCCTCCCCTCCTGCATAAGCGTCCGGTTGCTAGGAAACAGTCCCTCACTCACTGTAGAGTCGGAGAGTCATGTCGGGACGGTCACGGGAGAGAGTCTGAGAACAAGACACAGTGACCCGGTCCCGGATACCAATTCTACTGCTACACCGGAGGTCACATGGCTGCGCTCAGCGCTGCCCGCACGGTGCATGCACCAGGGGGGGGGGCCTAACAGAGAGCAGTGCTGTGGGCGGCGCCGGCACAGCACACACACTACTGAGTCAGACATGCTGGGGAGATCATAACAGAGAGTGTGAGACTCAGTGATACACAGCAGGCAAAGCAAGCGCCAGGCAGGGAGGCGGGACTCACTCACTCTGGGCGGCAACGGGGACAAATTGCAATCGATCGATTCAGCTCTGTTGCGGCCGGGCAGGCTGCCGAGGCCTCTGATTACAGGATGGACGGCCGAAAAAAAAAAAAAAAAACGGACGGCAAAAAAAAAAATTGAAATTGAAAAAATGTGCCCGGGTTCCCGGCGGCTTGAAAACCGGACACATGTGTCCAAACCCGGACTGTCCGGGTCAAAACCGGACAGGTGGCAACCCTAGTGGGGACAGATTTTGGAGCTAAGAACAACTGTGTGCATGGGCCCATAGCATAAAATACAGTTAAAGGGGTTGTAAAGGTTTGTTTATTTTCTAAATAGGTTCCTTTAAGCTAGTGCATTGTTGGTTCACTTACCTTTTCCTTCGATTTTCCTTGTAAATGTTTTTTTTCCTTTCTCTGAATTTCTCACTTCCTGTCCCTCCCCCCATCATCAGAGCCATTCAGGCTGGGGGTTAGTCAGCGTACTCACCCCCTCCCTTGGGACTACATCCCTGCGGGCAGGGGTGGACTGACCATTGAGTCACTCATAGGCCCCATGCCACTAGGGGGCCCCATCAGGGTTGCCAGGCTCAGTAAAACCAGGGACAGTATGTTAAAAATCGGTGTTTTTTTTTTTACATCTGTCCCTGATATGTCCGAAACCGACATGCTTTTGATGTGAAAATCCAGAGATTTTAGCTGCCCTGCCTCTGTACTGCCTCCTGGCGTGGTGGCCATCTGTAAGCCCAGGGGCCCCATAATCTTCTATTGCCCGGGGGCCCCATAGTCTTCTATTGTCCGGGGGGCCAATGAGTTGTCAGTCAGCCCCTGCCTGCGGGGAGACGCATAGAAGGGATGTAGTCCCAAGGGAGGTGTCGGGCACGCTGACTAACCGCCAGACAGAATGGCTCGGATGATGAGGGGGGGGGGGGGGGAGCTTACTGAGGAGTAACAGGACGTGAGAAATTCAGACAGAAAGAAAACATTTAGAAGGGAAATCGAAGGAAAAGGTAAGTGAACGAACAATGCACTAGCTTAACCACTTAAGCCCCGGACCATATTGCTGGTCAATGACCGGGCCACTTTTTGCGATTCGGCACTTTGTCGCTTTAACTGACAATTGCACGTGTGACGTGGCTCCCAAACAAAATTGTCGTTCTTTTTTTTCCCACAAATAGAGCTTTCTTTTGGTGGTATTTGATCACCTCTGCGGTTTTTAGTTTTTGCGCTATAAACAAAAATAGAGCGACAATTTTGAAAATAAATTTTTTTTTTTTACTTTTTGCTATAATAAATATCCCTCAAAAATATATATATATATATATATATATATATATATAAAAAAAAAAATTTCCCTCAGTTTAGGCCGATACGTATTCTTCTACATATTTTTCTTAAAAAAGTTATAGTGTTTACAAAATAGGGGATAGTTTCATGGCATTATTAATAATATTTTTTTTTTCCTAGTAACGGCGGCGATCAACGATTTTTAATCGGTACTGCGACATTATGGCGGACACTTCTGACACATTTTTGGGACTATTGGCAATTTTATACCGATCAGTGCTATAAAAATGCATTGATTACTATAAAAAATGCCACTGGCAGGGAAGGGGTTAACACTAGGGGGCAAGGACGGGGTTAAGTATGTTCCCTGTGTGTTCTAACTGAGCGGGGGGGGGGGGGGGGGGGGGGGGGGGGGAGGGGTGGGACTGACTTGGGGAAATGACAGATCGCTGTTCATACATTGTAGGCATCTTTCGAGGCATTTCCCCACCTGACAGGACCGGGAGCTGTGTGTTTACACACACAGCTCCCGGTTCCTGCTCTGTAACGAGCGATCGTGGTTGAACGGCGAGATGGCGTAGATCTACGTGATCTCCCCCAGCAGAGCCGACCTGCCGCCATATAACTGCGGCGGCTGGTCGGCAAGCAGTTAAAGGAACCTAGTTAGAAAAAAAAAAAACCTTTAGCCCAGGTTCACACTGGGCTGCGGGAGTGAAGCCGTGCAAGTTAAGCTGAACTCGCACAATTTCACTCCCACTGGCGGTCCCGATTTCGGCTGCGATTTAAGAGACATCTGTGCAGGTTTCTGCACAGATGTCAATGTAAATCGCAGCCCGAAACCACTTTTTGAAATCAGTGCAGATGCGGCGTCACACCGATTAGGACGGTGTCATTGCCGACAAATACCGCCGATTTGAGATGCAATTTGACATGTGAAATCGCATCTCAAATTGTACCAAATCGTACCCAGTGTGAACCTGGGCTTAGGCCTGGTTCACACTTGTGCGTTTTGACATGCGATTTGGCATGTCAATTTGCATGTCAAAACGGCGGTATTTGCTGCAAATTGCTGGCAATGGCACCGTCCTATTCGGTTTAGCGCTGCATCTGCGGTACTGCACCGATTTCAAAAAGTAGTTTCTGTACTACTGTAGCGCCCCCTTGCGTTTAGCGCGGGTACTGCGCTTAAAAAATAATAGTTGATTGGGAGAGTTACTTTGCTCTCAATCGCAATTGTTGAGTTACCGGCCTGTCTTATTCTGGGAAGGTCCACTGGCTCGGACTGCATTCTGGGGATGTAAGTTCATCCTTGGCCGGCAGTGGGAGCTAGAGGGATTCCTGGCAGATTGAGTCTTCCCCAGCAGCCCTCTCTGGGCATGCTGGGGAGGGGTATATCTGGAAGAGAGGTCAGGTGTTCGGGGTTCTTTTGGCATTCCGGGGTCCCGGAGTCGGGGTGCGGCATCCACCTTTAGGGTGTGCGCACCCAGGGCCCCCGCCGGTGTGGCCCATCTGGCCAATATCTGGACCCTGCTGAGTCTCGTCGGAGACAAATCTGAAGGGGACCCCAGTAGATGGCTGGGCTCCTGAATGTCGTCGGGAGAATCCGGTACTAGAGCCACAGACAGGTACGCTTTGCTGTCGCATGGTGCCGGACGCACAGGAAATAGCTAGGAGGATTTGCTTCGTTTGGGTGTCGGCAAATTATTCAGATTACACTGGCCTGTGGCAGAGGCCTAGAGCCGGGTCAGAGAGAGAAAACACCCGTTCCTCCTAGCCTGCGTTGTGATGGTGACGCCTGTGAATTTGCGCTGTCTGCAACTGAGTTGCGCTGTGTGCTTATCCCAGCCTGACATCAAGAATCTCTACCTCTTATTCATCAACCTGTCCTACTTCATCGAGTTGATGTTTGGCTATGTTGGCCTGGAATTAAAGCATGAGAAAATCTTTATTGCCTGTCTGGACATTCAAGTTATTGCAAAGTGTTCTGGTGCATCCCTAGACCAAGCAAGGGTAACTTCAACATGCTGGTCCCATCATCAATCAAGCGGCTGCTTCGGGGGTGAGCGCTACACTACTTTTTGTGATTTCGGCCCACAATTTACATTGACATCTGTGCAGAAACCTGCACAGATGTCTCTATAATCGCGGCCGAAATCGGGACTCCCAGCGGGAGTGAAATGATGCGAGTTGAGCTGAACTCGCGCAGCTTTACTCCCGCAGCCCAGTGTGAACCTGGGCTTACAACCACTTTGAGTTCAGATCATGTATGCATTAAGGATCAAAACGCTGCATATTTTCTACCGATCTGCATGGTGTGTGAATAGGCCTTTAGAATCACCTCCAATTGGTAGCCCTCTTGGGGTAGACAGATGAAATGAAGGTGAACTGCACTATCATTGCTCCCAGAAACCACAGTCCATGGTCATATTAAAATAATACAGTCAATGAAAGAGTCCAAGGAGGAAAAGGAAAATATAACAAAAATAAATAAAAATGCGAGAACCAAAAAGTAAAGTGCCAAAAACACATATACAAACACGGCCTACTATTTTTACCATTAGGAATCCAACCATGAGAAATGCCATTGCAACCAGTGTTGGAGCGCATGTAGACAGGAAGCGGCTGTCAGCGATCAGCAGGATTGAAATACATGACAATTGTTCATGATACACAGCAAGGATAAGTTTACACCTGTGTTGCATTTCTGAGCGCGCATTAACCGAACCTACCTCAGAAGAATAATGGCAGAAAAAAAAAAAAAAAAGACCAAGTGCTCCAATAATTTTTTTTTGGTTTGTTAATAACTTTTTTGTCTGAGTATAGATCTAGGTTTGTCCCAAGCATGTCTGCAACCATTTACATTGACGAATGTACTACCTCTACTGGAAGTGTATTCCAAGCATTAACAACTCTTTCGGTAAAATAAGAAAAGTGGCTCGATTTTAAATAAGCCTAAGCCTAGGTTCACACTGGAGCGATTTGTCATGCGATTTGAGAGATCAAATCGCATGACAAGTCGCAGCCTATTGGCGGCAATGGCAGTGTTCCAATCGGTGCGACACCGATTTTGCGGCGCCGCACCGATTTGCAAAAGTAGTTCCTGCACTACTTTTGCAGATTTCAGGTGCAATTTCTATAGACATCTGTGTATGAAGCCACACAAATGTCTATCAAGTAGCACCTGAAATCGCGCTGACCTTGCTACTTTGAAATCGCGCTACTTCAAGTAAAGTAGCACGATTTCAAAGTAGCATCAGTGTGAACCAGGGCTAAAAAGCAACAACGATGCTGTGTGCTACACTTTATAGTATACAGATCATTAACATTTCCAACCTGCAGTGTTCTGTGTTCAAAAATAATTGCATAGCAGCTCAACGCCTTGCACACACACATTGCTGTTCGTTGCAATGAGGCCCTTATTGCCAGACATCGCATTGCTGTGTAGATCACATGCGATGTCTGTGCGAATTTCAGCCCTACACACTGTATGGCTGAATCTGCAGCGCCTTCGAACCGAACTCGCAAAGGAAACTTTTATTTGGTCCACACCAGAATCGGATCGCATGCACGTTCACAACCATGCAATCCAATTCTGCAAATCGTGCTGCGTTTTGCAAACGGATTGTGGGGTATCGTTAACATACACTCCGCAAACAGGTTTGCGATTTAGATTTGGTGTGAATTCGCACAGCATCTAGTGTGAACCGAGCCTGATATCTGCTTTTCACCTGTGTTTGGAGTTTCAAATAATCAAATTCAGCTACTGTCATGTCAAATCAAAAAAGGAGTAATCTTTCAGATGTGAAAATCTCAGGTCACACAACCCATTCAAGTGCACAGACAGTGTTGTTTTACAGTGTGTGTAATGCGTACATTGTATCAAACAATTTTTTATCTCCAGTTTTTTTTAAATCTTCCCTGTATTAAGATTTTCAACAGTATACAAATGTTATACCTCTAAATTATATTCAAAGCATCAGATGTAAGGAAATCCACTTCCAACAAACAATGCATGTTTCTGCCAGTGTTCTCCAGACCTGCTCTGGGTCTCAGCTGTGATAATTAGTGATGATCAGTTCTCAGCTCCCAGGAAGTCACACTCACTACAATCACCTGCAATGTGCACACAGATGTTGGGCTTATGGTCAATCATTCAGAAGATCTTTACCAACATTCACACAAGGTAAGGTACAAAGTACAAGGAGACCTCTCAGTGATAAACTATTTTCTTGTTCTAACATATTTTATATATTTCTCTGAACAGGTCTTGTTTGTAGCAATGATAATAATTGAAGGAAGAAACGACTACTATTGCTCACAGCAACCAGGCCAGAGGCAGAGAACAGAGGCAATTGTTTCACTAGCAGGATCTAAAGGTACTGACAGATATAAGATGATAATTACCAGATCAGACTGTCTTGGTTTTAGCAGTCAGATAACTCTTTCCTCCTCCATAAACCAGCACATGGAATGTCTTGTAGCTCCTCCCTCTACCATAGACATGAAGATGTAACATTGGCTGAGCAGAGCATACATGTTCATGGGCCAGGGAAGTGACAGGCAACAGGTTGGTTGGATGGATAGATATTGTGTCATGTGATGGATCATCCTCTTGCATACATTTCTAATATTTTTACACGTCTGTTCAGCAACATTGTACTGACAAAACATAAGTATCCATTTAAAATAAATGTTACAAGGTGTAGTAACCTACTACCACTGATTGCCTGTCACCAGATTCAGTCAGGACTCTAATGTTGGTGATTTTCTGCTCAGGTTTTTACTTTGCTATGGTTTTAAATACAAATTGTTATCAGCAAAGGATGAAAAACATTGTTTTTATGGTGTAGTATTGTATGTTTTGTGTGTGTTGTTTGGTTGTGTGTACATATTTATAAAATGTATGTGTGTGTGTGTATATATATATATATATATATATATATATACAGTACAGACCAAAAGTTTGGACACACCTTCTCATTCCAAGAGTTTTCTTTATTTTCATGACTATGAAAATTGTAGATTCACACTGAAGGCATCAAAACTATGAATTAACACATGTGGAATTATATACATAACAAAAAAGTGTGAAACAACTGAAAATATGTCATATTCTAGGTTCTTCAAAGTAGCCACCTTTTGCAGCAGACACATCTCTAGAACAACTGTTAAGAGGAGACTGTGTGAATCCGGGCTAAAGAACACAAGGAATGGACATTAGACCAGTGGAAATCTGTGCTTTGGTCTGATGAGTCCAAATTTGAGATCTTTGGTTCCAACCACCGTGTCTTTGTGCGACGCAGAAAAGGTGAACGGATGGACTCTGATGGACATGCCTAGTTCCCACCGTGAAGCATGAAGGAGGAGGTGTGATGGTGTGGGGGTGCTTTGCTGGTGACACTGTTGGGGATTTATTCGAAATTGAAGGCATACTGAACCAGCATGGGAACTCCTTCAAGACTGTTGGAAGACCATTTCAGGTGACTACCTCTTGAAGCTCATCAAGAGAATGCCAAGAGTGTGCAAAGCAAAAGGTGGCTACTTTGAAGAACCTAGAAATATGAAATATTTTCAGTTGTTTCACACTTTTTTGTTATGTATATAATTCCACATGTGTTAATTCATAGTTTTGATGCCTTCAGTGTGAATCTACAATTTTCATAGTCATGAAAATAAAGAAAACTCTTTGAATGAGAAGGTGTGTCCAAACTTTTGGTGTGTGTGTGTGTATATGTATATATATATATATATATATATATATATATATATATATATATATATATATATATATATATATATATATATAATGTTTACATTTGTGTTTTTTTTAGTTTGTTTACACTTGCTGGGGTGCTCCCTAAATGTGCCCTTTAAACTACAAAGGCAGCTGAACTGGAGTGTACACAGAAAAAAAAAGGATACCCCCGTAACGTTTAGTGGGAAATACCACTGCCAAACATAACCCATTTAAGTGAATAGGGCCGCCATGCAAGTTCCCTGTAACCCCAGTTAGGATGCAGTGGTGCAGGGTTTATATGGTTGAAAAAGGTAGTAGGGGAGTAACATATAACCTCTTGCCTGCCCATCAAATGCCTTTTTATGATTTAGGGCTTGTTTACACATGTTGATTGTCTCTGAAAAGCAATTTGCAGTGGATCGCTTTTTAACCACTTGACCACTGGGCACTTAAACCCCCTTCCTAACCAGACCAATTTTCAGCTTTCGGTGCTCTCACAATTTGAATGACAATTACTCAGTCATACAACATTGTACCTATTTGAAATTTTTGTCCTTTTTTTCACACAAATAGAGCTTTCTTTTGGTGGTATTTGATCACTTCTGGGTTTTTTATTTTTTGCGCTATAAAAGAAAAACGACTGAAAATTCTGTAAAAAAAAATAAATCAAAAAATCTTGTTTCTGTCATATTAGCGGGTTATTTCTTACACACAGCATACGCATACCACAAATTACACCCCAAAACACATTCTGCTATTCCTCCTGAGTATGGCGATACCACATGTGTGAGACTTTTACACAGCGTGGCCACATACAGAGGCCCAACATGCAGGGAGCACCATCAGGCATTCTGGAACACCCAGACCAATTCTGCCATTTCTCTCCTACATGGAAAAATCATCATTTATCTGCTATAAAATTACATAGAACCCCAAAACATTATATATGTTTTTTTAGCAAAGACCCTAGAGAATACAATGGCGGTGGTTACAACTTTTTATCTCGCATGGTATTTTCGTAGAATTTTTTTGAACGCGTGTTTTTAAAAAAAAACTTTTGTGCTAAAAAAAAACAAAAAAACAGTAAAGTTAGCCCAATTTTTTTTCATAATGTGAAAGATGACGTTACGCCAAGTAAATGGATACCCAACATGTCACCCTTCGACGCTTTAATTACTTTTATTGGTTACATGTTTTTAGTTACGGAGAAGGTCTAGGGCCAAAATGATTGCTCTCGCTCTAACGTTCGCATAGATACCTCACATGTGTAGCTTGAACACCGTTTTCATATGTGGGCGGGACTTACGTATGCGTTCGCTTCTGCATGCGAGCGCACGGGGACAGGGGTGCTTTAAAAAAATGGGTATTGCAGAGTATTTGTTTATTGCAGAGTATTTGGGTATTGCAGAGTATCGCGCAGGGTATTGGGGTATTGCAGAGTATCGTGCAGTGTATTGGGGAACTGCAGGGTATTGGGGTACTGCAGGGTATTTGGGTACTGCAGGGTATCGCGCAGGGTATTGGGGTATTGCAGGGTATTGCACAGTATTGGGGTACTGCAGGGTATTGGGGTACTGCAGAGTATTGGGGTATTGCAGAGTATTGGGGTACTGTAGGGTACTGGGGTATTGCAGGGTATTGGGGGATTGCAGAGTATTGGGGGATTGCAGAGTATTGGGGGATTGCAGAGTATTGGGGGATTGCAGGGTACTGGGGATTGCAGAGCTGGGATGGATGGAGGGATGTCTGGATCTGTGACTGCATTTGTCACAGATCCAGCCACAGCACAGCTGCTGACACCCCGCTCCCCCCCCCCTCTCCTCGCACACTGTACCGAACGGTACAGAGAGGAGACGCAGGAGAGGGAGGAACCGGCGTCATCAAATGACGCCGGTTTGTTTACAAGTGATCGCGCCGTCATTTGGTAAACGCCCGCTATCACGTGGTAAACTGCCACTATCAGCGGCAATTTACCGTGATCCGTGATGCAAGGACACTTCTGCGAGCGCGTCCCAGGGGACGCGCAATTGTGGAAGTGAAGGACGACGTCCCAGGGACGTCGTCCCAAAATAACTCTGCCGTGCTGTAGCAGTATTTTTGCTATAGCGCGGTCGGAAAGAGGTTAAAGGCATTTGACAGCTTGTAGGCAATATGTCGCCTCCAGTGTTGGTCATTAAAAGCCCAGAGCACCACACAACTGCCTGCATTGCATGGTTAGCAGTTGTAACTTCCAGGACCATGTAACCATTTCATGGTTAGCGGTTGCCACACAGTCCCATGCACTTGAATGGGTTGTGTTTGGCAGCTGGCAGTGCAGTTGTAGATGTGTACTGACTTGGCTGATGGCCATGTTATTTGCTCCTGAGTAGTCAGAGGGGGTGGTAGTAATGCCTATTTTTGCTGCCCTCTGACTCCCTGTGTAAACAGGATCTTAGTTTGTCTGGGGGGGGGGGGGGGGGCGGGGTTGTACACATCTTAGACCCCATAGACACTATTAGATTTTCTGCAGATTTTTGTTTTCAGATTTACCAAAACCATATAATATGAGGTCAAACCTTAAGAGTTTCAAAATGTATACAATCAGGCAGGCCCTTGCACTATATTGTTTGGTAAATCTGAAGACTAAAATCTTCAGAAAATCTAATCGTGTGTATGGGGTAGTTGTATGATACAAATGTCAACAATCGCAAAAAGAGACACAATTGTTTGATATGTTTTGTAGGAAACCTGGATGTTTTATAGCAGCAATACACAGATGGAGATGTTCTAGTGCAGTGGTCTTTAACCACTTGAGATCCGCCCCACGATCTCATATTTAAGAGGACCTGTCATGCTTTTTTTTCTATTACAAGGGATGTTTACATTCCTTGTAATAGGAATAAAAGTGATAATTTTTTATTTATTTTTTCAGTGTTAAAAATTATAAAATAAATAAAAATAAAAACAAAAAAAATTTTTTTTTTAAATGCCCCGTCCCGACGAGCTCGCGCACAGAAGCAAACGCATACGCGAGTAGCGCCCGCATATGAAAACGGTGTTCAAACCACACAAGTGAGGTATCGCCGCGATCGCAATAATTCTAGCCCTAGACCTCCTCTGTATCTCAAAAAAGGCAACCTGTAGAATTTTTTTAACATCGCCTATCGAGATTTTTAAGGGTAAAAGTTTGATGCCACGAGCGGGCGCAATTTTTAAGCGTGACATGTTGGGTATCATTTTACTCGGCGTAACATTATCTTTCACAATATATAAAAAAATTGGGCCCAATTTATTGTTGTCTTTTTTAATTCAAGAAAGTGAATTTTTTCCAAAAAAAAGTGCGCTTGTAAGACCGCCGCGCAAATACGGTGTGAGAAAAAGTATTCTCTAGGGTGTTAGAAAAAAATATATATATAATGTTTGGGGGTTTTAAATAATTTTCTAGCAAAAAAAACTGTTTTAGTCTCGTAAGCACCGAATCTGAAAAACAGGCTCGGGGCTCAAGTGGTTAAATTGTGGCCCTTGGGTAAATATTCCATCCGCTGACACCAACAATGGGGAAATATTACTCCCACTGACACCAAATGATGGGGCGCAATTCCTTCCATTGACACCAATTATAGTTCACTATTCCACCCACTGACACCATAGAAAGGGCACAATTCCTCCCACTGACACCAACGATGGAGCAAAATTATTTTTCAAATCAATGTGTATGCTCTGTAACCCTGTCACAGATCCAGCCCACAGTTCTGCTGCTGCCTCCGCTCTCCCCCCCTCTCCTCTCACACTGTACCGATCGGTACAGTGAGGGGAGGGATGAACCATGTCATGATGCCGGTTTGTTTACAAGTGATCGCTAGGGTTGCCACCTCATCCCTTTAAAACCGAACACATAATAATTACACAGGCTCTGTGGCTGACTAAGGTGGTAATTAAACTCAATTGGTGCTTTACCTGCATTAAATTAGCCACAGAACCTGTGTAATTCATAAGTGTTCGGTTTTAAAGGGATGAGGTGGCAACCCTAGTGATCGCTCCGTCATTGGATGGAGCGATTGCGTGGTAAACCACCGCTAACAGTGGCGATTTTCCGTGATGCGCCGGGACTTCTAGACCCGGTGGTCATGAATGATCCCTGGAGCGCCCCCCAGGGGGTGTGAAAGAGTAGGATTCTGGGAATAACCGACCGCGCTGTAGACTTTGTCTATAGCGCGGTCGACAAGAGGTTAAATCTGACAGGCGATTTTCAGCCAGCCTCTTAGTGCATTCTTCGATGAAGTTTCCAGGCCTTCTCCCAAGATACCAGCCTTCCGCATGGTCCTCTCCAGGATAGGTCCTCCCCTGGCCTCCTCCATCTAGCGGCCTCCTCCCTCCAGGACAGACAGCACAGGATCACTTTGAAAACATAGGCCCAGTCTGACCACTGAGCCTACTTAGACAGATCACAACCCTGGACCAACTTGGTCCTGGAGTCAGGATTTCAGGAACACACACCCCTGGCCAGTTGGGCCACGAGGTGGTGGGATGACAGACCGACGACCCCGGTCTGATGGTGTCTGTCCCTTAAGTACCCCTCCCCAGCATGCACAGCGGGACGACCACTCCCACTGCTCTACTGCCGAGGGGGACACCTAATACACACTGACTCTGCTGCTGCCACCCTTGGCCTGGGATGTTAATAACACCCCCTCAGGCGAACAATGGTGGTTACTCCCAGCACAGCCATGGCTGGAAAAGAGGCTGAATTTGGCCAAAATCACACATGTCTGAGTCAACTAACACTCGGACCACTTTTAAATTTAAAGCAGCGCCTGCCCGACACCAGCAGTCCACTACATATGATTTTGGTCAATGTGAAGACAAAATTCTGAAGGAAATCCAATAGTGTGTATAGGGCCTAAGGCACTAGTCTTCCCACTGACACCAAAAAGAAGGCATTGTTTACTCCCACTGTCTGCCAGGACATTTTCCACTCCCCCTGGCCCTAGTCCAGCCCCCCTAAAGTCTGAAGGAGACTAAATTGACTGTTTAAAGAGTTTGGAGACCTCTGTTCTAGTAATTGTATATGTTTATTCCATGATAGTGTCAGTGATCTTTTGTTTGAATTTGGGATCTCTTACAGGTCCAATCTCCTTTACAGAAGTTGTACTATTCCTGGCTATAAAGACTGGGTACCATGTGATATTTAATGCTTCTTTGTTAAAATTCTGTAGATTTGACATTTATGGTAATTTTAGTATCTCTCCAGAGCCTAGTATGTACTACTGTGAGTCATTTTATGTGCATTGCTGCAGACAACATTTTAAAGGATTGGATGTAGTAGAGTCTCCTGGGTGGCAGTGTGGATGGGGGGGGGTCATAGGTTTTAGGGGAGTATTATTATCACTGTGGTATATTTAAATTTGTATAACAAATTGGTAGCGTATTTTTTTCCCTGTAAAGTGCTCATAAAAGCCACCTTTTAAACGCGCTATATAAAATAAAGTTTATTGTTGGAGTATTTTATTTTGAATTGTGTGGTTGTGTGCGGCAGTGTTTCTTTTCTTGACCGTTGGCTTTGGCTGTACTGATGATTCTGACCTTATTTTTTTATAGTTTTTGAGTTCCCACTAATATTCTACCTTTCATGATATAAATGTGTTTTTTCATAGGTAGGGGAGGTGTGTCTGTGAATGTTGGCTGTATACCTCCCCAAGATGAATAGACCTTCATGCACACTGTTGCAAGAAGATTTACAGAATGAATGAAGCATACATAGCCAGCATAGGGAGCTACAGGTGCAGCGTACAGCCTCATATTGCAATCAAATGCTGTATCCTGCTATGCAAGGGTTTATGCACATGTCTGGGTAAAGTGGTGCATGTACACCAGCATACCGTACATCCCTGAATGCAGAAAGTGCATCCAGAGCTATGTGCCAATGCGTATGCACACGTTTATGCAAGAATCAGTGTAAATGCTTGTATTGTAGACATACAGACATTCATTGCAAATATGAGCACCTGTGACTCCCATACCTTGGCTATTTACACTATATGCCACAAGTAGGGATGAGTCGAACACCCCCGGGTTCGGTTCGCACCAGAACGTTCGAACAGACCGCGGGTTCCCATGAATATTTCGAACCCCATTGAAGTCTATGGGACCCGAACGTTCGAATTCAAAAACGATAATTTTAAAGACCAAAATTCAATTAAATGTTGGAAAACGTCATTCAGAACCCGGGTCTTGCCCCAGGGAACATGTATCAATGGATTTTTTTTTTTAAAACAGACGTTTTTTCCGGAGCAGCCATTTTAATGATGCTTAAAGTGAAGAAAAAAAAATCCTATAAATATCACACCTGCTGGGTGTCTATAGTAGTGGCACGTGTTTAGAAATGTCCCTGCACAACATGAGAGGACTATAAAAAAAAAAAGTAATTAATGCTACTTGCTCACTGCAACCCCTTCCAATAACTCCAATTGGAGCGCAACAAGGAGCCACGTGCAAAGTATTGCATCAAAAATTATTAGGCGCCCCTGTTAAACAGGGGCTGAAAAATTGTGCCTTAGGCACTGGTGGCGGAGCCCAGAAACACAACATTTCTTACTAGCTATCAGCAAGAAAAGTGAGGAGGAGAAGGATATTCCATCAGCAGCATAAGAGGACAGTCACTCAGCATCAGCAGTCTAAAAGGGATCCGACTTTTCAACAAAAAGATATTATTCATTAATATCAGCATCAGGTGCTTGGTAGCTGGTGTTGATCCAAGCCTGATTCATTTTGATGAAGGTCAGTCGATCAACAGAGCCGGTGGAGAGGCGCACCCTGTGATCAGTCACAAAGCCTCCAGCAGCACTGAATGTCCGTTCTGCAAGAACACTGGATGCAGGGCAAGCCAGTAGCTCAATTGCGTACTGGGAAAGCTCTGGCCAGTGATCCATCCTCAAGACCCAGTAAGTCAGAGGATTTTCGGTGGGGAAGGTGTCCAAGTCGGATCTTGCTCCTAGGTATTCCCGGACCATGTAAACCAGACGCTGGCGATGGTTGCTGGAACCGGTCAGACCTTGGGGCTGCGGACTAAAAAACTGGCTGAACGCATCGGTCAGACGACCACCTTCTGTAACTCAAGAACCCTCAGCAAGACGTTGTCCAGAGCCAGGTTTTGGTAATCCCCCCGGTTCTGGGAACGCATTGTACAGACCCTTCTGCAAGGCCTCCCGCAGAAGTTTCATCTTCTGCTCCCTCTGCGATGGCAACATAAGGTCCGCAACCTTACTCTTGTAATGTGGATCAAGGAGAGTCGCCAGCCAATAAAGATCCCTCCCTCTCTCGCACGTACACGAGGGTCCTTACGCAGGCTTTGCAAGATCAGGGAGGCCATGCAGCGTAGGTTTGCAGAGGCATTCGGGGCACAGTCCTCTGGGTCACTGAGGACGACAGGATCCACAGGCACTTCATCCCAGCCACGTAAAAGTCCACGTGCTCCTTGGGATTGTAAATGATCCCTTGAAGACTGCTGCTGCTAGGCTCCAAATCCATGCTGCTGATACAATCCTCCTCCTCCTCCTCCTCCTCCTCCTCCTCCTCCTCCTCTTCCTGTGTGCTAGGTGGGCAAGCAGGATCACTGTCTGGGTAAAGGGGGCCTTGAGAGGTAAGGAAGTCCTCCTCTTCCTCCCTCTGTTCTGCCTCAAGGGCCCTGTCCATTATTCCACATATCGTGTGCTCCAACATGTGAATAAGAGGGACAGTCTCACTGATGCATGCACTGTCACTGCTCACCATCCTCGTGGCCTCCTCAAATGGTGACAGGACAGGGCATGCATCCCTGATCAAGGCCCACTGGCGTGGTGAAAAAAAACCTAGCTCCCCTGACCCAGTTCTGCTGCCATATTGGCACAGGTACTCATTGATGGCCCGTTGCTGCGTGTGCAGCCACTGCAGTATGGCCAACGTTGAGTTCCATCTGGTGGGCATGTCACAAATTAGGCGGTTCTTGGGCAGGTTGTATTCCCTTTGGAGGTCAGTCAGCCGAGCAGTGGCATTATATGACCTCCGAAAATGCACACAGACTTTCCTGGCCTGCTTCAGGACATCCTGCAAGCCCGGGTACCTGCCCAAGAACCGCTGCACCACCAAATTGAGGACATGCGCAAAACAGGGCACATGGGTGAGTTTTCCCTGTCGCAGGGTAGAGAGGAGGTTGGTGCCATTATCGCTGACCACCATTCCAGGCTTCAGCTGGCGTGGCGTCAACCACCTCTCAGCCTGACCCTGCAGAGCTGACAAAACCTCTTCCCCAGTGTGGCTCCTGTCTCCCAAGCACACCAGCTCTAGCACTGCATGGTATCTCTTGGCCTGCATTCCTGCGTATCCCCTCGTACGCCTACAGAGCACGGCTGGTTCGGAGAAAACATCACCACAGGAAGAGGCCACAGAGGAAGAAGAAGAGGAGGGGGTGGAGGAGAGAGGTGTGTCACAAGCAGTAGTAGTGTTTTGGAGGCGTGGTGGCGGAACAACCTCCAAAACTACTGGACCTTGCCCTGCGTCCTTCCCAGCTGCCAGCAGAGTCACCCAATGCGCCGTAAAAGACAGGTAATGTCCCTGTCCATGCCTGCTGGACCATGAGTCAGCGGTAATATGCACCTTACCACTGACCGCCCTGTCCAGCGAGGCATGGACATTGCCTTCCACATGCCAGTAGAGAGCCGGAATAGCCTTCAGTGAGAAAAAGTGGCGTTTTGGTACTTGCCACTGAGGTACTGCACATTGCACAAACTCACGGAAGGGGGCAGAATCTACCAA
Organism: Rana kukunoris; assembly: GCA_029574335.1. Taxonomy (NCBI): domain Eukaryota; kingdom Metazoa; phylum Chordata; class Amphibia; order Anura; family Ranidae; genus Rana; species Rana kukunoris. The sequence continues at coordinate 131,893,187 of CM056058.1, forward strand.
CTGAAAAGGTAGCAGTTGAAGTGCTAGCAATTTCGCTAAGCTAGCATTTAACTGCTGGGCATGTGGATGGCTGGGATTGTACTTCTTTCGGCGCTGCAGCAGCTGGGGCAGGGAAATTTGCCTAGTACTCAGTAGATTGACCGCTACTACTAGCTTGTGACACACCTATTTCTACACCTTCACTGCAGGCTTCAGAGAGGACTGGGGGTCTACTGGGGTTGCAGGTCCCAGAAGGGCAAGGGGGGTACGCTTTTGTCTTTGGTGTGGGTCTTTTTGGTGTGCTTGCCAACGAGCTGCATGGCAGGTCGACATATGTCTGGACAAGCATGTGGTACCCAGGCGGTTGATGTTTTGGCCACGCGAGATACGCTTGCGACATAAGTTGCAAATAGCAAAGGTGCGATCTCATGTTTCAAAAAGGACACACAAAGAACTTTTGTTTCAAAAAAGGCCCACACCAAAGAACTTTTGCTGTACCGGTCAGACACAGCAGCGCCATGCACAAGCACCGTAGATGTGCGCTGTAATGCAGTGGGTGTGACCTTAAGCTGACCCCTGGAGAGCATCCTGCCTCTCTGGAGATGTGCCTGTGCCTCCTCCTCCCTCCTCCTCTCTCCTCCTCTCTCCTCCTCTCTCCTCCTCTCTCTCTCCTATCAGGCACCCAGGTAGAGTCAGTGACCTCATCATCCCCTCCCTCCTCATCACTGTCAACAACCTGGCAGTATGCTCCAGCTGGGGGAACATCATCACTGACAAATTGCTGTCCCTCTCGGCCACCCCCTCTCCCTGGGCTCACATCAATGCCTTCCTCTATCAGTGTTCCGTCATCGGAGTCTTCAAAACTCCGCACATCTTCCTGCAGCATGTACCCAACACTGTGTTGAAACAGTTCGGGGGACTCCTCAGGAGGACATGATGGTACTAGGGAAGTATTGTGTGAAGCCATTGTGCAGAGGGAAGAGCCTAACGGAGGGAAGAAGCCTAACTTCATTGCGCAGGCGTCGTATAGAGTCGGCTCTATACGGCGCCTGCACAGCGACATTCGGCTTCTTTCGGAAAGTCGTGACGCGCAGTATGTGCCGGTCGGAAGAACGTCAATCAACTAGGAACGCCCAGTCGCGCAAGAATCATACCCGGAAGCCGAGGGATGAAACGGCGCTAACGAGGTATGTACGAAAAAAAAAAAAAACAGCATACCCGCAGTCTAATCAGTAGTCTCAATTTATTGTTAGAATTTTTTTTTAGGGTGAACCTCCACTTTAATAGTGATAATGAACATCTTCTATGCTGGAAGAGCCTCTTATAGTATTAATAATGGCAGGAGATCTTTCCGTATATGAGGAATAATAGGCTCACAGAAGTACAATACAAATAATATTAATATGAATAATTCTACAAGGGGCTCTTCAGTATATGAAATATAATAGTGGTGATAATATTATCGCTATTATACTTCATATACTGGCACTGGAAGAGTATATTGTTTTTATTAGTAGTAGTCCTTGACATCAGGATAATACAGAATAATCCATACAATGGCGACATAAATGGGACCTCTGCTCATTTTTCTAAGAGAGATATTTGTTATTAGTGCGTGCCTCATCATATTCTTATTTGGAGGGACTGTTCCTCTTTTGGGAAAATATCCCACTGTCCCTCCCTTTTTTTTTTTTTTTTGGAGTGATGTGTAGACCACAATACTTTAAAGTGGAACTATACACGCCTTCAATCCAGAGATGTGCCATTCCTGCTGACTTGTTTGGGTGGCCGGCAATCAAGACCCGGTGCCACGTACCTGGGTGAAGTCTGAAATGACGAGGTTGGCCTCTCTTGAATCTCCGGCCCTGTTCCCGCTGAGAGTGGAGACAGGGGAAACCAAGGGCCAGGGGAGACACGAGTGCCTGCAGATGTCACTCGGGAAGCCCGCAGCCGGAGATGCAAATCTTGCAAGGCAGGAAGTCACAATAGTTTGCAGGGACAAAGTCGCAGCAGGGTGCAGGGTCCAAGTCGCAGCAGGTTGCAGGGACGAAGTCGCAGGTACCCGGGAAGTAGAGCGGAGCAAAACAGGAGACAGGATCGTGGTCGCATGGAAAGCCGGGTTCAGCAACGAGCGGGCAGCGAGGTACCAAGTCATCAGGCAGGAAACAGGGTCACGTGGAAAGCCGAGATCAGGAACCAGGAGTCAGGGGTGAAGCGAGTCCGAGAGCAAGGTCTAGGGAGCCGAGGATCAGTAACCGGAATCAGGAGCATGGGAACAGGCACAGGACACAGGAACCGGAACCGCTGAGATCCGCCAGCACTCGGCTGGTGTCAGTGCAACCTTTAAATAGGCTGTCTGGCGCCAACGGACGCGGGCGCGCACTCCCGCGCATGTGCACGCACCCGCAAATTCACACGTGCGCGCACCCGCGAATTCACACGCGCGCGCACCCACGAATTCATGCGCGCGCGCTCCCGCGAATTTGCGGGGACAACTCTATTGGATCCCTTACACCCGGAAGCAGGCTGCCCAAACAAGTCAGATGCTGTCATTGGCCAGGCCAAGCTGACTTCACTCCTACACATGTGCAGCAGTCCCATCGGCTTCACCATTGCTGATATTGTGCAGTGAGCTGCACGTGCACAGGGTGGGCGGACAGGCAGGTAAGTAACTTTAATGCAGAAGAGACAAAGGAAAACATGTCTCTTCTGCATTAAAAATCGTGCCTGTCCACCAATTTTCATATCTCGGTATATAGTTCTACTTGTACACTACACTACACTAAGTCTACACTAACGTTTTCATCCAAACTACTAAGCTACTACATACCCTATTTTTAAAAGCCATTTTTTTTTTTAGTGATTTTAGTTGAATTTTTTTTAAGACAGTTAGAGGGTTAGATAGTATAACATCGTGACAATCAATTGTAATACAATGCAAAATAAAATCCGAGAAGGCCTGTAACATCACTTGGCCTACACAACTAAAACCTCAGGCTGCCCCAAAACGAAAACATAAAATCGATCAAAAATGAAATCGAATAATTGAAACAACCTGAGAGGAGAGTGTACCACCCCCTGAGAACAATTATGGGGAAGCTATGGGATCTCCCCTCCCTCCCCAAAGGGAGAGAGGGGGGGAAACATCCTGTGTGGCACCACTAAAAGTTTAGCGCCAACTATCCCATGCTCCATGAGAACTGGACATTCTGGAGGTATTATCATACTGTATATGCAATCCCTCTAGCATTTATTACATCACAAATTATAGTCTTTCTCTGTTTTCTCTTTCTCTTTTTTCTCTTTTTTTTTTTTTTCTCTTTTTTTTTTTCTCTTTCTCTTTTTTTTCTCTTTTTTTTTTCTCTTTTTTTTTTTTTTCTCTCCGAATCTAGCGTGTTTATCTAACAGGATCACCGATAGGCATAATCCAGGAGAGCTTAGATTTTACTAGATGAAATGGTATTTGTGGGTGTTCTCCATGACCTAGCAATCGCTATCCTGGCTGCTGTAAAGATAAAGGCTATGGGCCAGATTCAGGAACAGTTAGGCTGGCGGATCCAGTGATCCGCCAGCCTAACTGTGACTTTGAGCCGGCGTTTCTGTTTTCTGTAACCAGAAAACAAGAAACGCCGGGTTGAAGCTCCGATGCGAGCAGCGTAACTGAGTTTCCGGACGGGATACGCGGCATAGTTATACCTACATGGGGTTGGAATATCCTATGTTAGGTATAGGCGTCGTCATCGCGTCGGAAAAAAAAAAAAAAACGTCGCTTGCGTAAAACGGTCATGAATGGGAATGTGACGTCATTGACGTTCATTCACAGATTTTGGAGCATGCGCACGGGGATGTTTTGACACTCGACGCATGCGCAGTACGTTGGCGGCGGGATCGCGCTTAGTTAGCATACTACACGCCCCGTACCCGCCCAATTTGAATTCCGCCGGCTCATTTGCGATGCGCTGCCGCAACTTTAGGAGCAAGTGCTTCGTGAATGACAGCACTTGCTCCTAAAATTTCTGCAGCGCAACGCAAATGAGAAGCGTTACTCCAGAGCAAAGATGCTCTGGACTACCTGAATCTGGCCCTATGAGTTTCCCTGCCTGTCTTGGAGTTCCATCCACTGGACGTTTCAGGAGAGCTTGCTCTGGAGCTTTACGTAAGTTCACCTGAGTAAGTGAATAAATGAAATTATAAATACGGATCCAAAAGCGTTTCACCTTGGGGCAAGACCACCATACATGTAGTACAGTACCTTCCATCCCACCTCTGCCGGGTTAGCCCCCCCCCCCATATAAAAAGTTGACTTTTTTTTATGCAGTTTGTTAAATCTTTGTTAGATTAGGTTAGATCAATCATTGTTTGCGTTGGATCTCACACAGAAGAAGCAATATTAACAGTTATTTGCTTGGGGGCTAACCCGTCATCAGCCCCCCCTTATCAAATTTTCTGGCCAAAAATCATTTAGGCTAATAGATATTCGTTAGATATGGTTATATCAAGTGGTTTTAACGTTAGATCTCACATAATTTCCGAGATATTCCTCATAAAAATAGAGATTTTAGGTGGTACATATGGGCGGGTTGGCCCCCCCCCTTATCAAATTTTCTGGTTGGCCCCCCCCCTTATCAAATTTTCTGGCTAAAAATCATTCAGGCCAGTAGATATTTGTTAGATCCGGTAAGATCAGGTGGTTTTAACGTTCGATCTCACATCATTTCAGAGATATTCCATATATAAATACAGATATTGGGTGTACATATGGACAGGTTGGGCCCCCCCCCCCCTTATCAAATTTTCTGGCCTAAATACATTTAGGCTAATAGATATTCGTTAGATCCGGTAAGAACAAGTGGTTTTAATGTTAGATCTCACATAATTTCAGAGATATTCCACATACAAATAGGGTTATTAGGTGGTACAGAAGGTACATCCATCTACAAATGTCTCTGGAGGATCTCTGGAACCGTGTTTGGATGGTTCTCTAGCGAATGCCTGTAGTCTCTCCCCACACCTCTGTTCATCTTCCTGCCTCATGGTGATCTCTCCTCAGACCAACAAGCTTAAGTCTTTAGCTAGCACCCCTTCTTGCAAAGCAAAAGTAGTAGCTCCGCCCCCTGTAGAAATCAATGGTGCTATTTTGTGTTAAGACTTCAAGTCCCGTGGTCCTCTGCTGCTGCTTGATTGGCTCCCTCACCCTGCCAATAGGGACACAGAGAAGAGAGCATAGTGGGCGGGATGCCGGTGAATGAGCGTCGCTCGTCACTCAAGGAAGAGGAGAGGGAGGGGGAGAAATCCCCCACAGGGACTGACAGGTGTGATCTCCCTCAGTGAGTGCCTGTGTCAGGGTCTATTCAGTCCGACGGTTGCTGGCGGGAGGTGCGGGACCATTGGTGACAGAGCAGCCCCCACTACACACTCCCCCACCAAAGAACCTTTGGTCCACCAAAGGAGTGTAACAAATCTATGACGTATTACATGCCTTTGATATACACACGGAAAAAAAAAAAGTTTAGTGTGCACAGGAAACCATAAAATTTGCATCTGCATATAACCCTGGCAAAGGAAAATCCCACCAATTACTATAGGAGGGGAGGTTGTCCTGCCTCGCTGTTTTCATCTTCACCAAGGGGTACAGACTGAGATCTAGTCACTGGCTGCTTTGACAGAGGCAACAGATGATTGCAATGCCAAGTCTTCAGCGGGCCTGTGCTTTCCTCTGGCCGGCTTTGATATACTGGGAATCCTGGCAGATGCTTGCAAATGACATAGGGCTGTGACTTCCAGTGGTCAGCCAACTTGTGCTTTCCATGGACACCCAGGTTTCTCCACGAAGATCTTGGCCACGGCCGATGCTTGTTGGTCCCTCGTGGAAAACGCCACGACATACCGAGTGTAATGGTCAGTCACTACCAGGATATTTCTCTGCCCGCTAAGTTCAGGCTCCAAGAATAGAATGTCAATGCACACAAAGCTCCATGGGTCCCTGACTGAAGATGGCTCATTGGGGCAGCTCGGTGAGGCAAAGTCTTCCTTTGGATAAATCTGAAACAGGAGTGGCAATAGTCCTCAACTTCAGCCCGCATGCTGAGCCAGTAGAACCGGTCCCTCACCAGGTGAAAAGTCCTCTTGGGCCTTAGGTGACCATAGTTGTCGGGTAGGGCAGTTAATACTGTCTCCCTATGTTTTTCAGGTCGGAATAGCTGCAATTTTTCTTCAGAATCATCAGAGGGGCCCCTTTGGTAGACCAACCCTTGGTGCACCAGAAACCGTTCCCACTCTCTGTGTAGCAGACGGGTTTCCTTTGGGGAGTCGGTGAAGAGCAAGTCAGGGCGTTGGCTCTCCAAGGCCTTCAATGCCAAGCTACAGGGACTGTCCTCCAACTGGTCCCTCCGCAGGTCTTTGACCGCTTCGAGCAGACCTTTATCTCTGACATTGCAATAACATCTGGGGACACCAGCGGCTGACACTTCGTCTTCGGCCTTGGATCCTCCTCCAGCTTGATGTTCTGCTCCTTGACATAAGGCTCGTACCACTTCAGGTGTCAGATTGGCCTATTCTTCTGGAGGGTCTCTGGAACAATGGGACCTTCTTGACAAAGCATCCGCGTCTTTTTTAAGGCTGAAAATAAACCCTGATAAAGTAGCCAATCATTTGTGACCCGTGGTGTCCAACTTGGTGCTAGTGATGATGATTGTTGTCGGAATTGATCACAAACCCCGCTCCGTACAGGTAATCCCTCAGTTTATCCACCACCGCCCACTTCAAGGCCAGGAACTCAAGTTTGTGCATGGGGTAGTTCTTCTCGTTCCGACTCATGTAGGTAACGGGCCGTAGATGGCCATCATGCTCTTGACATAGCACCCCACCTAACCTCGACTGGCGTCAACAGGGCCGTCTTTAATATGGTTTGGACCCTGGGAAAACATTTTTTCCCTAGTTCGTCTTTCAGGACAGCACCTTAGAGAGATCCCGGCTCCTCCCCTTCTATGAAACACCGCCTTCTTCAGATCTTTAAAGCCTCATCCTCCCACTGGCCCTTCAGTTATGGTGTTTCCTCCGGTGGGGAGACATCGCTGGGGAACCAGGGCTGTTAGCCAGAGAGGCTAAGGCAGTGTTTTTCTAGAAGGGCAGGATCCGGGAGTGTCCGGTATTGTGCTCCTTGTTTCTTTTCAGAATTGAAATTGGCGCCAGGTTAGAACGAGGGCGTTCGCATACCTGTGATAGCGCCGTGCCTCTCAGCGTTTTTTGGGGAAAAGTATCAGCTGGGAGGTCCGCTCTTGCGTGCGCCTAGGGTGGCGCTGTGTGTCATCCTAATTCCCCTTCCATCCCCAGCTTGGAGCTCAGTGGCTGCGCCGGACGACGGGTGACGTCAGTTCCGGCGGAAGGGGGCGGATCGACACACGAGGCCGCGTCTTCCGGTTCCGGACGCGGCCTAGTAAGACGGACACAGCACTTTGGCTGGTACGGTCGCCGGCTCAGCTGTAGAGACAGCGTCGTGCGGGACCAAGGGCCACCTCTTCCGCGTACAGGATGTCGGAGGCAGAGGCCTCTAGAATCGCTCCTGAGGAAAAAGTCGAAAGCCAAACAAAGGTCAGTGGAACCCTGGGGTGGTGTTTCCCTGTCTCACAAACCCCTGTTAAGCTCCACAGTGGTGTTTTTTTCCTGCCTGGTGGTCGGTGGGAGTTGAGTGGGTCCCTGGTGGTGGATGGTCCCGGGGACAACGCACTCTGGGTGATCCCTGTTACCCTTAGCTGGGGGGTTCTGGTTAACACTGCTGCTCTTTTTCTGTGTCTTTCAGAAATACACAAGCAAATCGCTCCATGGCTCTAAGAGAAAGTGCCCTGTCTGCAGGTCCACGTTAGGGGAAACTTGGGACAAGACTCTCTGTAGAGGGTGTATGGATGCGGTAGTGAGAGAGCAGGCAGCAGAACAAGGGGTAGATCTGGCGGCGTCAGTTAAGGAGCTTTCAAGCACCTTTCAGTCGTTTAAAACTCTGTTTGCTAATTTTCAGTTGCCCCAGAGCACCCCTCCCCCAGTACAGAGAGACCGGTAGGGTCGGCAGAGGAAATTGAGGAAGAAGCAGGCAGCGCTCCCTCTGATTCTCAGGGCGAATCAGATGAAGAGGGGATGGACGGGGAGTCCACAAAACCCTCACGTTACAAACTCTCTCTAGAGGAGGTTGAGGAGCTTTTAGGAGCTATCCATACCACCCTAGGGATACAGGAGAAAAGGAAGCCGCTGTCCCTGCACGACCAAATGTACAGAGGCTTAGGGGAACAGAAAAGGAAAGTTTTCCCAGTCCATGACGTTCTGGTCGATGCCATAAAGAGAGAATGGCAGGATCCGGAAAGGAAACCTTTTTTCTCAAAGGCGCTGAAAAGAAGATTTCCTTTTGAGGAGGGAGAAACCTTAGTTTGGAATAAGACGCCTAAACTTGACGCGGCTTTTTCCTCAAGTTTCTAGACGCACAGACCTAGCCTTTGAGGACATGGGGGTACTCTCTGATCCCATGGATAAGAGGATGGATTCCCTGTTAAAGAAAACCTGGGATTCCTCCCAGGGTAATCTTAGGCCAGCAATGGCGGCTACAGTGGTAGCCCACAACTTGGAGTACTGGCTGACTCAGATTAAATCCCATATCGAGGCAGGTACAGCAAAGGAGACAATTCTCTCCTCTTTCCCCATGCTACTGAAGGGGGTAGCTTTCTTGGCAGACGCCTCAGCGGAGTCTATTCATATGTCCGCAAGGTCTGCAGCATTGTGCAACTCAGCCAGAAGGGCCTTGTGGCTCAAAACATGGCAGGGGGACAGTGCGTCCAAGGTAAAACTTTGTGGTATCCCGCTTACGGGGGATTTGTTGTTTGGTCCTGGTCTGGAAGCAGTCCTAGACCGGACCGCCGACAAAAAGAAGGCGTTCCCCGTTAAAAAGAAGTTTGGGGAACAGCCAAAAAAGAGGTTTCGATTTCGTGGGAAATCAGAGACACCCAGGTCAGGTTCCCAGAAGAAAGGTTGGGGACAGAAAGGGGAAGGGTCGAGGGGGAGCAATTTTTCGCCCTCCTGAACCCCCCAAAAAGACCAATTGACTCCAAAACAGTGGGAGGAAGATTGGGGGTCTTCCTTCCACAGTGGGAGATGATTACCTCCAACCAGTACATCTTGGAGATCATCCGAAGGGGTTACAGGCTAGAATTCTCAACACCCCCCCCCCCCTCAGACTGTTAATTACCAACCTTCCGAAGTGTGTGGAAAAGTCTTGTGCCCTCCTCTCCTCACTCCAGGAATTGGAGGAGCAGCAGGTGGTTGTCCAGGTCCCCGACCAGGGAGAGAGGTGGGGGTTTTTACTCCCACATCTTTGTGGTCCGCAAGCCGTCGGGAAAGTTCAGGCTTATCCTCAACCTAAAACCTTTAAATACCTTGGTCAGGTACAAGAGGTTCAGAATGGATTCGATCCATTCTGTAAAAGCCCTTCTCCCGCCAAACTGCTTTATGGCTTCGATCGACCTAAAGGACGCTTACCTACATATCCCCATAGCAGAGGAACATCAGAAGTTCCTGAGGCTAGCACACCGGGGATCAGGTACTGCACCTACAATTCAGAGCCCTTCCTTTCGGCTTGTCATCTTCCCCCCGCATATTCACAAAGGTAATGGCAGAGGTCTTGGCCTTCCTGAGACTCAGGGGAATCCTGATAGTCGCATATCTGGACGACCTTCTATTGTTCACTCCCTCCCCGGAACAATTGAATCAGGACTTGCAGTCAGCCAGAGACATTCTGGAAAGCATGGGTTGGCTCATAAACCCAGAAAAATCCAACCTAATCCCGTCACAGAGGGTGTCCTTCCTAGGATTTGTGTTGGACTCAACAGATCAAAAGGCTTTCCTTCCTCCAGAGAAGGTTCAAAAAGTGGACAAGGCCATGCTGTTTCTGCAGGGCAGCGGCCAGGTCTCTATAAGAAAGGCAATGTCCGCCCTGGGGTTGCTGACCTCCACCCTTCCAGCAGTACAGTGGGCGGGCCTTCATTTCCGTCCCCTTCAACTCCTTATCTTGAACGTATGGGACCACAGCCAGGGGTCATTGGATTCCCTAGTCTCTGTCCCAAGTCAAGTCAAACGGTCCCTCTGGTGGTGGAGAAGGGGGGCAAACTTGTCTCAAGGCCTAGAGTGGGTCCTACCCATATCCATTACGGTCACAACCGACGCCAGCAACACAGGTTGGGGAGCACATTTGGGTTCCCGCTGGGTACAGGGCACCTGGGCGTCAGTGGATACAGCAAAGTCCTCCAATTGGAGGGAATTGAGGGCAGTATCACTGGTCCTTGTCTCCTTCCAAAAGGATCTGCGGGGTCACCACGTTCGAGTTCGAAGAGACAACTCGTCGGCAGTGGCTTACATCAACAGGCAGGGGGGCACAAGGGGCGGCTCCCTCTGGCTGTTGACAGAGGTCATTCTCCAATGGGCCGAGATCAATGTCCTATCCCTGTCGGCCTTGCATCTGAAGGGGGATCAGAACTGCTTAGCAGACTTCCTCAGCAGAACAACGCTGAGGGAGGGCAATTGGTCACTGAGTCAGGAGGTTTTCAGGATGATAGCCCAGAGATGGGGGCCGTCATGCGTAGACCTTTTTGCCTCCAGGCAGAACGCCAAGGCGGACAGGTTATTTTCTCTAAGCAGGTACGATGGAGCTTTAGGGATAGATGCACTAGCTCAGAAATGGGAATTTTTCAGGTGTTATGCCTTCCCCCCTCCGGTTCTGATCCCTGCAGTGTTGAGGAAATTTCAACAAGAGAACACAACCTTAATTCTAATTGCCCCATATTGGCCCAGGAGACCGTGGTTTTCAATCCTAAGGAACTTGGCTGTAGAGCCCCCCTGGCTTCTACCAGCTCGGGACAACCTTCTCACTCAAGGTCCAGTCTGCTGCCCTCACGTGGACAGGTGGAAACTTGCAGCCTGGTTTCTGAGGAGGAGTTGCTGAGGGGAAAAGGGTTTTCAGATCGCTTGGTTGCGACCCTACTAAATTGTAGGAAAAAGGAAACGCAAACCATCTGCCACAAAGTGTGGAGACGATTCAATTCATGGTGCTCTGAAAGCTCCTTCAGTGTACACAGTTCCGTAGCAGTACTAGAGTTCCTACAGGCGGGGGCAGATAAGGAATTGGCTCTCAGCACCTTGAAGGTACAGGTGTTCGCCTTGAGTGTATTTTTAGAGAAAAATCTAGCAGGGGATCCCTGGATAGTAAGATTTTTTAAATGTTTGAGTAGGCAGAGGCCAGTTGGTGTGACCCCTTTTCCCATATGGGATCTTTCCTTAGTTTTGCAGGCCCTTACGGGAGATCCTTTTGAACCATTGCGGTCATGCTCTTTGAGGTTAATCACTCTCAAAACTGCATTTTTGGTAGCGATTACGACGGCACGTCGAGTAAGTGAACTCGAGACCCTCTCAATTAAAACTCCTTTTTTTTCAAGTTTTTCCGGATCGTATTGTTTTTAAGACCGATCCGGCCTTTTTGCCAAAGGTGGCCTCGAGGTTTCACAGAGGCCAGGAAATTATTCTGCCAACATTTTGTTCAAACCCGGTGAGGGAAAAAGAGTTTTTTTTCACAACCTAGATGTAAGGAGGTGCGTCCTTCAATATTTGGAGTGCACCAAACAGTTTAGAAAATCGGATTCCTTTTTTGTTTTATTTTCAGGGGCTAGAAAGGGTTCTAGAGCCTCCAGGCGTACTATAGCGGGCTGGATTAGAGCAGCTATTAGTCAAGCTTATGTGTTAAAGGGGATGGAGCCTCCAGTGGGAATCAGGGCACATTCTACTAGAGCAGTGGCGACTTCACAGGCGGAATGGGCTGGTGCTTCTCCAGAGCAGATCTGCAGAGCAGCGACATGGTCGAGTTTTGCTACCTTCGTAAAGCACTACAGACTAGACCTGCTGCCAGCACAGGACCAAGCCTTTGGTCATAAGGTGCTACAGGCAGTAGTCCCACCCTAAGGTAAGGTACTCGCTTATCCTCTCTAAGGTGCTGTCCTGAAAGACGAACTAGGGAAAAATGGAGTTACTTACTGGTAACGTCCTTTTCCAGGAGTCTTTCAGGACAGCACCGCTACCCACCCAGGGTTTGAAGATTGGAAGACTCATCACATGAGGACGTCAGGTAAGATAAAGTATTCTTGTATAACGTTGTCTTGTGTCTCCCCAGTTGGCCGGAGGTACTCTGTAAGAACTGAAGGGCCAGTGGGAGGATGAGGCTTTAAAGATCTGAAGAAGGCGGTGTTTCCTAGAAGGGGAGGAGCCGGGATCTCTCTAAGGTGCTGTCCTGAAAGACTCCTGGAAAAGGACGTTACCAGTAAGTAACTCCATTTTTTTTGCCCCCCCCCAATGTAATTTTGCTCTTCACCCCAACATAGGGTGAAAGCATTCTTTAGTAAGAGGATTGCTATTGTTTTGCTTATTTTCCTTTTTAGGCCTTTTTTTATGGTAAAGTAGCAATGTATTGCTTGCACCAGTAGCAGCAAGAGGGCAGGGAAGCTGACATTGAAAAACATATTTTTTCATTTGCAGCAGCATTAAAGTGTTTGTAAGCCCAAACACTAACTTTACATTAATACTGTCCTGCATATCCTGTATGCAGTGGCGGCTGGTGCTTCCATTTTTTTGTAATTGCAGCCATTGTGCCCATAAAATGCAGCCACTGTGCCCATCAAACACACACAGTGTATGCATAGCAAGGGGCGGGGCCAGAGCATCAGTGGAGCTCAAGGCCCCGCCCACCCATGGCCCACTCCTCGATCAATAAAACACAGCACTAACACTGACTGTTGAACTGTGCGCGTGCCGCCGCCGATGACAGTCTGTCTGGCTGTGTGTGTGGATCAGGGCCGATTTGCAGGCAGCACACAGGCTTTACGGACAGCTCTGCTTTGGGCCTCAAACAGTGACAGGGCCATGGGCAGCTTCCCCGTTTGCTCTGTGGTAAAGATGGCCCTGGGCGTCAAAGTGTAGCTCGTATGGCTTGGTTGGATCTGCATAGACCAGGACTGGAGCGGTTATTAGGCTTCACTTCCGCTGACTAAAACCTCTTCACACTTCAGAGTCCATTGTTACAGAATGGACTCTCTGGGTTTTCTGTGTCCTCCAGTTGGTCTGACAGACTTCGCCAGATCAAGGTCAACGTTTCAGCAAATCCCTTGACAAATCTTCTGTAATAAGATGTCAGAAATGACCTAAGTTCAGTCACGCTGGTAGGCCTCGGCCAGGAGGTGATAGCTTCCAGCTTCTAGGGGGTCGCTGGCCAGATTGTCAAAAGACACAATGTGGCTAAGGTAGTTGACTGAGGGTTGATAAAACTGGGACTTTTACGGAGACAGCTTCAACCCCCTCATCATGCAGTCTCTTCAGGACCTTCTCCAGATGCTCTTCGTGCTCTTCCAAGGTCTTGCCGAAAATGATGATGTCATCTAAGTACACCAACACCTCGATCAGTTTCATGTCACCCACGCTCTTCTCTATTAGCCTTTGAAAAGTGGCTGGGGCACCAGACAGGCCTTGATGCATACGGTAGAATTCAAAGATCCCCTCTGGGGTAATGAAAGTGGTCTTCTTCTAATCCTCAGGGTGCATGGGAATTTGGTAATACCGACTCTTTATATCCAGCATGCTGAACCATATCGCTCCTGACAGGCTCTGCAAGGCATCTTCTATCCTTGGGGTGGTATATTGGTCATGAATGGGCCTTTAGTTTAGCATCCGGTAGTCAATACACAGCCTCAGTGACCCATTCTTCCTCCGTACCACCACTATTGGGGAAGTGTATGGACTCTGGGATGCTCGGATGATACCTGCCCTCTTTAACTTTGCCAGTTGTTCACTCTTTTTTTGAACAGCTAATTGCACTTGGAGATGGATACGGTATTGGGCACTTTTTGCACACCCCACATCAAATTCACTCTTGGAGAATGCAGCCTGCCATCTCAGGAGCTGAGTCTTGGCCCTTTCTTTCCATTCAGACAAAAGAGGAGTATTCTTTGGATAGAACTCTTCCACAGAGATCCTGTCCTTTGCTCCCCCAACCAAATCAGATGGCAGGGCTGGGGTAGCCGAATTTACTTGTCCCAGCAACATCTGAGCTGGCATCTTCACTGGAGAGGCTGTTTATATTGCGGACACTAACCAAGATCTTTCCGTGACTTCTTTGCAACCATTTGGTTGAAACTTATCTCCACTCCCATGTTTTCTCTCTGTCCGTCCACTTCAAGGACAATGAAAGGGCCTGGTTGCTTCCAATTTAGCTTGACAGATGTTAGTAAACAGGCCATTTTACCAAGCGCCAGATCTTTCCCACTCCTTTAGCTGGGGCCTTCTGTTCTTGTACCAGGCGCTGGTAGGCTTGTCTCAGCATAGGGTCCACACTTGTAGTTGAAGTGCTCGGCTCCAGACAAAGAGGTGTCAATAGCCTTCTGAGAAGATCAGTATTGGTCCCTATGACAAAAAAGAACTCTCACTGGCCCCTGGTGGGCGAGGACAGACCACTGCCAGTGTGTCAAAAGTCTTGGCTTTCCCAGCCACGGAGGGATCGAAGGTCAGCTTGACCTGTAGATAGCCATCATAGGGGGAGTTCTGAGTCACAATGCCCCATATCTCCAGCTCTTACAACTTCTGCAATGGCAGGTGCTTGAGGTGCCTGTCGTAGAAGTCTCTGTAGAGAAGGGTCACGTAAAGAGGAAGTAAACCCTGATGGGTTTTACTTTCTCTTTTTTGCTACATGAACAGCCTGCAAATGTAAAGCATAATGGGTTAGTATGCATCGCATATTAGCCCATTATGTGACGCTTACCTGCAAAAGAACCCAGCGATGTCCCCACTGCAGGAAGTGTCCATCTTCTGTCTTCTCTTAATTCCTGGCACTGCATGACGTCACTCCCGTGCATGCGCACGAGAGCTGCAATTCACAGCACAGGCTGGGGAAGAAACGGCACTTAAGTTCTGTACACATGGCCCAGATTCTCGCCAGGAAAAAAACATTGTTTTTCCTAAAGAGATTCCTGGCAAGAATCTCTTGCCGGCCGAGTGTACAGACACCATTCAAAAGAACCGCCATTCTTTTTTGAATGGCACGAACGTGGTGACGTCATCGACTACGACGAGCATGCGCTCGTCACATTCGATGCCGTCGCCGCCATCTTGCTTCACCCTGCCTATGCCTTGGAAGCTACCACACATGCGTCAAAGTCATTTCGAGCATGGGCGGGTTTCCATGGAGAGGTAAGTATACACGCGCTCTGGTTTCTCGGCAGGAAAACACTGCAGAGAATCTCACAACGAGAGAGCAGGTTCTCTTTTTTGTCTCGTCTAGATTCTGGGCAGTTTTCTCGACGAGAAACCTCAAAGCCTCGTACACACGCACGGTTTAAAGCTCTGCCAGCAGTTTTCTTGCTGGTTCTTGCCGAGAAAACCGTGCATGTGTACGAGGCTTAAGTTTTCGTTACTTCCCCGTGTATGTGCCATTAACATTTGAGGCAGACTACAAGTGAGCCTTATTAAGCCTTAGGTAAGCCTTATTCTAGGCTTACCTATAGGTAGAAGTAGTCCAAAGCGGTTTACAACCACTTTAGGCTCCAGTATCCAGAGGGGCCTTGGTGTAGACTCCGTTTACTTGGATGGAAACAACAGGAGACAGTCCCACCAGCTGTTTAGGAAGCATAAAGGAAGTGGTGGCCCTGGCCTGTTCGGTGGTTCTTGCAGAGATTCTAATCGGGCTTTAAGCGGAGCTCCGGCGAAAAATCATTTTCACAGTAATTCTTTCCTTGTCCTAACATAATACTCATAATTTATGTATTTTTTTTTATCTGCTGCTGTCCGATCTAATGAATCTCTATTGGCCTGAATGATTTTTGGCCTGAAAATTTGATAAGGGGGGGCCAACCCGTCCATATGTACCACCTAAAATCTCTATTTGTATGTGTAATATCTCGGAAATTATGTGAGATCTAACGTTAAAACCACTTGATCTTACCGAATCTAACAAATATCTATTAGCTTGAATGATTTTTGGCCAGAAAATTTGATATGGGGGGGCCAACCTATCCACTTGTACACCCAATATCTGTATTTGTATGTGAAATATCTCAGAAATTATGTGAGATCTAACGTTCAAACCACTTGATATCACCGGATCTAAAGAATATCTATTAGCCTGAGTGATTTTTGGCCAGAAAATTTGAAAAGGGGGGGCTGATGATGGGTTAGCCCCCCCAGCAAATAACTGTTAATATTGCTTCTTCTATGTGAGATCTAACGCAAACAATGATTGATTTAACCTGATCTAACAAAGATCTAACAAACTGCATGAAAAAATTCAACATTTTTTATATGGGGGGGCTAACCCGGCAGAGGTGGGATGGAAGGTACTGTACTACATGTATGGTGGTCTTGCCCTAAGGTAAAACGCTTTTGGATCTGTATTTATAATTTCATTTATTCACTCACTCAGGTGAACTTATGTAAAGCTCCACAGCAAGCTCTCCTGAAACGTCCAGTAGATGGAACTCCAGGACAGGCAGGGAAACTCATAGCCTTTATCTTTACAGCAGCCAGGATACCGATTGCTAGGTCATGGAGAACACCCACAATACCATTTCATCTAGTAAAAAAAAAAGTCAATTTTTTTTTATATGGGGGGGGGGGGCTAACCTGGCAGAGGTTTCCATCCCACATTCACAGAAGCAGGAAGAGGAGGCTTCTGGGACATACGCTGCTATTCTCGTAAGGACCATGTACTATCTCATTAACACTTTGTAGTTTGATTCGATCAAGAAAGTGTTTAGATATGATCCATACGCACACTATGACATTTTGAACCATTCATCCATTTCAAAGGTTAAGTCTATGTCCTGTTCCCCGCTTTTTTTTTTTTTTTTTTTTGTTAATACCGGGGGACTGGGGGTGTTAATAATAGTTTAAATAATGGGATATCCCTGCACGTAGGACTAGAGATGGATAAAAATGAGACTGCAGCCTCCCCCTAATAGATGCCCCCAAGGAGGTACTAAGAAAGGTAGATGATGTAATGTGGGGGTGGTGGCGCTGTCTAGATTGCTCCTAAAACTATAGGAGTGGTAAGGAGAAGAGAAAGTGCGGTCCTATTGCACCTGATCTTAACTAAAACCCAGGCTGGAAAAAACGTGCCTTAAAAGGGGCCACTACAGCAGGTCATCTGTGAGCCAACCATACAAGGACAGTGTGCATAAAAATAATGTAATGTAAAATATCCACAGGGTGTGCAACCTCTAGTTGAAAAAAGTGTGGTAAATAATGAAGAGAAAATGTGAACACCGTGTGTATACAAAGAACAAGCGCAATCTAAAGCGCCAAAAATTGGGTCATAAATAAGTATAAGTGCTAAAAATCACTGTGAATATTATAAAGACCAAAAGAGTAATGTGCAAAGCCTTAGACCTCCTATTGGAGAACTATAAGGGAGGTGTATATAACCAGGTGCAGACAATATCAATGGCATGTGCACATATAAATCAGACCACTATGAACATATCCAAACATTGATGGCGTCAATAAGTGTATATGTAGAAAACCTTTCAATAATTGAAAAAGAAAAAAGTGTCCAACATTAAACACCTTGAAAATATATATATATATTAGGGCTGTGCAAATTAACTTTTAATTACTGTAATCGATTAATCTTTAATTTTTTTGATTTGATCAAAATCTTTTTAAACGATTAAAATTCTTTTGATTGGTGCTCGCCTCTCCCTCGGCTTCTGGGCCTTCAAGGAGTTCCGTCGGAGATCGGGTGACGTCACGGACACCGGCGGGGCTTGCCATGTCCATCTGAAGGGCTCCTTTGCTGTGCCTTTATATCTGCATGCCGGCGGGACCTTACTATCTGCCACACGCAAGGGCTGTTGCACTTCCCTCTATCACTTCCCTCTATCAACCTGGGATTCTACAACCATTCACTGGGAGTTGTGATAGTTCCCTTCATGGGACATCTACATGCCGACGGACTGATGTTAACCCCTCCTCATCTGGATTCAGCAGTGGTATCGTTGTACACATTTTTTACCAGTATCATACTTACCTACATGTTTTTATGACTGCTTTTTGGTACTATTTGGTATTACTGGCACCATCTTTACAGTTTATGTAGCTTCATCGATTTTATCTCCAGTGCAATATTTATTTGGTTACCTACTTGAAGACTATAAAAGTTTTAATGCTATTCCCATCGAGCGCTGCCTTTGTGTGTTTTTTGTATCCTGCTATCCATTTTTCCAGTGGTTGGGAGCTGCACTGGGAATCAGCCTGCAAGGAGATAAGCTAAAAATAGTTGGATCTGTATGTGCGTTATAATTAATCGAAATTAGTCGATTGTTTTTTTAATCGATTAAACGATTAATCGAACACAAAAATTTTGATCAGTAACAGCCCTAATATATATATATATATATATATATATATATATATATATATATATATATAATTCACTGTGGTGAAAAAACATATAAAAAAGTCCAGAAATCAGCAATCACTCCTATGTGCAACAGTCCTTGGTGACCTAGGTGGTTGATTTATACAGTAAGTGGTTCCGGTCCTCCCACACCAGGGTCCCCACTCACCAGAGACACTCACCCCTGCAGGGGTAAAGTGCATATAAATCCACGCTGTGGCACTCTGCCGATCGTATCCTTCCGTTATCTGTCGCTCCTTGGAACACTAGGAGTTTGTCCCGCTACACGTACTGAATCTTTGGCGCTGAGCGACAGATAATGGGAGGATACGATCGGCGGAGTGCCACAGCGTGGATTTATATGCACTTTACCCCTGCAGGGGTGAGTGTCTCTGGTGAGTGGGGACCCTGGTGGGGGAGCACCGGAACCACAGCAGAAGCACTTACTGTATAAATCGACCACCAAGTCACCAAGGACTGTTGCACATAGGAGTGATTGCTGATTTCTGGACTTTTTTGTATGTTTATTTTTCACCACAGTGAAATATATATATATATATATATATATATATATATATATATATATATATATATATATATATATTTTCAAGGTGTTTAATGTTGAACACTTTTTTATTTTTCAATTATTGAAAGGTTTTCTACATATACACTTATTGATGCCATCAATGTTTGGATATGTTCATAGTGGTCTGATTTATATGTGCACATGCCATTGATATTGTCTGCACCTGGTTATATACACCTCCCTTATAGGTCTCCAATAGGAGGTCTTAGCCTTTGCACATTACTCTTTTGGTCTTTATAATATTCACAGTTATTTTTAGCACTTATACTTATTTATGGCACTTTAGATTGCGCTTGTTCTGTGTATACACACGGTGTTCACAGACATTTTGTCTTCATTATTTACCACACTTTTTTCAACTAGAGGTTGCACACCCTGTGCATATTTTACATTACATTATTTTTATGCGCACTGTCCTTGTATGGTTGGCTCACAGATGACCTGCTGTTGTGGCCCCTTTTTAAGGCACGTTTTTCCCAGCCTGGGTTTTATTTTCAGTGTGCCACCATTATAAACCAATTCCTATGGGGCACACCAGCCAGGCTGTGGATTTGACTGACATTAGTAGAAGCCAATGACTTCCGTTGCAATCGATGTGGCTGGGCACATCACTGGAATGAGATGGGACTCAGGTAAGTATAAGAGGGGTGAGGGGGGCAATACAATTACTGGGATTTATTTTTTTACCTTGGTGCAGAGAATGCATTAGAGTGTTTTTTTATAAACCTTTTAAAAAAATGTTTGTATTGTTCAAATATGCCTATACTCGGTGACATACTAAACTGAACACTGGGATGATGGTATGATTGGATTATTGGCTGCAATACTCAAAACTCTCATTAGATGTCGGTGTACTTTATACACACACACACATATATATATATATATATATATATATATATATATATATATATATATGTTATAGTAATGACTGTTGTTTCTTAAAGCGGTTGTATAGTCCCTTAAAATGTATTTTTTTTGTCACCTCTAAGGCAAAAGGCATAATAATCTAGTATGCACCGCATACTAACTCATTATGAAATACTTACCTTAGAACAAGGCGTCGGTAACTTACCTGGTCCACACCGAGGTAGCTGACATGTTGCCTCAGCGTGTCTTTCAGGTATTGCGGCTCCAGCGCTGTGAGTGGCTGGAGCCGTGATGTCTTCACTCCCGCGCATGCCTTCTTTCTTTCCATCAAGGTCCGGTGTCTTCTGGGCCTTAAGCCGAGAATCCCCTCTGCGCATGCGCTGCTGCAGTTAGCAGCTCATTGCGAGGGGAATATCTCATAAACCGTAAAGCCTTATTATAGGCTTACCTTTAGGTAAAAGTCCAAAAATGACTATAAAACCACTTTAAATTATGTTATTTTTTTTCTGCAGTGCTTGATATAATGTTGCAAGAAGCAGTTGCTAATGTTCACTTACTGATATATATGCAGCTGTACAACAGGATCATAGTAAACCATACAGAACTAATGGATTTTTTTTTAAATATGGCCTGTTTTTGATGGAAATATGGGTACAATGAACATATTTAACCTATATCTGATAAGAATATGCATAAAACTACTTTTCTACATGGGGATTATGGGGGGATTATTCTAGTTAAACGTGCATAGGAACATACATTCAGGTCCATAAATATTGAGACATCGTCACAATTATAATCTTTTTGGCTCTATTCACAACCGCAATGGATTTGAAATGAAACTAGCAAGATGTGTTTTAACCTGCAGACTTTTAGCTTTAATTTGAGGGTATTTACATCCAAATAAGGTCAACGGTGTAGGAATTACAACAGTTTGTATATGTGCCTCCCACTTTTTAAATGACCAAACGTTATGGGACAATTGGCTGCTCAGCTGTTCCATGGCCAGGTGTGTGTTATTCCCTCATACCATTTACAAGGAGCAGATAAAAGGTCCAGAGTTCATTTCAAGTGAGCTATTTGCATTTGGAATCTGTCGCTGTCAACTCTCAATATGAGATCCAAAGAGCTGTCGCTATCAGTGAAGCAAGCCATCATTAGGCTGAAAAAAAAAATTAAACCCATCAGAGAGATAGCAAAAACATTAGGTGTGGCCAAATCAACTGTTTGAAACATCCTTTAAAAAAAGAACGCATCGGTGAGCTCAGCAACACCAAATGACCCGTAAGACCATGGAAAACAACTGTGGTGGAAGACTGAAGAATTCTTTCCCTGGTGAAGAAAACACCCTTCACAACAGTTGGGCAGATCAAGAACGCTCTCCAGGAGGTAGGTGTATGTGTGTCAACGTCAACAATCAAGAGAAAACTTCACCAGAGTGTATACAGAGGGTTCACCACAAGATGTAAACCATTGGTGAGCCTCAAAAACAGGAAGGCCAGATTAGAGTTTGTCAAACATCTAAAAAATGGCAGTTTTCTCGTTGTGAAAACCGGTCGTGTGTACAAGACATTATGCCCAAAGATGAATTACTGCCAACAAAATGTTAAAGTTTCTTGGTCCTGTCTCAATTCTAAAAATGTCAGACACCTGAACTGGAAGTGACCGCCGGTCACTATAAATCTCTGATGTCTCTGGTGTTATACACCAATTGGTATATGGAAGTATGCTTCAGCCATGTCGATTGACTCTAACCTGTCCTTATGCTGAACTATCGCCATGACTGTTTGCACGGACTCAATCTTGAACCATTTGTTGTGTATGTACCCATTCAATTTCTTCAAACCCAGACACTAGATACAATTCTTGATACCTTGGGTACTAGAAAGAATGGGGAGAAACCCCCAGATTTGTTCTTTTAGTGGCAGCAACACTGTGAACTTGTTGCAGTATAATTATTATACGTAATCTTGCAGTAATTCTTTCTTCTTGAGATCTGTTGCTCATGATGAATGAAAGGATTTGTTAATTGTACTCTCAGCTATATTTGAGTTTTGTTGCCCAAACCCTCCAAAAAGGAGGTCTTTCTGACTCCTACTGGAGGGCACTGGTTGGACCCACCTTCAAAGACTTTCCACATGTCTAGCAACCTGCTCTGGGTTTTATTCAATGTAAACAGGAAGTTGGTCCTCCTTTTACTGAGATCTGGTAAATTCCAGCCTGGCCTATAAGATTTGGCCTCCTGACACCTTCTGAAGTTCGAGATGAGCAAAAAAAAAAATGGGTTTTGCTCTTATTAGACTGTGGCCAAAACTCTGGACATTTCTTCTGTGAAACGTTTTTCCCAAACAACAAACCTCCCATTATGGAGAATGTTATAAAGGGCTTGTGTGGAGGCTTCAACACCCTCCAGTGGTACAACCAAAGCTATTATCGCTGTGACTTAATGTGTCAGCCCTAGAACTAGGTCTAGTGAAGCCTCCACCAAAAGTCAGCAGCCAGGTTCCAGTCCTCCAGAACCATGCCCACTCCTGCAGGTTCCACTTGAATTCAATTAATGCTTCAACATCACCATTAACGCTGTTGTTAGTCAACAGTTAATCTATACTGTGGCAGTTTTTTTTTTTTCTGCAAGGTTGCGGGCAAGTTCCCCACAATTTGAGTTGAAAAGGGTTTTCTGCATGCATTTTTTATTTTATATTTGTGCTTTTTTAATGCTTTTTGCCATGTTATATGCATTCCATGGAGAAAAAATGCAACATATTCTCCTTTAGTTAACTGTACAGCAGGGGTGCCCAACCTTATGAAGAGCAAGGGCCACTTAAGCGACTTAGTAACAGGTCGCGAGCCACAATGAGCGGAGCGGGTGGATGGCACTCAGCTCTATATCACCCACTCTACTCTCAGCACACCAAACTTGCAGGTAATAGAAGTCTATGGCTCAGTGCAGGTAACCCACAGATGCACTTTTCTGTACCTGTGGATCAGTTTGAATGCAGTCCAGTAACCAATTGCAGAACACATATGCCCATATATACACTGTGATTTTAATAATAAAGTTACCTTTAATAACAGCATTCTCTTCTATTTTATTCCATCCCAGAGCAGGAGGTCGCAGGACACAGAGGGCTCTGCGGGACACATCAGAGCGCTCCGAGGGCCACATGCGGCCCCCGGGCCACTGGTTGGGCACCCCTGCTGTACAGGAATACACCGGTGTAGCATAGGTCTTTGGAATAAATGGTAAACACTGTTCATGCATTTTTACTCTAAAATGTACTGGACTGTAAGTCCACTTTTCAACCTGTAGGATTCCAAAAGGTATTGAAAGACAAAGACACTTGTGCACCAGACGCTGGCAGGCCCCATCCACTCCTGGAAGTGCGTTGCTTAAACATGCATCAGCCAGCTTCATTGGATAAAGCTTGAATAATTGAATGTCCAGACTGATAGCTGAATTTTCCGATGATTTATTCCTAGTCAAACACGACCAACATCAACTTGAGGTAGACAGGATAGGTTGATGAAAGAAGATGAACCTTGCAGCATCAGGCCTTGGATTAGTAAGGCATTTCTGCCTTCAACAGTAGTATCTATCACGTCGCCACTCTAGCCAAAGTGGGTGAAGTGCCCCCGGACAGACCCCTCTCACAGGCCTGGCAGCCGAAGTGTCACTTAAAGCTTCTGGGAAGGAACAAGTCTCTGCCACCAACTTGGCTCTAATTAAATTAGGATTTAAGATGGAAACCTCTCTCACAGGCCCAATGTTATCAGAGTAGAGCTGTAGAGCAAATCCTCCCAGTAGGTATTTTAGTACAGGTCACCAGCTGACAATCTGACTGTATTCTGTCAGCGTCTGGTAACCAGATCCCCGATGGTTTCGTTCAAGCCCTGTTGGATCACCTGCCTCTGGGTTCTCCTCAGACCGATCCCCCACCGAACAGCACCCAGCTTGGGATCTTCTCAGTAGAAGTGGGAGCCCAGTCAGTCACTGGGGTCCCTGATAGCATCAGTTGCCATGGGTCATGAAGCCCAAAGTTCGTAGCTCCGCATAGTGTAGGCCCCGGCCAGGTAGGCCATAGTGGCGGCCTCGTGGCGTGCGCGCACCCTGAAGGTGGGTGCTGCACCTGCGACCCGCTGCGGGTAGGCGACCCGGGTAGAAGACCCGGACAAAAAGGCGCCTGCATCGGATATACCCTCTCCCAGCATGCCCAGCGAGGGAAACACAGCCCCGATTGGCCGCTGAGGAAAGGCGGCTCTGCTCCGGAACCCCTCTGCCGCCATCTGCTGCCCAAGGATGGTAACATATCCTCAGCACAGAGAATGGGACCACAGGCAGCCCAGCCCCAAACACATGTTCATGTATGTTTAGGTATGTTTAACTACAATATTCCACCCATAATCCCCATGTAGAAAAATAATTGTATGCAAATTCTTAAAATAAATAGGTTAAATATATTCCTATGCATGTTTAACTACAATATTCCACCCCTAATCCCCATTTAGTAAAAGTATTATATGCATATTATCAGTAATAGGTTACATATGTTCTTTGTTAGTTGTTAACATGATATTCCTCCCATAATCCCCATGGAAAATAATAATTCTACTCATACTCCCATCAAAAACAGGTCAAATGTAATTTTTCCATTACTTTTGTATAATTTACTATGATCCTGTTGTACAGCTGCATATATATCAGTAAGTGAACAGTTAAACATTAGCACTGCTTCTTGCAACGTTGTATCAAGCACTGCAGAAAAAAAAATAACGTAATTTGAGAAACAGTCATTACATGAATAAATATGTGAATTAAGTTCTCAGTATTGCAGCCAATAATCCACATTAGTGTTCGTTTTTTTTTTTTTTAATTATAAAACAAACGGAAAGCCACTTTACCTGCAGCCACCCATGCAGGTTCACTCCCGAGTGCCACTGCTGCGTTCATTGACACAGACAGCGTGATTCAGTCCCGCCCCCCTGCTCTTGCATAGCTCCCAACTGTCCCTGATTTGAAGCAATGTCCCTCTGTCCCTCATTCCTCCTCATTTGTCCCTCATTTTGGTATGCTCTTTATAGCTGTATATAAAATGCACTTTTTATCTTTATCTTTCAAGTAGTGTTTTTCAGTGCTAAATCTTTCATCCAATCTCTAAATTGCTGCATTTGTATATGTCAAAAGCCAATATAAAGGAATGGTAGTGGGAAAAAAATAGCAAAAGTGGGTTTATACAATCATTATTTTTTTTTTATTTTACTTTTAAGGGTGTGTGTCCTATGCCTACATACTTTTGCTAATAGGTGTCCCTCATTCCCATCTCAAAAAGTTGGGAGGTATGGTTCCCGTGTCACTGAATTTGAAAGCAGCGGGGGGAGCCAATGGCTCCCACTACTATCAATCTGTCTAGTGAGGAGACAGTGGATGGAGCCGCTGCGCTCGTGCACATTGCTGGATCGCGCTCAGGTAAGGAAAAGGGGGGTTTTGGGGGGAGCTTTTTTACATAAAATGCATTAGGGTAAAAAAGTTGGGAGGTATCATTACAGTATTTGGCCATCATATTGGATGGGTGATCACATACTTCATGAAGGATCTTTCCCCATTAAAGTTCTAGCATGAACAATGTGAGTTTTTTTTTTTTTACCCTTTCAAAAAAAAAAAAAGTATTTTCAGATGCCCTTCAATAGCTAGCTGTACAATGCAGTAACTCCCGGGAACAAATCAGAAATATTCTCTTAAAGGGTCCAGTGTTGGGGTCACAGGGTATGGATTCCTAGGGGGGACATGCGTGATTTGTTTTTTTACTTGTGTAGCGATACCCCCGCAGGAGTCGCTGGTTAGAATAGGGAGGGCATGTTACCTCATGGCTCTGGTGAAGTATCTAGGGTGAACGAGGAATACAGTAGCAATGAAGGAATGTCCGCAAATAGAAAGTCTCTTTTATGGGTTCTCTTTATTACCCGGCCGGGTAAAAACAGTCAACAGGTAAGGGAAGGACAGAAGAAAGGTTTTGAAGGAGAATAACAGACTCAGGCCTTGGATTTAGAAGCAATCCTGCTTCCAACAATAATCAGTCTTTTTGCGTCACTCCAACTTGAGTGGATGTAGTGTACCTGGACAGGTCTCTCTCACAGGCCTGGCAGCCAGAGTATCACTCGAACTGGAGAAGGATGCCTCTGCCACAGGCTCTTCTGAATGACAAGCGCCTCTGCCACAGGCCTTGCCCGAGTGTCAATATGGAGGAACTCCTCCTGAATAAACGTTCGCCTGAATCCTCCTTCGAATGACGCCAAGGTAGTGACTGAGAGAGGAATCAATCCCTCAGTGTCCAGTACCTCCATCCCCGATGGTTCGTTCCAGTGCTGTTGTTCCAGTGCCCCACCAAAACAGCTGAACTCACTTGGGATCTCCGATGGTGGGAACCCATTCAGTCACTGGGTACCCGTTATGCTTAAAGTGTTCCGGACCAGCTTGGCTCCGGAACCAAGAACTCCTCGTAGCGCTCACGCCCCGGCCAGGTATGCCATAACGCACGGGGAGGGTGATTGTGATCACCCTAAAGGTGAGTGTCGCACTCCAGGAAAGAAGAACCCCGGTAAAAATGGTGTCTGCCTCATAAGTACCCTCTCCCAGCATGCCCAGCGAGGCCCAGGCCTCCTGATTGGCTGCTAGAAAAGAGCACCCGAACCTCAGCTTCCACTACTGCCACCCGCTGTCCCTTGGTGGAACAACACCCCAAGCACAGCAGTATGAGCCCACAGCACAGCCGAGCTGAAACAGAGAGCCCTACAATAATCAGAATTTAGATCAGGGTAACTTTACACTCTGATCGTTCCCCTAAAATTTACTAGCACCCATACTTTGAAGTACATGGGCGCTACACATATTTCACGTTAAAGAAATACACATTGGAATGCACAAAACTTTCCTTTTATTTAATATCCAGCAGGATGAGGCAGAGCACTTTCCAAAATGTAACAAGATATTTGTAATGCAGTACAAAATAGAACTTACCAGTATGTTCTATGCACGCACATATATCATGTGACAGAGAAATCATATATACCATCACAAAGTGTCACATGCTGGTCAGTCAGAACACCTATACCATCACAGAGTATTATACAAGAGTCAGAGAACACGCATACCATCACATAGTATCATATGACAAAGAACAAATATACCATCACATAGCATAATGTGACAGTCAGAGAACGCATATGCCATCACAGAGTATTATGTACTCATTGTACTGTAAGAATCAGGCAACGCATATCCCATTGCTTACTATCATGTGTGGGTAATGTTATTCATTCTGAGAAATCTTTATATTTGTGTGAAATTTGCCCTCTGCTGGTCATTCTGGAAATATTCCGTCACGTAGAAAAATAATTTTGGCTATTCATAAAAGCACATTAAAGGTGAAATGCAACATCATGGCATAAGCATTCTTTTATAGTTTTGGCTTAATTTTTTTTTCGCACCATTTTGTCTGAAATGACGTGGGTATGAAATCAATTTATTTACAAATTATGTTTAGTAGAGCCTTTTCTTTGACCACTTCGGCCCCGGAAGTTTTTACTCCCTTCATGACCAGGCCATTTTTGCTATACGGCACTGCGTTACTTTAACTGACAATTGCACGATCGTGGGATGCTGTACCCAAATAAAATTTGTGTCCCCCCCACCCGATTCGATAACCCCTGCGGTTTTTATTTTTTTGTGCTATAAACAAAAAAAAGACGACAATTTAGAAAAAAAAAAACTT
Source organism: Rana kukunoris (assembly GCA_029574335.1). Taxonomy (NCBI): domain Eukaryota; kingdom Metazoa; phylum Chordata; class Amphibia; order Anura; family Ranidae; genus Rana; species Rana kukunoris. Next base: position 131,920,845 of record CM056058.1, read on the forward strand.
TTTTTTTTACTTTCTGCTATAATACATATCCAGTAAAAAAAAAAATCAAAAGCAAATTTCTTCATCAATTTAGGCCAATATGTATTCTGCTACATATTTTTGGTAAAAAGCGTATATTGATTGGTTTGCAGAATTTTTTTAGTGACTACAAATGATGGGATTTTTTTATGGAATGTTTTTATTTATTTTACTAGTAATGGCGGCGATCATCAATTTTTTTTAATTTATTTTGGGGGGACCAGTGACACTAATATAGTGATTAGTGCTAAAAATATGAACTGTTACTGTACTAATGACACTGGCAGGGAAGGAATTAACACTAGGGGTGATCAAAGGGTTAAGTGTGTCCTTAGGGGTTAGTTACTAACTGTGGGGATTGCTCTGACTGGGAGAATACCAAGATCCATGTTCATGCTTCGCATATATCACGCCGGACCTGCTGATTGGCTCCCCCTTTGGCCAATCGGCTCACTCATGCCACGGAGGCTACTGCACAAAGCAATGTACAGTAAATGTGAGGAAGGCGGTTCGTAAGAAGATCTCTCTAATGCCATGCCCAAAACCAACTTCTAATCACCTTCTTTGCATTCCCCGATCACCCCATTACTTTGCTGGAAAAGCTGCAAAATGCTCAGTGTTTCCAGGTATAGAAGAGCATGTACCCCACCTTCCGAATTATGCTTTCCAATTGTTCCTAGCAGCAAATCGCCAAGCTTGATCTTGGTCACACGAGGGGGAAGACTAAGCATGAAAGTGGATCTCCATGATTTTTCACTCCTGCCACTCACCTCCCTTTCAGTATTTGTCGTTAAACCCCATACTTTTTTCCTGCCGTTTTCTTACCAGTCTAGGACCAGGGGGGTGCGGGGGGCAGGTATTTCTCATGTAATGATGTGATTGGCCAAGTGGCTACTCATCCTTGGAAAATTGTGAGCCCAGCCTGTCTGAGGCCATGCCCTTTAGGACAGTGATTCTCAACTACAAGGCTGTAGTCCACTGGTGGGCTGCAGCCTCTATTGTCCTAGGCCTCCAGCCAGCTGCAGATCCCCTAACCTCCCACAGTGCCTCTTCAGTCCCACAGTACCCAACCTCCTATAGTGGATCACATTTCCCCCAGGCCAGATGAGAACCCTCAACCTTCACAGTGCCGCCCAGCCTCCCACAGTGCCCCAAACCTCCAACAGTGTTTCACATTGCCCCCCAGCTTCCTCCAGAAAGCTCATCCCCCACAGTGTCCATAAAGTCTGCTGCAGAGTCTCTTACTGTAAGCCACTCAACGACCTCCACCCAGTGGTGTATTTAGGTTTTGTGCTGCCCTAGGCCTGACTAAATCCATGCACCATTTAAAAAAAGGCACACCCCTTCCTATTAAAGACCCACCCTGTCATCTGTAAACCACACCCCTTCTTCTTTAAATTCCACCTTTCGAACTAATGTCAGAACAATTGCAGTGCCAAGTCATAACAAAGGCAATTCCAGTGGTGGAAGTGCTCCTATTCACCTGCTAAAATACCACTAAATGACATCACATTGGGCCAGCAGATGGGGTTTGGCTAAATACATATTTGTGGATTATTGGACATACAATAGTGATCTGACCACACAGGTACCGCTCTTGGCTGTCAGTGCCACTTATCCTAGGGCGAACACTGGGGATGGGAACCTGCCCAGCTAATGTTTCATTTGATGGTGGTCATGTTAAATTCACAACCTGTTTTCATGGTCAATGAATTCGGACTTAAAGCGGAGTTCCACCCTTAAAATCACTTTTTTTCATTACATCCAGCATACTGGCGTCAGCGCCAGTATGCTGTTTTTTTTTTTTTTTTTAATGCACGTACTTACTTTATATTACAACATTGAATTCCAGGCGCACCGCGGAGTGTCGCCGCTATAAGGCGTTGCGCCTTCCGGAAACAGCCGAAAATAGCCGGTCCTAGTTCGGGTTTTTTCGGAGGGCGTGACGCGCTATATACGGCGCCTGCGCAGTCAGCTCCTGGGTCTGTGCGCAGGCGCCGAGTAAAAGCCGAATGCTAATCGGCTGTTTCCGGAAGGCGTGACGCCTTATAGCGGCGACACTCCGCGGTGCGCCTGGAATTCAATGTTTTGATATAAAGTAAGTACGCGCATAAAAAAAAAAAAAAAAACAGCATACTGGCGCTGACGCCAGTATGCTGGATGTAATGAAAAAAAGTGATTTTAAGGGTGGAACTCCGCTTTAATCAGGCCAAAAATAACCCCAAAATATGTAAACACACAGACTGAAAGATCATTTAACCTGTGTATGTTTAATTACAATACACTTTGCTAAAAAAAACAGGAGTAACTGGCATAATGATTTTCCTATAGAGAAAGACCTAAAACAAACCAGAAGGTAGCGAAAAAAGTACACAAAGTGTGGCGTAAGCCGGTGGGGACTCTTTTTATGCATGAGGAGGCTGGGGGGGTTTTTTTTTGTGTGGGGGGCAGCTTTTTTGCTGCCCCCTTGCAAAGTGCCGCCCTGGGCTAAGATACCGCATTGCCTCCACCTCCTTCACAGTGACACCCAGGCTCATCCAGAGGCTTCCATCAGTTCAATACATATTTTGTATTCCCGTACTTTTTTGTAGCAATGAAGATTTTGTAAGAATTTTCCAGGCCCTGATCCCAAAAAGGTTGAGGACCCTTTCTCTAGGGGTGTGTACATGAAAGACCAGAATGAGATGTAGCGCTACCCCCGTAAGAGCCACTTAATATTTGTTTGGTTCTGCACTCTGCCGCTCAACCCCAAGAACTGTCTCAACCATCTGGCACACCTGCTTAACAATGTTATGCCGCGTACACACGTTCGTTTTTTGCGATGAAAAAAAACAAAGTTTTTTAAAACGTCATTTAAATTGATCGTGTGTGGGCAAAACGTCGTTTTTTGTCTTCAAAAAAACGACCAAAAAAAAATTCCAACATGCTTGAATTTTTTGTGTCGTTATTCAAAACGTTGTTTTTTGTTTCACAAAAAGTCACCGTGTGTAGCAAAAACGTTGTTTAAAACAACGTTTTTCAACCCGCGCATGCCCAGAAGCTAGTTATGAAGCGAGCTTCAATGGAAAAGAGTGGTGAACGTAACCTCGCTTTTTGTGAAAAAAACGATGGTGTGTATGCAACATCGTCTTTGAAAAGTGACGTTTCAAAAACGTTGTTTTTTACTTCACAGAAAACTTCGTTTTTTTTCATCACAAAAAATTATCGTGTGTACGTGGCATTAGTGTAGAACCCAGCAACAGAAAATGACACAATGAAATGGCATATAGTATATTTATCAAGACCCTGGGTTCTGTCACTTCATCAGTTGTGGCAGTAAATAGAGACTCACACAAGATTTCAATGAACAACTTGTAAAAGTTTACTATGATGACAAATAGTGAAGAATAACATAAAGATATGGTGTGAATCACAGATAAATAACACAAGTATTGATTGGCAGAGATATTTGTTCAAAGCAATAACGTCACACCGCTGTATCCAATAGCAACCTGATATGGGTATATGCGAGCAGGTGCAGTGTGGAATAGATCCTCAATACTTTAATACCTGTATTGACGCACCTCCCCACTGAGGCCTTAGCACATAGACCACTGCACGCAGAATACACATCAGTGAACACAATAATAAAAGTTCCAACTGTATGTTGCGAAATGGCTCCTGTTCTTCTGCCTGTAACTCCACACAGTAATGCAAGGCTTTCTCCCTGGTGTGGAGTGTCATGCAAGCAGGAGAGTCAGGACGCTCCCTACGTTGCAGATAGAGAAAGGAGCTGTGTGTTAGTGGGCGTCCTGACTGACTCTCAAGGGAGGGGATGAGCATGACACTCCACACCATGGAGAAAGCCTTGCATTACTGTGTGTAGTTGCAGGCAGAAGAACAGGAAGTGAGGATTTCTCAGAAGAAATAAGGACATTTTAAAAGCAAAATCGAAGGATGAGGTAAGTGAAGGAGGACTGCACTAAGGTAAAGGAAGCTACCCGCTTCCCGCGCTTAGTTTGAATGCCTCCGCCGACATATACCGAGCGTGGCCGAGCATGCCTGAGTGTACTGCACTCGGTATATGTCGGCCGCGGCGTTCAAATTGAGCTCGGGAAGCAGGGATTCGACTCTGAGACAGCGCGGGAGAAGCGAGGGGGACACCACCGAGGCCGCAGACGGACGCGGGACCGGACAAGACCGCCAATGGATGCCGGGCAAGACACAGATGAGGGGCATCTAAACTGTAAGTATATTCTTTTTTTTTCAGGATTTTCTCTTCTAGGTTGGGGGTGCGCGCTATACGTGGGTGTGCGCAATACCCCGATAAATACGGTATTTAGGGAATTTTTTTTTTACCTTTACAACCCCTTTAGCAAAATTAGTGCTTCCTCATTGTCCTGATATCCCACAATGCATAACTGTTTTTCTTAACCAGAAGAAAATATCCTGATAAAGTTTCAATGGCTACTAGAGGGAGCCAAACCCCTTTCTAAAGAAACAATATATTTCTTAAATGATAACTTTTGGTAGTAGACCTGTGCTACAGACATAACCCCTATTCTACATGAAAAGGACTGTGAGGAAAAAGCTGGAGACAGCACTTGAGCATGGAGACAATAAGTAGAAAGTGGTTCAGGGAAAAAGCCTGGTACACACTGCTAGTTGTGGACAAGCTGATTGGCTACCATGCACAGCTGCACCAGATCTTGTCGTTTTTAGTAAATCAACCCGTGTGTGTAAATAAATATACATTATTTTTAAAGTAGTGCTTTGATTTTTTTTTTTTCTTCACAGAATGAAGAAATATCCTCACATACCGAGAATGCTTGGGACACCACAGATGTGAGTACTGTTGTCTTATCTTTACATTCCTAAACTTTGTATATATAATTACCTCACTGCTTGCACTGTACTAGAACAGATCTCCATCACTTATCTGATTTTAAATTGTACAATCAGCCAAAAGGAGCAACCTGGTGGCGGCGGCAGCAGCCGCATGCAAATTGGCACATAGCAAGATAAAACTGGAGATAAAACTTATATTCTGAACATCTTTAAGCCTGTAGTAGAAAGTTAGGTGTTGTCAGGGATTTATCTTTCTTCTTTGGGTGCCGAAAATCAAACGGTTCACTTCTGCCAACAGCAAACTCTGCTCTGTGCACCATCAGAAACTCACCTGCAGCTATATACATATTGTATCTCTAATTTACAAGTGTTACTCCAACTAAAAGTGGAAATAACCTAGAGCCTTGTTTTCCTTAACATGTGTCACCACCGCTTGTTCTTATTTTGGCCAGTGCATCACTATCTACATTGACTAATTTAATAAAAACAACTATAGTGTGCTTGGCAGTCTATTTACATTTTATAAAAGGACTATACAATAACTGTGTGGTAACGCACAACAACAATCGGAATTCAGCCTCATGGATAGCAGCTTTGCAAGTGAACAACTGTGATGTGTAATTTGTTTTATTTTTTTGCTCCAATAACTCGATAACTTTTTTTGCCTACTGTATAAATGTCTTTCAAATGGACCTTTTTTAAGCACTTCTCTACAGCCCGGCATCCAATGACGTCGGGAGGCAGACCCCATTGTTCTGGGTGGACGCCATATGACGTTGTGCCCTTTTTAGCCACTAGGGGGCGTGCACGTGCCCGCCACGTCACTGGGGACCCGATGCGCGTGCCAGGCACCCGCAATTGCCCAGTAACTGAGCTGGACTGTGGATCGGTGTGTGTAAACACACCGATCCACGTCCTGTCGGGAGAGGGGACCGATGGTGTGTCCCTTGTACTTTTATAGCAGGGATCGCTGTATAAATGTGAATGGCCCCAAAAATGTGTCAAAAGTGTCTGATGTGTCCACCTCAATATCGCAGTCATGATAAAAAAAACGCTGATTGCTGCCATTACTAGTAAAAAAAAAAAAAATGCTATAAATCCATCCCCTATTTTGTAGACCCTATAACTTTTGCACAAACCAATCAATAAACCAATAAACGCTTATTGCTTTTTTTTTTTTTTTTTTTTTTTTACCAAAAATATGTAAAAGAATACGTATCGGTCTAAACTGAGAAAATAAATTTGAATAATAAAAAAAAATATTTCATATAGCAAAAAGTAAAAAATATAATATATATATATATATTTTAAACTTGTTCCTCTTCTTTTGTTTATAGCACAATAAATAAAAACCGCAGAGGTGGTCAAATACCATCAATAGAAAGCTCTATTCATGGAGAAAAAAATTATACACATTTCATTTGGGTACAGTGTTGCATGACGGCGCAATTGTCATTCAAAATGTGACGGAGCTGATAGCTGAATAATGGCTTGGACAGGAAGGGGGTGAAAGTGTCCAGTAGGCAAGTGGTTAAAGATGAAAATCGGGAAAAGCAAATATTGTCTAAATCAAGTGGTTCTCAACTCATTTCTTTAGGACCCACTAACAGGCCAGGTTTGCAAGATAACTGAAATACTTCACAGTGATATCAGTATTTTACTCTGCATCTCCCCAAGGTAATATTTCAAATCTTGCCTGTTAGTGGGTCCTGAGTACAGAAGTTGAGAACCACTGGATACAAGAGTCATGTGTATTCTTTTTTTAATCTTGATGTGCTTTGTGTGTTTCTTCCACATCTGTGCAGTAATGCAGTGTAAAACATATAAAGACCGTTCTCTACTGTTCTTTCTCCTTGTGCAGGGTGGCTGGTCTTGTCTCTGCCCCCTCCTGTAGTTTTCTGCAGGCAGCCTGTAATGGGTGGAGCCTGCTAGGTCCTTCCCACAGCTCTGCTCTCTGCACATACTATGTACAGCACATTGACAATGTCACTGTTACTTTTCAAGGTATTATCTGGGTTTGTAAAGGCATTTGGTGTACACAAAATAAATGTATACCCTTTGTTGCCATTGAGGAATAATATTTAAATTTAAAGATTTTGTGCCCGGAATTCAGCTTTAAGTCAGTAAAATTGCTACGTGCTTGGCTCCTGAGAACTTCAGGTCCTTTATTGTTTTCTTGCCGGTCAGAACATTAACGGTACTTATTTACTTCAGTATTGCCCTGGGGGAAAGTCACATTCTTCTGACACACATATAGCTTATGTGCCCTCCATTCCACTTGTACTGGCTTCAGTTTATTTTTTGCTGTTGTATCTTAGCCAGTAAAACTGTCTTAGCTGGGAACGTTAATAAGTATTTCTCGTGCTCTAAACGTTAATGGCTAACCTGCATGGTCTCTCAGAGGGCCCAAGGTTGTCATTAGAGAACTGTCAATGGAGCGCCTGAAATATCCCTTCAAGCTCTGGTGCCATGTGATAACGTGTCTCCTCTGCTCAGGCCTGGTTATCTAACTGGTTAAATGGTATCACCAGGCCAGAAGGAGAAAAGAAACCTCAGCCTTCAATCTCCCTGGCACTAATCAATCATGTGCGGTGCTATTGTCTAATATTAGTTCAGCTGTTGTTGCTGATTGTTGTAAACCTCCTGGAATTGTCAGCCTGGTAATGTTATGGCTGCTGATATATGTTTATTTGGGCACTCTTGCAACATTTAATAAATCCTCTTTTAATACAAAGGTTCTGTTAATTGTCAAGTATCAGAGATCTGCAAACTCTTACAGTATCTGAACCACATTTTAGATATAACAAGAGTCTGTGAGCCACAGCAATTGTAACTAAACGGGAAACATTTTATAAAAACAGAATTACGGACTTCTTCCCACAGATCTTTTATGGACCTGTGCACTGTCGTCGCTACCCTACACATTTTAAATTGTGACTTTATTTTTTTTATGTTAGGCCTTGGCCTCCACCCCACCACCATTCTCACCTAGGTGAGAATGACCTGTCCCAGCTGCCCCAGTCTCCTGGGGGTTCTACATCACATATCCCAGTAGGCTTTAGAAGTAGAAAAACGTATTTGGCTGGTGGACAGAGCTGGGGACAAAATCAGAGGCCAGCTGCCAAGATGTCGGTGTGGGACCCCGGCTGACGCACCTGATCAGCAGATCACAGCAGCACAACACTCTATCTATCTATCTATCTATCTATCTATCTATCTATCTATCTATCTATCACAGAGAAGAGACCAACGTTTTTTTGCCTTTTTTAGGGCACTAGTTTTAGTGGTTTTAGTGGCACTTTACCGTCGTCTTGGGGCCCTTTGACACGTCCGCTTCGCCTGTCCGTTCATTACAAGTCCGTTTACGGACTTGTAATGAACCCCTATGGGAGCGGATCCGTTAGCGGATGATGCATCCGTTAACGTCCGCCAGATCCACATCCGTTTTTTCGGACGGAAGAATGTCCTATTTTTTCTTCCGTCCGGCCGAACGGATCGGATGCAAACGGACAGACGGTCCGTTTCCATCCGATTCCCCATAGGGGATAGCGGAGGAGAGACAGGGCAGTCCCTGCACAGTGTGCGGGGACCGCCCGACAGCTCAGCGGAGACCCCCCGCTGAGCCGACGGACACACGGAGCGGACCGAAAAACGGACCGCTCCGTGTGTAAGGAGCCTTAGAGGTGCCTTTCGGCTGCTAGCATAAGGTGACCAGCTTTTTAAAAAGTAATCCGGGGATATATTTTTTCTTTACTAGTAATGGCAACAATCAGCACTCTCTGTCCATCGCCGCCCGCCTCACAGACTCTCAAGTCTTACTCTGAGGGCCCCGGCTACTACTGAATGGGGGAGCGGAGGAAGATCACTCCACCAGGGAAGGCAAGGAGATAGGCAGGTGGCTGGCCAGGATTTAAGCCAAGGCAGAAGAACATCCGAGCGAAGCTGAATGGGCATGTGCCCGAAACTGAAGAAATATTCCCTCCGCACCGACCAGCACATGATCATCAGAAAGGGGCACAGATAATAGAAAAAATACAACCCCCCTATGCTAGTAGGCACGGCGGAGCGGGGGGGGGGTGTAATTCTAATTTTTTTTTTACTTGGTCCGGGGACAGTGTCCTCAATCAGGGGAATGTCCCCTGAAACTGGGGATGTCTGGTCACCCTATGCTAGCACGTCACTTTTAACCCAGCTAGCGGCCGAATAATGGGTTAAAGGTGCTTTGGTGGCGCTCCCCATGGATTTCACTGGGCAGGGGCGCTTTAGGAGTGCAAGATGCCACCTTGCAGGACTGTGCAAGCACACCGCTCCAGTGTGAACGCCCTGGAGTGACGGAGAGGTGCTTTGCAGGTGCTATTTTTAGCGCTATAGCACCTGTAAAGCGCCTCAGTGTGAAAGTAGCCTTAAGGTGCTACTTGACACTTGGCTTGCTCTGTGCACTGTGGGTTGAAAGTGTGTTGTGTGTGTTTTTTTTATTTTTTTTATATATCTCATTGCTGCTTTAATCCCACAGCCTTTTTGTGGCCGCTTTCTCTTTTGACTATTAAAGCGGATGGCCCATTACATTTTTTTTTTTTAAAAGCCAGCAGCTAGAAATACTGCAGCTGCTGACTTTTAAAAAATAGGACACTTACCTGTCCTAGAGTCCAGCGTCGTCCGCAGCAGAGGACAATCGATCGCTCGTCTCTCTGCTGCTCCCCCCTCCATCCACGGTGAGGGAACCAGGAAGTGAAGCGCTGTGGCTTCACTGCCCGGTTCCCTACGGCGCC